>OU696585.1:2735644-2968144 GCA_916048095.2 Sacculina carcini
GTGTAGTGGTAGCACATCCGCCTCACAAGCGGGAGGTCCGTGGTTCGAACCCCGGCCGAGGAGAATTTCATTTGGCGAATTCTATAATACAACAGCCCCTGTCCACCCAGCAGTAAATGGTTCCAGATATCAGTCATGCGTTGTGTCATGCATTCTGGACAGGTGGCCTTTATTAATGTCTTCCGTTCTTGTGGCGTCATAGCGTGGAGAGGGTCGGTTCTGCGGTGGCAGCGAGCTGCACGGGACACACCTGTGTGTGTTCATAAGCTTCGACTTCTTCCCGTGTAGCAGCTGTCACTTGAGCAGCCTTTAACTTTTGACTTTTTTACTCTGTCACTGCTGGGTGTAGTTCGATTTTGTACAGTTGGCCGATGTTGTGATACAGTTGCATATAATGCTGTATATAAGTAGATTGAACGGATCTGCAATCGCTTGCTCGTCGTTGTGCGGATGTGTGTGGGTGTGCTTGTGTGTTTGGGTGTGTGGCTATGCTTGTGTGTTTGTGCGTAAATATAAATGTGCGTATGCATACCTGCCTGTTTTGTACTTGTGTCAGTGTTTGTGTATGTGTGTGTGTGTGTGTGTGTGTGTGCGAGTGTGTGGGTATGACTCTTGTGCTTGTGTGTGTGCACGTGTGTGAGCGCCTTTGAGACCTTTGGGTGAAAAGCGCGATATATATGGCTTAATATAATGTGATGTAATGTGTTGTGTATGCGTATGTGTGTGCCTGTATTTTTGTGTGCGTATGTGTATGTGCAATCGGATCACTCAGAATAGAATTAACGGGCCGCTTTTTTGGCAATGTGCCAAATGCGTGAATCTGTTGTGTGAGCAGTGAAAATCATCTGTGAGAGTTGGTGCTGGCGAATATATTCTTTGTTTCCTTCGTTCTTTTGCGGACGCAATGGTGTCTGCAAGTTTCAATTAGAATTTTTATTCAGGAGAACTCGGGAAGTTTTCATTTTCGGAGGGATATTTATCGAAGTGTATTTCTTTCTTCAATTTTGAGGCCGAGAACATTGAAAAATACGTTGTATATTCATTGAAATTATTTCGTAGGGAAAACGTTGCATGATATTTCTTCTGAGTTAATGCTCGAACATTTGACCATTGCGAAACTAATTTCAATATTATCTTGACTGTATGTATATACCTGTACGTGCGCACATGTGTGTGTGTGTCTGTGTGTCGGCTTTGGTTGTGTCGGCTTGTGGTTGCGTCAGATTGCATTCAGCACCGTGGAAACTGCCTTGTCGCAATGTCGCCGACATTTGAGCGGCCACCACATCCTGCCGACTGTCGACAAGACGACCGCCGGAACGTCAGTTGCCGGAACGGCGGTGGCAGAGTTGACGGACGCTCAGTGGACGTCGTTTCTGGCGGCAGTAGAAGGTGTCACGGTGGTCGGCGCCAAAATGTGTGTTGCTGCCAGGACGGCGGTGACTGACGCAGCGGCCAATGTGTCTCTTGCCAGCTTGGTGCATGTTAGTGATACTCACACACTTACACACACTTACACACACTTACACACACACTAATACACACACTTACACACACACTAATACACACATACACACACAAACACAAACACACACACACACACACATACATACAAACACACACACACACACATACACACAGACACACACACACACATACACACAGACACACACACACGTACACCCACGCGCACATACACACACACACACACACAAACACACACGCATGCACACACACATACACACACATACACATACATACATACAAACACACACACAAACACACACGCATGCACAAACACACACACTCACATAGCCACGCATACGCATATGCACTCTTGTACGCAATCATTGGTTGCCATCGTGTGTGTATGTGTGTGTGTGTGTGTATGTGTGTGTGTGGCTTTGTCTGTGTCTGTATATGTGTCGGGGTGTGTGTGTGTGTATTTGTGTGTGTGTGTGTGTGTGTGTGTGTGTGTCTGTGCGTGTGTGTATGTGTGTATGTGACTTTCTGTCTCTGCCTGTGTGTATTTGTATGTGTGTGTGTGTGTGCTTGTGTGTGTGGGTGTGATCGGACAGAGTACGTACTGTCGTGCGGCCGAAACTGTGACGGCGATGCAACGTTGTCGGCCGTTCACGCTGGCCGACGGTTTTCGCAACTTGTGGATCGTCAAGCCGGCGGCGGCGTCGCGCGGCCGCGGCATCTCACTGACGCGCAGCCTCGGCACCATACTCAACTATGGTGCCGGCGGCGGCAAGTATGTCGTGCAAAAGTACATGGAACGACCGCTGTTGATACATGACGTCAAGTTCGACATTCGCCAGTGGTTTCTGGTGACCGACTGGAATCCGCTCACCGTGTGGATCTACAAGTACGTGCAGCTGTATGTGCCTATGCGCTTGTGTCTGTCACCCACATACACGCACACATACACGCGTACACACTCAAACACATAAACACACACATACACACATACAATCAAACACAAACTAACACAGACCTACACACACAAATAAACACACACACACATGCAAACAAACACAAACTAACACAGGCACACACACACACACACACACACATAAACATACACACACACATACACACACACATACACACACACACACACACACACACACATACACACACACACACATACAAACAAACACAAACTAACACAGACCTACACACACACATAAACACACACACACACACACACATGCAAACAAACACAAACTAACACACACATACACACACACACACACACACACACACACACACACACACACACACACACACACACACACACATACACACACACACACACACACACACACACACATACACACACACATATATATGCATGTGGGTGTTGTCATCAGTTGGCTGTTATTTTTTATGGCTCGTCTGACAAGAGCATTGCGAGTGATTTTAAGCAAGCACAATGTTTGTTTTGGTTGATTTTCTACCGGCTGATAATTGCGCGTTTAATTGTTAATAATTGTTTCTGGTGCTAGTGCATACCCGTAGTGTTGTACGCAAATTTTGTTGTGTGTGTGTGTGTGTGTGTGTTTATAAGTGTATTTTCATTTGCTTGTTATCAGAGCTCAACTATCGCCGATTTATGGAACGTTTGTTTGTTTTTTTTAAAACTTTATTCTACCTCGATCTTGTTCTTGTCTTTTTTTTAAATGAAACACTTTCTACCAAATCTCTCCTATGTATAAATTTTCACCTCTTACCTCCGCATCCACGCTATTTAACCTTGGTTGTCAATGCGCGCTACACAATCCGTTATTTCAATTTTGTCTTTTAATTTTCACCTGGTTTTATTTGGTTTTTTGTTTGTTTGCACAGCACCAGTGACTGCGGTTGTGGTCTGCCTGCCTGATAGGCGGTCGACCTTGCTTGAAACAGCTTCTGTGCAGAGTGAGCTACCCGGTCACACGGCATACATATTTCTCATTGGGTATTATATTTATACAAGCGTATGGTGAATTCCATTCCTGACTATAAGTTATACTTACGGTGTTCTTTCTGTGATCATATACAGCAGTTGAATGTTTATTTATAATAGTTGTATCAATATTAATAATAAGATTGATAATAATAATATTAATAATAAGATTGTAAATGCGCATTTAAACCCGCACTTTCCCTAGTATTTAAACCCGCCCGTCGTGTGGCACGATTCATTAAACATAAGGACTTCAAATAAAAATCAAAACATGAAACCAATGGGAAATATCTTGAAAATTCGACGCGAATAGAAAAGTTAAAAGTCTAAATTTGTGTATTTTTATTCTAATTATTGACGATGTAAACTATTGGGGTGTACATCAAGTGATTTTTTGAGGAGGAGCTGGCAGAAAATGGTCTAAAAGGTGGTGGGACAGACACACGCACACACGTACACACAGATCGACACACATATAGACAGACAGACAGACAGAAAGATTAACAGACTTACAGACCGACAGACAGACAGACAGATAGACATACAGACCGACAGACAGACAGACAGATAGACATACAGACCGACAGACATGTGTAATGTGTATGTTATCTATATGCTGTTTTTCTGTTTTCTATATCTTTTTACAGTGTGAAGGTGTTTGTGTGTTCTTATGTTATTTTATGATTTATATTTGGTTTATTAATGACAATCAAACAAGCCACTGTGGCTTATGCTATTTTTCCACTTTGATTTGTCTATTGCGAATGTGTGTGTGTGTGTGTGTGTGTGTGTGTGTGTGTGTGTGTGTGCCAAACAGACAGACACACAGAGGCTGTCTTCTCTACAGACATATATTCTATTCGGATGCCCAATTGTGTTGTCAGGATGAGTTACACGCGTTTTGCGTCGCAGCCGTTCAGCTTGGACAGTTTGTGTGAGGCGGTGCATTTATGCAACAACGCCGTGCAGTGCCGCTACACCAACGCCGCCAGACATCCGCAACTTCCCGACGACAACATGTGGGACAGTGGCACTCTGCAGCAATACCTCAGGTCGGTGCTAGCTCGCGTGTGCACAAATTTATACACACACACATACATACATACACACTGCATGCGTTCACACACACACACACATGCTTACACATTACACATAAGTTATACATTAGCACACAAACTCGCATAGACACATATACACACATATACACATACACATACACACACACATACACACATACGCACACACATACATACACACTGCATGCGTTCACACACACACATGCTTACACTAAGTTATATATACGCACATAAACTCACGTACACTTACACACGCACACACACACACACGCACAAACATATTACATTACATTAAGACATTTATATCGCGCTTTTCACCCGAGGGTCTCAAAAGCGCTCACACACACACACACACACACTCAAGCACAAGAGTCATACACATACACAATCACGAACATACACAATCACCTACATACACACACACACACACACACACAAAACAAACAAGTACATATACGCACAAACACAAACATACACTCACGTTTACATACTCAGAAACACAAAAATACACATTGGATAAGATAGTACAGCAGACATAAAGCACATAAGACAACACAACATACAACACATTAAGACAACACAGCAGGCATACAACGACATACACTCAGATTGACAAACCACAGCATAAATGACGCACAAATACAAACCAGAAAACACAACATAACAGACACAAAAAGACATACACTAAAACAAATAGACAGAGAACACAACACATCAGACACACAAACACAGATAACAGAGCTCAACACAACAACACACAGAGAGCATACAATAGAGAAACATACATACACAAGAACGGAAAACACACGCATGAAGCACATACACAAATAAGACAGAATTAGGAAACAATCAGACCTTATATTCAGTACTAATATATACAATATTATTAAGACAGTAGTAAGACTTAGTGAGAAAGAAATTTTTAGTATGTTTTTTGAAAAGAGATAGAGATTTGATTGAGCGTATTGAGGGAGATAGCCTATTGTAGATACGAGGTCCTAAGATAGAGAAACAACGATTGTAGTGAGAATGCCTAGAAGGAAAGGAAGGTTCAACTAGTAGAAAAGGATCGTTACAACAACAACAACAACAACAAACATTTATTTAATATAGCGCAAACAATTGTTACAAGCGCGCGACACGCAAAATAATACTGGAGCAAGTGGGAAATTTGGTCAATTGCGCAGGTTGGGTGAAGTAAAAACATGCAGCGCAGAACAGAAAGACCTAAGAGAAAGAGATGAGGTTTTATAAGAGAGGAGGTCAAACAGATACGCAGGCTTACAAAGATGAAGAGCTGAATGAATAATTAAACAAATACGATACTCAACGAGAGCCTTAATGGGAAGTAACTGAAGTTTTTGTAGAGAAGAAGAGACATGAGAGCCCGAAGGAAGATTAAATATCATACGACAGGCCTTATTAATAATAGATTGAAGTTTCCTAAGCTGGCGGTGGTTGAGAGATAGTAGAAGAGAACAGCAGTACTGAGTTTTACTAAAGATGAATGAATTAGCTAACTTAAAGGCAGCAGAGGTAGTTATATATCTACGAATGGTATAGATACGCCTAAGTTGATAGTTACAGCACCTGATAATGTCAGAGATGTGTGAATCAAAAGAAAGAGAGCTATCGAGAATGATACCAAGACTACGTACAGAGCAGGATAGAGGTATACTAAGAGAAGTAGTACCATTAGAAGATGGAAAGAGAATATACTTAGTCTTATCAGGATTAAGTTTGAGATGACGAGTGAACGCCCATCTTTCTATATCAGATATAATAGAACTTACTGAAGAGTGAGAAATAGACTCAGACGAGAGAAGGATTTGAATGTCGTCAGCGAATATTTGGAAGGACACATCGTGACGACGAAGAACTTTCCCTACAGAGGTAAGATACATATTGAAGAGGAGAGGACCTAAGACAGAGCCTTGAGGTACACCACAAGTTAGTGGGAAAGCCTCACTACAGGAATCAGCAGAGGTAGAAACAAACTGAAGTCTATCAGAAAGATAAGAGCGAAAGAAAGAGAGAGCTGTGTCGCTGATGCCTAAGTCTAACAAGGTATCAATAAGAAGCAGATGATTAACAGTGTCAAATGCAGCAGAGAAGTCTAGTTGTATAAGTAGAACATCATTACCAGAGAGAGTAGATTTGATAATAGAATCATAGAGAAAAATTACACACACACACACACAAACACAAACACACACACTCCTGCCATTCATACACAAATATACAAACAGTGTCTTCTTGATTTTTCTGTTGTTTGTGTTGGTCATATTGATGATATTTGACATTGTAACATTGACACAGTGTGTATACATTGTAAACATAGTTTATTCTGCGTGTGTGTGTGTGATGAATGTTTTTGCGAATGTTTGTATGTGATGTATGTATGTGCTGGTGTGTGTATAACTGTGTGTATGTCTAGGTGTTTAGGTGTGTCTATGTGTGTGTATTGTATTTATGTGTGTATGTATGTGTGGGCGTTTATGTAACAGTGTGAGTGTGTAGGTTTGTGTGTGTGTGTGTTGTGATTTTAACTGAAAAACATGATGAAGACTGTACAATAATATTGTTTACTTTACTTTACTTACTTCACTTTACTTTACTTTACTTCACTTTACTTTACTTTACTTACTTCACTGTACTTTACTTAATTTACTTTACTTACTTCACTCACTTTACTTTAATTTACTCATTTTAATTTACTTACTTGACTCTATTCACTTTACTTCACTCACTCTACTTTTACATTGACTGCGGTATGTGCGTGTATGTGTGTGTATTCATGTGTGTGTGTGTGTGTATCAATGTATGTGTATGTGTGTGTGTATATGTATTAATGTGTGTGTGTATGTGCGTGTATTAATGTATATGGGTATGTATTAATGTGTGTGTATGTGTGTGTGTATTAATGTGTTTGTATAATGTGTGTGTGTGTGTATTAATGTATGTGTATGTGTGTGTGTGTGTGTATTAATGTGTGTGTGTGTGTGTGTGTGTATTAATGTGCGTGTGTATTAATGTGTGTGTGTGTGTATTAATGTATGTGTGTGTATTAATGTATATGTGTGTGTATTAATGTGTGTGTGTGTGTATTATTGTGTGTGTGTATTAATTTTTTTGTATTAATGTGTGTGTGTGTATTAATGTGTGTGTGTGTGTATTAATGTGTGTGTGTGTATTAATGTATGTGTGTGCATTAATGTATGTGTGTGTATTAATGTGTGTGTGTATTCATGTGTATGTGTATTAATGTATGTGTATTAATGTATGTGTGTGTATTTATGTATTTGTGTATTAATGTGTGTGTGTATGTGTGTGTGTATTAATGTGTTTTTATAATGTGTGTGTGTGTGTGTATTAATGTATGTGTGTGTGTATTAATGTGTGTGTGTGTGTACTAATGTTTGTGTGTGTGTATTATTGGGTGTGTGTATGTGTATTATTGTGTGTGTGTGTGCTAATGTTTGTGTGTGTGTATTGATGTGTGTGTGTATATGTGTGTGGGCAGGGGTGAGTCGTGCGGTGACCACGTTTGGCATGACGTCATCTACAGCGGTATAAAGACTGCCATTGTGGCCGTGTGTCTGGCCGGTCAGATGCACGTCGACCGACACAGCGGCTGTTTTGAGCTGTTTGGCGCCGACTTCATACTCTCCTCCACCGACTTCAAGTGAATTCATCCTGTGTGTGTGTGTGTTTGTGTGTGTGTGTGTCTGTGTATGTGTGTGTTTGTGTGTGTGTACTCACCTATTCGTACTCAGCTATTTGTTTAGCACAGGAGATGAGCTGTGTGTGGTATATTGCTGAGCTATTAGTGTGTGTGTGTGTGTGTGTGTGTGTTTGGGCTATGATGTTTGCGTATGCAAGTCTGTATGTTAGGGCGAATGAAAGTGTGCGTGTGTTTGTGTGGCTGTGGTCCTTGCGCGAGCGGTAGATGTTTGTTTGTGAATGTGTGCGTGTCTGTATGCGCATCACTGGTTATACAGGCAGATGGTGTGCACGTGTGTGTATGTGTATGCATGTGAGTGTATGTGTGAGCGTGTGCTGGTGTGGATGTGTGCTGAGCCTTGTTGGTGACTGTAACTAGGGGAAATGGGGAGTCGTTCCTGAGGCGTGTCTACGAGTGGTGTGGTCTTGTAGGCGCGCGTGGGACAGCGATGTCCCACGCGCGCCTGTCTTTTAATACACATTCATTTTGTAGGGCAGAAGTTGTTTTGTATTGCTTACAAGCTATTTCGGCATCTTTTTGTTTTTGGATGGTTTTATTGGAGAGTTTTGGTGTGGTGGGAGCTTAGACCCGGTTTCGGCAGCAGTTGTGGCGGTCATCAGAGGCGGACAGGCATAGAGCGGTGTTCAGCGACGTGTCAAGACAGTGTTGCAGGGGGCGACTGTGGAGCAAGGTGCCGGCTGGAGACAGTGAGGGGGAAGCTGTGGCCGAGGGTGCTCGTCGGCCCGCCTTTTCTGGATGCGTCGCTGACCCGTCAGAGGAAGCTGCTGGAGGGTTGATGAATTGGGACTGCCGAAGCCGGAAGATCTGAGCGGAGGACGGGACGGCGCGGCTTGTGTGGACGGTGGATCACGGCCGGCTGCGACAGGGTGCTGAGGAGCACGGGTGTTTGCTGAGGAGCACGGCGGGAGCACGGATGTTGCTGGGGCCGAGGAGTGTTGTGCCCTGTCGCGGCGGCCGATGATAGAGAAGACGGCAGGCTGCGGCGGAGCACTGAAGAGCACGGTCGAGGCGGGAGCGCAGGGGATCGCTGGGGCCTAAAGTGTTGTGCTTCGCCGCAACCATGGAGTGTATTTCTGGTGGAGCTTGTGCTGGATGGATCGGAGCTGGTTGTACTTGTGGATTTTGATTTGTGTTTTTGTATTTTGTATTTGTATTTTGTATATGTTAATTTTGATATATATATCACGGGGGCGTGTGGTATATTGCTGAGCTATTAGTGTGTGTGTGTGTGTGTGTGTTTGGGCTATGATGTTTGCGTATGCAAGTCTGTATGTTAGGGCGAATGAAAGTGTGCGTGTGTTTGTGTGGCTGTGGTCCTTGCGCGAGCGGTAGATGTTTGTTTGTGAATGTGTGCGTGTCTGTATGCGCATCACTGGTTATACAGGCAGATGGTGTGCACGTGTGTGTATGTGTATGCATGTGAGTGTATGTGTGAGCGTGTGCTGGTGTGGATGTGTGCTGAGCCTTGTTGGTGACTGTAACTAGGGGAAATGGGGAGTCGTTCCTGAGGCGTGTCTACGAGTGGTGTGGTCTTGTAGGCGCGCGTGGGACAGCGATGTCCCACGCGCGCCTGTCTTTTAATACACATTCATTTTGTAGGGCAGAAGTTGTTTTGTATTGCTTACACTGTGCTCGTGCTGTCCTGTCTCCAGCCCACCCTCATTTAACCTATCTTCCTTGAAATCCCCTTTATCTCACACAATATCCAGTCTCTCTTTAAATGCTCCTACGCTTTTAGCTCCTACAATATCCTCCCCTAACTGATTCCAGACATCAACACACCCGTGTGTGGGTGTGTGTGTGTGTGTTTATGTCTGTGTATGTGTGTGTATGTGTTTGCGTGTATATGTTGCGTGCTATGTGTTTGTGTCTGTGTGTATATGTTAGTGCTTGTGTATTTGTGTGTGTGTGTGTGTGTGTGTGTGTCTATTTATCTCTATGTGTCTGTGTGTGTGCCTATTTGTGTCTGTGTGTGTATGTGTGTGCTTGTGTATGTATTTGTGTGTTTGTGGCTGTGTCTGTATGTTTGCGTGTTTATGTGACAGTATTTGTGCGTTCTTGTCTTGATATTTCTGTGTATGTATATGTATATATATATATATATATATATATATATATATATATATATATATATATATATATATATATATATATATATATATATATATATATACATTTATGTGTTTGTTTGTGTGTGTGTGTTGCTAAGTGTAGGCCGTATTTGATTGAGGTCAATGCCTGTCCCGCTATGGGTCCATCGACCAATGTCACTTCGTGGATGTGCTCCATGTGTCTGGAAGATGTTATCCGGGGTGAGTGAGCCATCCTCTCTCATATTCTCTCTCTCACACACACACACACAAAGAGAGAGCGGGAGAGTCGTTTATGCAGACACTCTCATCCACTCATGTGGACACAAACACACACACACACACACACACACATACACGCTGTGTGTGTGTATAAAAAATAAAAACAAACATTGTTCTGCCTTATACGTCACTCTTCTCATTATTTTGAAACATAGTATTGATGTTATATTATATGTTTTATTTATATTTTTACTTTTCATTGATATATTCCTGTGTCTATGTGCTTCTGTGTGTTGTATTTCATTTGTCTTCAATCTTGTTACGCTTCTACTTGTGTCTGATTGTGTGTGTGTAATTTGTAATTTTTTAATTTCAAATGTATTGCCATCATCATCAATAAACATCAGTAACATAGCAGTGGTGAGAGGCATCAATTCGTCGAGCCACAGCTCCCTGACGAACCAATATCAAATACAATTTTCACATGAAATTATGAACAGTAATGGCAAATTTGGCAAAAATACAAAACGAAGACAGGAATTAAACACTCATATACAGCAAGCTCATAGTAGAAGCACGGTTATACACGACAACGAGAACAGTAACTGCAGGAAGAGTTACAACAAGCACAAAACCGTACCGAGTGCTTGGTGACTTCAACGTTGGTTTTGCAAAGTCAGGTAATGTTTCTTAATTTTGGTTTTAAATGCAGTTATGTTGTTCTAGTGAGATCAGATTTAAGTTCAATAGGAAGTTGGTTAAAAATTTCAGGTCCTTTGTAAAATATACTGTTTTTGAAAAGAGTTGTTCGAAATCCAGGGCAACTAATATGTGTGTGTGTGTGTATGTGTATGTGAGTGAGTGTGTGTGTATGTGAATGAGTATGTGTGTGTTTGTGAGCGCTTTTGAAATATGCAAATGGTGAAAAGCTCTAAATAAATGTCCAACTGTAATGTAATGTGTATGTGTGTGCATGTGTGTGTGCTTGTGTATGTATATATGTGTGTGTTTGTGTGTTTGTGTGTCGGTAGTGGTGGTGGATCGGCGAACGGACCCACAGGCCGACGTTGGCGAGTTTGAGCCTCTGTTGCAGGGCGAGAGTGTTCCTCGACCGCGCTACTCGGGCGCCGAACTGGTTCTGTACGGCCGTCGTGTTGTTGTCTCTGCTAATTCACTCTCGTCCACTTCATCCGCATCTTCTTGCTTATCTGCCGCCTCCGTCCAGCAGCGTCGGCGCCGTCGTCGTTGTCATAAGCGTATTGGTGCTTGACATTGTCGCTCTGTGTATCTCTTACGTGTATCTCTGTGTGGGTTTATGTGTGTTTGTATGTGTGTGTGTGTGTTTGTTTATGTGTGTACTTATATGTTTGTTAATGTTTGTGTGTGTGTGTTTGTTTGTATGTGTGTGTGTGTGTGTGTGTTTGTGTATGTGTGTACTTATATGTTTGTTAATGTTTGTGTGTTTGTATCATATTATGTGTGTGTTTATGTTTGTTTGTATGTGTGTGTGTGTGTTTGTGTATGTGTGTATTTATATCTTTGTGTGCGTGTGTGTGTGTTTGTATGATTTTGCGTGTGTGTGTGTTTATGTTTGCGAATGGGTGTGTGTATGTGTGTGTGTGTGTGTTCGTGCTTGGTTATACGTTTGAATGTGTGTGTGTATGTGTTCGTTTTTGGTTATATGTTTGAATGTGTGTGTGTGTGTTTGTGTGTGCTTGTGTGTGTTTGTGTGTACACAGCGCCATTTATATTAGTGTTTTTGGTGATCGCTTCCACCTGCCATGCTGGACAAACGGAAATAATCAATTATATTGTAAATAAGTATGGAAAATGTGAGTGGGGCTTATCAAATGCTGCCAATTTGATGAAATTTCCTCATAAGCTAGATTGTAAAAAAATATTCCGTTCTTTTTATCCGTAATTTTATCATTTGTTTATTCTGCTTTATCATGGTATCTTGTGCTTTTGCTACTCTTAAGTCAACTCTTTTCCTCTTCCTATGAGAGCTCATATCAGTAGGGGCTAGTAAATATTTCGAATGAGAAAGCGATAGTAATCTGGCATTTTTCGAATTGCTATTTATTAATGTCAATTTTCTAGCTGAATTTTTGCACATGAGTAATAGGTTTTACATTCATCACGCGTCGGCTTGGTAGAATAACGCATGATTCCCAAATTAAGTATATTCTATTTGCCTTATTCACCCGTTATGACACTGGCACAAGGATTACACACGTGTGCTGTGTGTTAATTCAATTCAATTTTATTTGTTGCATTGTTATTGGCTGGCGTGTATTGTCTATTATATGGCAAAAACAGTGTAATTTTTGCTGCATATAGATTTGAGTTCTGATTGTTGAATGGTCCCATATACATGTACAGAAACAGAAACATATACAGAAAAACATGCGTGTGTTATCGTGTTAGTGTTGTGGTGTGTATGTGTGTGTCTGTATGTGTGCGTATGTGTTAGAGTGTATAATTAACTATTGTTGACTAAAAGTTGTAAAAGTGGAGTACAGTAAAAAGTAACTTTCTTAACTTTTTAGACGGAGTCCTAAAAGTTCACTGTTTCAAAATTTCCAAATTATACACACAATCGTATGCATTCATCATACATTCGTACGGCGGCATTGCAATTTAACATAACAGAAAGTTGATGCAAGACTCGACATCGATGCGATCGAGAAATATGAAAAAACACAAATTTTTATAAAATGCACTATATCTAATGACGGTAATTTGCTTCGAATTCATTGATATAAATTATCAATGAATATATATTTACCAGTCGAGTTGTGAAAATTATAATTTTCACAACTCTATTGGCTTCAGTGATATGGCTTCAGTAATCGTGTAAGCGATGGTATCTATCCAAGATGACATATCTTCCGTTATTTACCACACGTATATGCGTGCATTTCAAATTACAACCCTCCAATGTTTACTTTCTTGCATATGGCAACCTTTTTTGCAATTTCAGCCTGCAATGTTGACATCACCATGAAGAATTGTGTGTGTGTGTGTGTGTGTGTGTGTGTGTGTGTGTGTGAGTGTGTGTGTGTGTGTGTGTTTGTGTGTATACGTAGCATTTTGTTACGGGCTGTTTCCATGGTTTTAGCCAAACAATTCGGTTGCGTTGTTCGGCATTTCGTGGACAATCAACACACACACACACGCACACACACACACACACACACACATACATACACACACACACGCACGTAAATTCAGACTATGACATGTTTTGTGTCTTCAGTCGATGTTGGCCCAGTGTTGAGCGATTGTGGAACTTTGACGGTGGTTCTGTTTGTGTGTCGGTTCTGTTGGCTTCCGACGTGTGCGTGTTGGATATGCCGAGTGGCAGTGGCAGTGGCAGATACGTCTTTCAAGGCTTGCCATAACTGGTCTCAGTTGAAATACTCAACGATAATCGGTTCATGGTTCAAAATAAACTATAAAAACCAACAAGAATAATGCTCTTAAATGGCGTAAAGTGGATTTATATCAATAGAAATTATTAATAGATATAATTGTACGAATTTGCTAGTGTTTTCAAGAACGTAAAGTTAGATTCAGCTTTCTGATTTGTCCGTGCTGCGATTGTTAGCTTTTTACACTTGCCGTTTGAGTATATAATAAAAATACACAGCTATGGCTAGAAACTATGGTGAGTGGATTTAGAAACAGGCTTGTCCGATGTGAGGTGAATTTCGACTTGCGTGTTGTAATATTGCCGATTCACTGTGTTTGTTTGTGTGTGTGTGTGTATGCGAGTTGTTCTGTCTCAGCAGGACTAAATCGTTTCTGGCTTAGGTAAGTGTTTGTCTATATTTGAGGTAAGTTAACAGATCTGGCATGTACTGGGAAAAGGCGAACTTGCGACGTTCTTTGATCAGGTAAGTCCAATGTGGTAACATTTTGATGTGCGCTTTTCCCAGACTCTTTGCAGGATCACTCCTGGTTCCTTGATCATGTTGTCCGTTTCCGCACATCGCTCCACATCCACTGGTCAGCTCTTCAGTTTAATACAGCCAGTAAAACACTAGAATACAAAACTAATTTAATTAGGAACATTGCGCTGAGCTAACATCCGATGCTAATTTCTTTCTCTGTGTTTTTTATTATTTTTAAACAGACGTTCCCACTACTCTGGCGCCTGGTGAAATCACATTCGCTCCGCCGCTAGCTTTCGGTCAGTTTTCACAACTATTGTGCTGTCTTAATGCCGTTGCAAATTCACTACGGAATCCAAATCTATACGGAATCGTGCACGCGTGCGTGCATGTGTAAATTTTTGTAAATTTTTTGTAAATTGTAAGTTTATTGTCACACACAAACAATACAATAATCAGAAAATAAGAACAAATCAAGGTGACAAATGTCCGCCGAGCATGAGCTCCTTAGCGGACATGAAAGTTAGTACAATAGCACACATGAAGGTATTGGACAATGTGACAATTGAAAAAAGAAATGTGTGTGTGTGTGTGTGTCTTAATGTGTTGTATGTTGTGTTGTCTTCTGTGCTGTATGTCTGCTGTACTATCTTATTCAATATGTATGTGTGTGTGCGTGTGTATTTTTGTGTTTCTGAGTATGTAAACGTGAGTGTATGTTTGTGTTTGTGCGTATATGTAATTGTCTGTTTTGTGTGTGTGTGTGTGTGTGTATGTAAGTGAGTGTATGTGTTCGTGATTGTGTATGTGTATGACTCTTGTGCTTGAGTGTGTGTGTGCGTGTGTGTGTGTGCGTGTGTGTGTGTGCGTGTGTGTGTGTGCGTGTGTGTGTGTGAGAGCGCTTTTGAGACCCTCGGGTGAAAAGCGCGATATAAATGTCTTAATGTAATGTGCGATTTTCGTGCAACCACAAACATCTAGTAGGTCTCTGAATAAGCTCACCAGATCACGAGATTTTATCTGATCCGTGTTGTATTCTGATCATGTTCCGCAGTAATCCGACTCCATTTGCAGACACTAGTGAACACTTTCACAATAAATACACTCACATTCACCCAAATCCACGCCGTTTTCTGGGGCTTGCTCATCTTTGTGTGTGTGTGTATGTACTCACCTATTTTTTTAGCACAGGAGATGAGCTGTGCTCGTGCTGTCCTGTCTCCAATCAACGCTCATCTGAAATTCCCAGTATTTCACGCTATCCAGTTTTTCTTTAAATGCTCCTACGCTTTTAGCTCCTACAATTTCCTCCCCTAACTGATCCCAGACATCAACACACCTGTATGTGGGAAACTATACTTCTTAACATCTCTCAAACTTCTAGTCTTTTTCATTTTTTCACCATCCTGCCTGAATTATCCCAAACTATACTATTATCCCTCTCTAACTGTCTGCATATCCATTCTATATCTAAAAAATATTAATCAAGTCGCCTCTTAGCCTACGTTTTTCTAAACATGACAAACAAAGCACGTTTAGTCTTTCCAAAGACGACAAACTACACATGCCATCAACCATTTCAGTCGCTGTCCTCGTGTGTGTGTGTGTGTGTGTGTGTGTGTTTGTGTGTGTGTGTGTGTGTGTTTGTATGCTGGTGTGGCAGACACGACATACCCGGCGACTAGCGATTATTACTGGGGCACAATCAGCTCGAATATGACGTCAGTGAGCGGTGCGGGCGTGGTCACTGCCATCAACGGCCCGCTCGGTTTCGGCAGCGCCGTGGCATTGGACGGGCAATCGGTGTGGCATGTATTATTTGGTCATATATTGATGGGCGTAGATCCCGGGGGGTATGGAGAGTATATATACCCCCCCCCCCCATACCTCCCGACAAATTGGCTGGAGGTGTGAATATGAAATTATACCCCCTCCTCGAGAATTATGCTGAGTTCAGCTCCAAGGGGTATATTGTCATCAAGATAAGAATAGTAAAAAGTAACAATTCATGACAAGTGTGTGTGTGTGTATGCAAATATGTGCAATACACTTTTCATTGATGAATGTGTGTTGTAATTGAATAGATGGAAAATGGTTTGGGGGCCCATACAATCGGACAACTGAGTCAACTTCGAACTCTATATGCATTGTGTATTAACTCCATAAATTGCGTGCATATATGCATATTTATCAAGGGTTTCTTTCCGTGTAGCAGCTGTCACTTGGGGCCTGTAACATTTGACTTTTATTGGCTGGCTGTGGCTGGCAGTGTTTGTCTCAGAGCCGCTGGTCTCGACCGCTGGACACATGCGCCGACAATCCGGCCCAATGTCGCGACGGCCTGTCGTTTAGTCTGTGGACCCGGCTAAATCTACCGCAGGCCGGCGTGCTGTTCGGCAGCGACCCAACACGCGTGCACTACCTGCTCAGCACAGGTGTGTTGTGTGTATGTATGTATGTATGTATGTGTGTATTTATGCGAGTGTATGCTTATGTTTGTGTGTTTGTTTGCGTACATGTGTGTGTGTGTGTGTCAGTGTATGTGTGTATGTATGTATGTGTTTATGTGTGTGTGTATTTATGCGAGTGTATGCTTATGTTTGTTTGTTTGTTTGCGTACATGTGTGTGTGTGCGTGTGTGAGTGTATGTGTTTATGTATGTGTATGTGTGTGTGTATTTATGTGCTTGTATTTATGTGAGTGTATGCGTATGTGTGTGTGTGTGTGTTTATATGTGTTTGTTTGCGTACATGTGTGTATGTATGTGTGTGTATTTATGTGAGTGTATGCGTATGTTTGGGTGTTTATGTGTGTTTGCTTACGTACATGTGTGTATGTATGTTTGTGTATTTATGTGTGTGTATTTATGTGAGTGTATGCGTATGTTTGTGTGTTTATATGTGTTTGTTTGCGTACATGTGTGTATATGTGTGTGTGTTTGTATACATGCTTGTGTGTATTTGTGTTTATGTGTATTCGTGTTTATGTGTGTGTGTATGTATGTGTATGTATGTATGTGTGAGTGTATGCGTGTGTATGTGAGTGAGTGTGTGTGTGTGTGTAATTTGTACTTGTAATATTGTAAATTTGTTGTTTCCACACGCAAATTCTTCTGCACAACGATAAGAAGAAAACAATCGCAGAAATGAGCACAGACAAGAAGGCATCGAGCTTATTGCGAGTATAATATTGCCATAATAACAGAAGGCAAACAATGTACCAGAATCGCCCAAGTATAATCAGCTGCCATTTTCGTGCCAAATTTCAACATCAAAAGTTGGGACAGCATTATACTTGAGTATGTGAGAAATCCCAGTTTGCAAAGTCAAATTCTGTGTAAAGGGGGATGAAATTAAGTATGAAATGCTGTTGGTACGTTTGTGGTATTTTATTAATCAATATAATACATAAAATATATAATTATAGCACAAAAATAGATAATTTCATCAATCAAAATAATATAAAAATCGCAAAACTTAGGGGGAGCATTATACTTGGGTAGGTATATTATTCGGGTGATTACTAGGGCTATAAAAAAGTAACCTAAAATCGGAAAAAGTAACTTTATTTTCGAGAAAAGGTAACCTGAAAAAGTAACCTAAAATAACATATAATCCCTCAAAAAGGTCCATTTCTTTTTGTAATTCTGACGGAAGAAACACTGATTATTATTATTAAAATATATAAACAGGGTTTAATTGGGAGAGTTTGAACGCCATGGATTGCAAGGCTTCAATATTCACGCGCTTTCATGATCAACAGACACATACAAGAGAGGGAGATAGTGTATGTGTGTGTGTGTATGTGTGCATGTATGTGTCAGGCGGTGATGCACAGGGTCATCCAGGGGTGGGTGTGTTTCTGCGGGGACACGAGCTGACAGCGCTGGTGTCGACCGGCCGTCATTACTGGATAAGCAGCGTGCATGGCCACTTGACTAATCAGTCATGGATCAACATTGGTGCACTTCTCACCATCAACAAAACACACACACACACACACACACAGTCTGACACACACACACACAGTCTGACACACACACACACACACACACACACACACACACACACACACACACACACACACACTGACACATACTCTGACACACACACACACACACAGGTATGAAATGCTGTGGTTTTGTTAATTATTGTATTGCATATTAAGAGTCATTGAACAAGATGGAATGGGAGGAGTGCACAGGCTGTAAACTGCTTGACTGCCGTGTCCATGCATCTTGATCATCAACAGACACACAGAGAGCAAAAGAGTGCATTACTTAATGACAAATACAGAACACATTTGAAATGGAATAAGATGAGATGGCATCAGATTCGCTTACAGTCACTCAGAACATGTACACCTTTGTTGGACTCCGTGGTGTAGTGGATAGCACACCCACCTCTCAAGCGGGAGGTCCGTGGCTCGAATCCCGGCGGAGGAGAATTTCATTGGGCGAATTCTATAATACAACAGCCCCTGTCCACCCAGCAGCAAATGATGGTACCAGATATCAGTCATGTGTTGTGTCATGCATTCTGGGGAGGTGGCCCTCTCTAATACGTCTTCCGTCCTTGTGGCGTCATAACGTGGAGAGGGTCGGTTCTGCGGTGGCAGCGAGCTGCACGGGACACACCTGTGTGTGTTCATAAGCTTCGGCTTCTTCCCGTGTAGCAGCTGTCACTTGATGCCTTTTACCTTTAACCTTTAAGCTTTAAACCCAAAATACACAGATTCCAATCTGCCGCAATCTATGTATTGTTTGTGCTGTTGTGCAGGCGTGCGCTGGAGACGCGATCTGGCCTCCAATACATCCGACGGCGACTTCCAAGGACTGCAGCTGTTCATCAACCAGCAGCTGGTCAGCTGGACAGCTTTGCCGCAGCTGTCGACAGCTGCAACTGCCAAACAGCCGCTGCAGCCGGCTGAAATCATGGTCAGTCTAGATTTCCTACCGCAGTATGGCAGTATGTATGGTTTTGATAGACACCGCCACACCGTTTTGAAGATGATTAGTTCCGTTCTGCCTGTGGTCAATCGCGGAAAATGCGTTCAAAAACAGTTTCTATATCTTTAAGCCGGCATAAAACACGGCACAATTTCATTGTGCCTTTGTGTTTGTGTGCGCGTGTGTGTGTATGTGTCAGCTGGGGTGTCATCGCACTTCGTCACAGCGTGAATACCAACACATGTGTGCGTGTGACTTTGACGAGGCAGCCATGTGGGTGCGAGCCATCCACGAGACTCTGTTCTTTCTGGGCGGCTTCGGTGCGTGCCGGCTATTGGCCTAACCTAACCTAACCTCACCCAACCCAACGCAGTCTAACCTAGCCTAACCTTTCCTAACCTTACCTAACCTAACCTTACCTAACCTAACCTTACCTAACCTAACCTTACCTAACCTAACCTAACCTTACCTAACCTAACCTTACCTAACCTAACCTAACCTTACCTAACCTTACCTAACCTTACCTAACCTTACCTAACCTAACTTAATGTAACATTACCTGATCTAGTCTGATCTAACCTGAACTGACCTATCCTGACCTAAGCTGACCAAAGCTGATCCAGTGCTAGGCTAGGCGTGTGTGCTAGGCTGGTTATTATTGGCGTTGTTTTTACACCACCACCCCTCGAAGCGATCACTGCCAGCTAAATTATATGCCTAGTGTATTCCTCTTCAAACTATCTGTTTTTAATTCAACAATTCAACACGCCTCTGTTGATATACGCCTCTACAACTCTCTACCTCCTCAGCTTCATCAAATTAGTTCCTTTGCTTCCTTTTCATCTGCTCTCCACAAGCATCTTCTTGCTTCTTCTTCTGAATAAATGCGTTTCTTGTGCTATTTGCTGTTTTTTATGTTGTTACCTCTGATTGCTCTTGTTTTTCTCATGTTGTGCACGGTATGTCTTTCCTTGTGCGTGCTGTTTTACGTTTGTTTTTTCCGCTAGCTTTTATCTTCTATCATGTTTTTCGCGCCTTTGCATTTTATCGTGCGCTTTATTAAATATATGTTGTTGTTGTTGAATATTTGCACGCTATAGTGAGCAGACGCTGTTGTTGTTGTTGTTATTGTTGTTGTTGTTGTTGTTGTCAGACGCCAGTGATTCGCAAATGACTGCCGAGTCTTTGCTGGACCAGCTACTCAACTGTCGACAGTGCAGTCAAAATCCACAACAGTTCCAGGCCGTTGTGGCCAAGGTGCTCAAACTCACCAACACTGCGCCACAATCGCCGCCTCCTACCACAACCGCCGCCGCCGCTGTCTCAGACAATTATGACGCAACAACACAATCGACCGGGCTGGACGACACGCCCGTCACCGCGCTACCAGGTGATTTGGGATTATTGGGCCTACTTCGCCGACCAGTGGTGTCCTATTATTATTATTATTATTATTAACGTTTATTTGTATAGCGCACATTAAAACACACGCGCGAAAAGAGAAATCTTGGTGCAAAAATATAAACAAATAAGTAAGACACGCCGCTTAGGGAAAACAAACATGCGGACAATACACACACCCACAAGCACACACACTCACACAAACACACACACACACACACACACACACACACACACGCACACAAACATACTCATGCACACACACCGCCAAATTGAAACATGTCAGTAAGAAAGAGCATAAAAAACAACAAGAAAACTTCTAGTAAATATAATCGGGTCATGTATTTGCTGAGCTATGTGATACTCTGGTCATTTAATTTTTCAAATATTATTATTCGTAATTATTATTGTTATCATTATTACTTATTATTTGTGTAAATTGTGTGGGTATAGTATGAGTATGTATACATGGGTACATTGTCTGTATGTGTGTGTGTGTAAACTATGCAGATATATTGTGATCATTGTTCTAATTTACCTTGCCCCACAAGAAACACACCCAGTAAAAGTACACACTGATATTGAACAGTACACGTCACAGGCAGCGTACACCAATACTACTCGAACACAACTACCACATGTCAATGTCACACCACTAGCACACGCGCATACATACATTCAGTCAGCACATACACACAGTCAGTCAGCACATACACACAGTTAGTGTAGCTGGGTCATATTCGCAGGAGCGCACTCCGTAACGCGTAGGGGAGCTAACTCCCAACACCTCTCCCATCAGAACTCATATCTCCTCAATTAGTCTGGCTGGTCGGCGGCGTGTTCTCGCTGATCTTCTGAGTGCCGGCTCATCAGGAATTACCTGATCAGTAACGTCCGACTGGTCTGGTTTCGGAGAACTAACTCTCTCGGGTGATGCAGTCTTTCTATCGGCAGACGAAGCTGGCTCAGTGCCCAGGTGTCTGTTTTGCTGAGGCGGTTTTGCGTGAGCGAACCGTCGTCTGATGAAGAGTCTGTTGCGACATAATACTCTGCCGCTTGTCATTCGAATGAGGTATTTCCGATTTGGATTTACCACAACAATAGCCCCGTACCGAGACCATTGCTTTGTAACGGGGTCTTGAACAGCAACTTGGTTGCCAATTGACAGTCCATGTAGATCACTCGATGTCTGATTGTAACGCCGAATCGTCGGAGATGGCGTGCTATCGGCCACGTCAGCGATGGTTTGCCACTTCTGGCTGAAGGCTCGTCGATGAGCCGGGAGGCTGTCTTGTATTGGTCGTCCAAATAATACTTGAGCAGGAGAAAGTCCATTTGCACATGGTGTATTGCGATATTGCAATATAGCGCGCGTCCACTGCTCTCGATCCAAAGTTTTGCCGCGTCGGCACCAACACTTTGCGATGATTTTCTTGATGCTCTTCACACCAGCTTCCGCCCTCCCGTTCGATTGAGGATAGTTGGGCGACGAATATCTCGGCTCCACATCCCAGCGTCGCAGAAAATCACGGAAGACGTTTGATGTGAATTGTGGCCCACCGTCTGAATACCACACATCTGGTACTCCGGCGAAACAAAACATGTGCTGCAGTATAGAAATTAATCGTCGAGTACTGCTATCGGTGCCCAGCTCTCCGATAGTTGGCCAACCAGAGAAGTGATCAACCACTACCAAAAAGTGTTTCCCACCGTATTCCGCCAAGTCCGCTGATACGACTTGGAAAGGTCTTTCGGGCAGTGCGTGACGACGGTAGGTCTCTTTCTGCTGTGACGGAAGCCTTTGCTGACATGGTTCGCAGGCTTTCGTTGCGGCTTCTATGTCACTATCAATCCCAGGCCAATATACAATTTGTCGTGCTCTGGCTTTACACCGTTCTTGTCCTTGGTGTCCTTCGTGCAGCAAAGTCAGAATTTGTTTACGCATGACGCGAGGAATGATCAGTCTTTGCCCACAAATGACTAATCCATCATCTTCAGTAATCTCCAGATGTTTCGGCCAGTACGACCTCAGAGTATGTGGCAATTGCTGTTTGGATGTCGGAAATCCGTGCCGAACATATTTCCTGAGTAGTCGGAGCTCGGGATCAGATTCGGACTTACACTTCACTTCCTGTAGCCGTATGTTCAATCCTGACTCGCGTGTCGACTGAGCTATTAATACACACAGTGACGGCTCGTCGTTGTCTTCGGCTAGTTCGTCAGAAAGTTGTGGTTGTCGAGTGGGTGCTCGAGACAACGCGTCTGCGGCTTCATTGTCAGCACCTTTGCACCATGTCATGTGAAAATTGAACTTAGCGGCTTTTAAACGCAATCGTTGAAGTCGCGGGTTGTCGATCTCGTCTAGCCGCTTTGAATTGAATATGGGGACCAACGGTTTATGATCGACGATCATGTCAAAGTGTTGTCTTCCCACCAGGAACTTGCGACATTTGTGCAATGCCCAACTCACGGCAAGTGCTTCGAGCTCAATGGTTGCGTAGCGCGACTCCGTGTCGCTGATGAATCGCGAACCGGCTTGCACGACTCTCCACTCGCCATCTTCTTGCTCTTGTGACAGTATGAAGCCTAAGCCATGAGTGCGACTAGCGTCGGTTGTCAGCGAAGTTGATCGACTCGGGTGATAGAAAGCCAGCACTGCATTTGATGACAAGATTTGTCTGGCATTTTGAAACGCACGATCATGACTGACGTCCCACAAGAACTCGTTGTTCTTCTTCAGAAGGCTGCGTAACGGTTGAAGTGCACTGGCGACAACCTTGGAGAATGACGCTATTTGATTGGCGAGGTCGAAAAATGCTCTCAGTTTTGTGATGTTCCGTGGGGTAGGGAACTCAGCCAATGCGTTGGTGAGATCAGTGTCTAAAGAATAACCATTTCTTTTTACTACATATCCAGCAAACTTTACCGCATTTTGCGCGACACAAAACTTCTCGCGGTTCAGCGATATGCCAGAATTAGCGCATTTTTCTACAAACTCGGTGACGTGCTTGATGTGCTCATCGAGTGTCATGTCATAGAGCATCACATCGTCGACCACGCGTGCAAAGCGAGGTATACCAGAAAAACACTCGGTCATACGTCTGTTGTAATGATCAGAGATACTGCTGATGCCATATGTGGCTCTTAAAAATTTGTACCGCCCAAAAGGTGTCAAGAACGTTGTGAGACTTTGGCTTGTTTCGTCCAGCTCACACTGGTGATAACCTTTGAGCGCATCGAAGGTTGCAAAATACTGTGCGTCAGATTGTGAAATAGATGACACAACATCTGCCGGACTGTCGCTCATGTAAGACTCCCTGGCGACATACCGATGTAGGCGCGTCAGATCGATGCAAAGACGAATTTTATCGCAATGTTTTTTTGGTGCCACGACTATTGGGGCACACCAGTCCGACGTTTCAGTCGTTGGAGTGATAACGCCGCTCCGTACGAGAGTGTCGAGTTCATCTTTGAGTTTGTCTCTTAGAGCGAACGGTATCCTTCTGGGTGATGTAACGCAGAAAGGCTTGGCGTCTTCACGAAGAAAATTTTTGAATTTTTCACCCGGAAGTGGTCTGATGATTCCGTCAAAAACTTGAGGAAAACGCTGCATTATGTCATCGGTGATTTCTTTCAGCACTTTGACATCAACATCGCTTGCTGGATGTGAGACCATCGCCTTTGAAGGTTCGCTAGCGACGGGATGTGCCTTTACAGTACCACTAGAGTCGATCCCGCACACTGTTTGCCTTGGGTACTGTTCATGGAGGAAATGAAGAGCACGCGAGGTGCGCCATGATAGAATGAGTCCTTGAACTCCAGGCAGCACATGAAAAACTTCTCGTGCGTTGTGTCGCCCGCAAGAGACGTTTCCTAAAAATGTTCCCAGAGTCTCCACTGCTGATTGATCGGCCAATTTCGGACGATTATGAGCCTCAGCTGGAGTTAAATCAGCTGGTGTCATGCTCAGTCGATGCAGTATATCGAGTCCAGCTACTGAAATATCAGCTCCGGAATCCGGGAGTGCCGATACTTTGATGGTCTTGTCGTTTTGTAACGTCACTGTCACCCGTGGTGCATGTTCAGCCGTCGTGCTGGCTATGATGCTCGTGACCTGCATCTGTGATACACTTTGCGATTGTGTCCTTGAACGCTGGCGACACACTTTCTGGAAATGTCCTTTTTTTCTTGCAAAATTTGCATGTGGCCTGTCGAGCGGGACACTGAGTCATATCAAGATGCCACCTACCGCCACACCACGAACATGTTTTCTCGTGTGGAGTCGCCGAACCCGCTTTGCTGAATCGCTTGTATTTTATTTGAGCCACTTGATGTCCAAGAATATTCGATGCGTCGCGACTAGCGGCTTCCTGTGCTCTGCAAATTTCTATAGCATTTTGCAGAGAAAGATTCGGGACAGCACACAGTTTCTGTACCGTAGAGGCGTCTTGTAGCCCCATCACAATTCGGTCACGAATAAGTGATTCAAGACAGCTGTTGCAAAACTTGCAACGCGTCGCCAAGTCTTTCAATGCTGTGCAAAAATCGTCGAAGCATTCGCCTTCTGCTTGTCTTCTGGCGTTGAAGTTGCGCCGTTCGATGACCTCATTGGTCTGCCCAACGATATATGCCTCCAGGCCGGCTATAATGGAGTTAACGTCATCAAATGCTGCATGTGGTAAGTCGAGGTTCTCCATGACCTTGATGGTGTCGTCTGAGAGACAAGATCTCAGTGCAGCCAACTGTATGGTCTTCGGTGCCGCTGTCAGGCCTGTTAACAATGCAAAATCGTCCCACCGCCGTCTCCAGGCTCGAAACGAGTGCTCTCTGCCCACTGAAATTTCTAATCTTTGTGGCTGGGTCGCTTTTGCCAACCACGAAAACGGCTCACCTTGTCGAGGGGCCGGCACTGGCGGCTCATGCTGAGGCAATGCTTGATCAACAACGGAAAGCTCGTCCTTGAACTTCGTAGTTGATCCTGTCGGCTGCGCCATGTTCTAATTTACCTTGCCCCACAAGAAACACACCCAGTAAAAGTACACACTGATATTGCACAGTACACGTCACAGGCAGCGTACACCAATACTACTCGAACACAACTACCACATGTCAATGTCACACCACTAGCACACGCGCATACACACATTCAGTCAGCACATACACACAGTCAGTCAGCACATACACACAGTTAGTGTAGCTGGGTCATATTCGCAGGAGCGCACTCCGTAACGCGTAGGGGAGCTAACTCCCAACAATCATGTGTAGATATATTGTGAGCATGTGTAGATATATTGTGAGCATGAGTACATTGTGTGCGTATTTCATGATGCTATAATATGTAGGGTAAGTGTCTAATTGAAAAATTACTGTTGGTGTTATCAGTGTTGAATTAATATTTTCTTTAAATTGTATATTGTAATTTTTAGTTTATTTTATTTATCTGCGCATCTCCTTATATATATATATCTTCAGGCACATGAAAAGCTTATGCTTGTATGTGAATTTACAATACAATTGAATTGAATTATTATAATTTTTATTATTATTGAATAATATATACATTTAATATTATTTAAATCTATTATCATTATAAATATTTAATTTTTGAGTTATTATTATTATTTGTCGTATTACTATTAAAATCAATGAACCAGCTTAAACTTTGCGATCATAAGCAGATACAGAAATAAAAATACATCTTTCAAAAATGAAAAAAACATATTGAGAGTGAATCGAACTGAAACGGAATCAAAATTGCTCCCAAACACTCACAATATATCTCGTGTTATCCACTCGTTTTATCGATGCTAGTGTAGCGGCTGTCATATGGGTGGACTACTGAATATTCTGCCGGTAGATGGCGGTGCAATGCTTGTACATATCCATTGTTCTGTTTTGCTGTTTGCTATGTACATCATTTATTGCGTTTGTGTGTCTATCTTTGTCGTTTTGACTTCAAACTCTAGCTGTGTTGTACTATATGTTTTAATTCTGCATCTATTCATCGTCTATAATTTTGGACTCGGTGGTGCACACCCGTTACACCCGTTACACCGTCAGCACACCCGCCTCACAAGCAGGAGGTCCGTGGGTCGAAACCCGGCGGAGCATAATTTCTTTGGCGAATTCTATAATGCAACAGCCCCTGTCCACCCAGCAGTAAATGATGGTACCAGATAACAGTCATGTATTGTGCCAGACATTCTGGGGAGGTGGCCCTCTCTAATATGTCTTCCGTCTTTGTGGCGTCATATCGTGGATAGGGTCGGTTCTGTGGTGGCAGCGAGCTGCACGGGTCACACCTGTATGTGTTCATAAGCTTCGACTTCTTCCCGTGTAGCAGCTGCCACTTGATGCCTTTAACCTTTTTAACCTATTCATTTCACTTTTCCGGTTTATTGTCTACACTTCAGCGCGGTGTGCCTGCTGTCATAGCTGGAGTCACATAGATACTTCGGTTGGATCGTATTCACTATAGCTATCGCAGTTTTCGAGCGCAATCCATCACATATTACGCGTTGTCCACTTATTTGGCCAGTAGGTGCTGGTTCACGCTGCCTCCCACTCACCTTCCGTGATACCCTTGTCGTGCACGAGAACAGTAGGAACGTACGGGTGGAGACTCAAGCGCCATCTGTGTGGCTCTATCGCGCGCGCGATATCAGCGAAACATTCGGGCTAGGCGATCACTTCACGCACTACACCAGTGCGCGCTGGTTACAATTGTTATTATTGTTATTATTAATTAATTATTATAATTTATTATTAATATTAATATTATTGCTTGGAATCCTTGTTATTGTCATTGTTGGCCGGGGCATTCGTGCTCAGTGGCGGATACAGAATGCAATTTTGGGAGGGGCTGAATTAATTCTGGGGGGCTGAACTTTGGGGGCGATCAGTCATGTACATGCATCACTATGCAACGTCTTCACGATAATGCTTATATCAACAAATTCTACTGAAAAATACTTTCTCTCGACCTCTTTTTTGTGAACCTCTTGGTTATGACGAGTTGATGGAAACATTTTGGGGGGCTTCATCCCCTTGATCCCCCCTCTGGATTTGCCAGTGTTAGTGCTGTTTTCGCTCTTGAATTATGTATAGTAATGCATCTATTCGCGTGCTGTCCTTCGACGTGTTTGGTTTTGTTGCTGTGCGACTCGTGTTTTGCGCGTAAAACGTTTTTGATTTCCACAAATCATATATTTCATGCATAGATTCCAAACATTTCCAAAAATTTCGTTTTTCTTTCAATCGCAATTCTCCTTACCATTTTGCCGGTGTGAATTATTTTTTATTGCTCATGTGCTGGGAAAGTGAACAGTTTCGAAATGATACAAATTCAATATCCTCCTGGTTGTGCCGGATGTTTTTCGGGGAGCGACTACCACAACACTTTACCAATCGTTTGTATCATGTTTGAAAAGTGGCAGACCGAATCGGTTGTCCCATAGACACAGCGGCGAGGCGAGGGCACGACACTTGCCCTGTCCCAGCGCGGTCGTGCTCAGCGGCAATTTCAACAGCTGATCCCAGTCGGTCAGACTTGTCACTTGTTTGAACAGCGCACCTTGCGGCCTGTATCGTCCGCGCAACAATGATTTGACGTACGCGTCGAACGCCGTCAACACGCGCTGCACCAGTTGTTTCGTGAACCTCTCGTTGCTATCGGCAATCTTCAGCTGCCAGTGCTTGGAGAAGTCGGTAAACAACGCGGCGAACGGCAGTCTCTGGCGCAGCTGCTTCGGAAGGCCGATGTAGCGCAGACTCACGATAACGAGCAGATCGCGACTCACCAGCTCTTTGTTGAGGCGGCCCCAGTGGCGCTGCACGGCCGGCAGGTCGATGTCAATCAAGTAGCGTTGGTAGGGCACGCGTTCGTCTCGTATCAGCGTCAAGAAGCCACTAACTGCAATCTTGATTTGTCGCAGGTAGTTGAGGAAGGCCGGTATGGTGATGTACGGCCGGACGGGACGCGGCAATCCGAGCAAGTGAAGCTGCCCGAGCAGACACTGTATGTCCAGATCGAGCGGTGTGACAACCGTGGAGAAATCGCGACGTGCTTCGTTAGGGCTGAGCACAGAGGTGTCCAGCGGTTGCAAATCGAATCCGGGCAAGTTGGGCAGCTGCTTGAAGCCTGGCGCACCGGTAATAACGCTGGCGGACGTGTTCAGTAGACGACTGACGCAGCGTTCCAGGTCGACCTGAAACTGCTTCTGCGTCAAATCTTCGCCGTCGACTGGCGCCAACTGGCCGGAAGACAACAGAAGGTGGTTGTCGCGGAAGAACTTGACGAACCGGTCGGGACTGGTGGGTGTGACGAAGTTCACCGCCAGTGCACTGTCGATCAGCACCAGATTGGAGCGCAGAAGTCGCACCAGTCTGCCGCCGGCCAATTGTGTCGACAACGACAGCGGCTCTTTAGGGAAGCGCCGATTGCCTGTCGAAGTGCGCAGAGCGCCGATCACTCCGCTGGTGAAGAATTTATCGATGAACACCGACGGCAGGGAGGGCAGACATCGTTGCAGGTATTGCCGTCGGAAATTGCTCGGAACTGGACGGTTGATCGGCACAGTGTTGGGCAGTCGAGCGAGCCGGTGCAGGCGTCGAGAAGGGCCGCACTGGAGCAGCAGGTGCACAACCTGAGCCAGCGTGTCTTCATCGATGCGTGGGTAGCGTGCTCTCACCAAGTCGAGCAGATCGCGCCGGTAGTAGTAGGGCTGAGAGTCGCGGCGACCTCGTGGTGCCGCTATTGACAGGCCTCGGTTTGCGTTGTTTGGAAGCAGCTGAGGTCGACCGGCTTGCACGACGACCGACTGCTGCGCCACAAATGCCAGCAAGAGCACCAGAAACGACCACATTGCTTCGGCGAATTGAATTGAAGATGCATCTCAACCGACCGACACCCGCTCTTATATATTGGCGGTCGCATGCCTAATTGCCTAATCGAATAAGTGGCGCATGCCATTGTTATCGGGTTATTTCGCCTTCACCTGCTTGCCTGCATCTGTCAGGGCAATTAAGATAATTGTGGCCGTGTCGGTGGCAATTTTGCTGAATTATCTGGGACGTATTGATCACAAGTGACAGTCAAATTTAATCGTCCAATTGGCAGCTCACACAATATGCGACCATATTGTCGAAATGGTGTTTTATTTCAGTCAGTTTCCAATTAGTCTCACATATTGTTGTGTCGGGCAGGGACGTATCCAGGGGACTGTATTCAGTTAGCTATTTTTGTACGGCATGTTGCATTTGCATGACAGTTTTAGTATACAGGTCACTGCTTTCTGCATGTTTCAAACTGGACTACAACATTCCGCTGTAATTTTTGTCATTTTGATGCTATAATTTGACAAAATTTTGTATTATTTCATTTTTAATTCGTCTTTTCTGCGAAATAAACTAATCGTAAACAATTTTTAAATATATTTCAGGTGTATCAATGTGTTTTAATTCATTATAAATACGAGTTTCAGAGGGATCAAGACCTTGCCAGGCGAGTGATTTCAGAGATAAAAAGTATACCAGTTCAAGAGTTCACAGATTGTTTTCCAAGTGGATTCCACGTTTGTAAAAGTGTGCAAATAACGGAGGAGAATATGTGGAAAGTCTGTAAAAAACAAATAAATGATTATCTTTTTTCATATGGTTTTTATTACACTGTTGCCAAAACTTTTTGATCCCCCTCGTAATTGATACAGTAGAAGGAAAACATGGAACTCATGGTATATGGGTGTGTGTGTGTGCATGTTTGTGTGTGTGTGCATGTTTGTGTGTGTGTGCATGTGTGTGTGTGTGTGCGTGTGTGATGGCCAATGCAGACATTGAGGTAGCTGACGAGGATTCTGTGAGACAGTTGAAATCTCTTGCCAACCTGTTGGTTGTTATGACAGAGAATGTCAAGAGCGACATGCAGCACTCGGAACTTCCTTTGTTTCTGGTGCGAACACACCACGGCAGCATGTAGATTTACAAACACGTGTATTTACACATTCGAGGGAGCCCCGAATGTTCTGATATCTTTCCGAATGTTCTGTATCGAGTTTGACGAACTTTGTGCATACACACACACATACACACACACACACATACACACACACACACACACATACACACACACACACATACACACACATACACACACACACGTACACATAAATAAACTTGCTCACTGATATTTGTGACGTGAACGAAGTTTGTATGATTGCCATTGTTTTTTTATTCTGAATGTATTAACATTCAGAATAAAAAAATACTTGTCATATGCTGCTGGCTTGTAAATATTGTTTATAAAATATAATTTGTATTTTGACATTTTATTATTCATATTTTTGGAATTAGTACAATATATAGTTTTGTTTGTAATTACCCTTTTCTCATTTTGTTTTGTTTGTGTTTTTATCTGTCTTCATTTTGCCCTGCGGCCAATATTCTCAATATTTATTCTCTATGATTGATAATTTAATATATGGTTTATAAATTTTTGTATCATTCATTTAATATATATATAATTCATATAATTTATAATGTATAATATAAATTCCCTATAAACTCGGCCAATAATCCTTAATTATCTTTAATTTTATATGTTTATACTACCGAATCATGTTGAATTTAGCAAGAATTATAACAGTAATTGGAAATGAATTGTGCCGTTTCTCGCAGGACATCACAAATATAGTTTCCAAAATGCTACAACCCGACAACCTGCCCAAGTGGCGAGGACTGGAGTTTGGCGAAAAGGAGAACGCAGGTAACAAAACGCATCAGTAACAACAACAACATTATCAGTAACAACATTATCAGTAACAACAACACCATTATCAGTAATAACAAGAACATTATCAGTATCAACAAGAACATTATCAGTAACAACAACAACATTATCAGTAACAACAACATTATCAGTAACAACAACATTATCAGTATCAACAAGAACATTATCAGTAACAACAACAACATTATCAGTAACAACAACAACATTATCAATAACAACAACAACATTATCAGTAACAGCAACATTATCAGCAACAACAACATTATCAGTAACAACAACAACATTATCAGTAATAACAACACCATTACCAGTAACAAAAACAACATTATCAGTAAGAACAACAACATTCTCAGTAATAACAGCAACATTATCAGTGATAAAAACAACATTATCAGTAAGAACAACAACATTCTCAGTAATAACAACAATAACATTATCAGTAACAAAAACAACATTACCAGTAACAACAACAACATTATCAGTAACAACAACAACATTATCATTAACAAAAACAACATTATCAGTAAGAACAACAACATTCTCAGTAATAACAGCAACATTATCAGTGATAAAAACAACATTATCAGTAAGAACAACAACATTCTCAGTAATAACAGCAACATTATCAGTGATAAAAACAACATTGTCAATAACCACAACAACATTATCAGTAACAAAAACAACATTATCAGTAACAACAACATTATCAGTAACAACAACAACATTCTCAGTAACCACAGCAACATTATCAGTTATAACAACAACATTATCAGTAACAACAACAACATTATCAGTAACAACAACAACATTATCAGTAACAAAAACAACATTATCAGTAACAACAACAACATTATCAGTAACAACAACATTATCAGTAACAACATTATGACAGTCAGTAATGACAACAACATTATCAGTATCAACCACATTAGTAACAACAACAATTTAGTGTGTTAATTAATGTGTGTATGCGAATGTGTGTGTGTGCATGTATATATGTGTGTATGTGTGATTGTATGTGTGTTTATATGTGTGTGTATGTGTGTGTGTGTGTAGGTTCGGCGCAGATGGTCGACCGGTTTGAGCGGTGGGCCATTAGTTCGACGGCCAGCGTACGTCTGGAGACGGCGTCCGACCACGTGTCGGTGGTGAAGACCAAAGACAACATGATGCTGGAGGTAATGAAACACAAGGCGTTCAGTTTGCGTCAACAGCCCGTGGTTACGCTGCCGTCGGGCGCCCAACAACAGCTCAATGTTGTTCAGGGTGCGTGCGACACACACACACACACACACATGCCGATATACACACACACTATGTATAAATACATGGCAGGCAGGAGCAAAACTGATAGGATTGGTTGGATTAGATGAGACGAAAGGGACAGCAGAGGTTATAACAGCAAATTAAAAAAACAGGTGCAGCAACTCCATGTAACTTTATCTAACTTCATGTACGATTAGACAATATTTACATGTTTTCCGCTATTCACTATGTGTCTGTATGTTCGTGTGTGTGTGTGTGTATGTGTATGCGTGTGTGTGTGTGTGTGTGTGTGCGTTTCAGCGCCTTAGATACCTTCTAGGTGTAGGGCGCTATGTATATGTCTACATAATGTAATGTGTGTGTGTGTGTGTGTGTGTGTGTGTGTGTGTGTGTGTGTGTGTGTGTGTGTGTGTGTGTGTGTGTCAGTTGCTTCTGAGTTGTTTCGCGGTGACAATTCGGACGTAAATGGCGGCGAGACCGGTTGTGCGTATGCCGATGTCAGTGTGTTGTTCGCCAGATACGACACCTACGGTGTGATCAGCCCACGGCGCGTCAGCTCAGTGTCAGTGCAGGCAACAGTGATGTAGTGTGAGAGGCGGCGGGCTCAAATCCCGTCGCTGCCATTGCGTTTTTCCACTGTAGCGTGTATTTCGTACTATATGCAGTATTCACTAAGCTGGTTTCCTGTATTGGTTTTTTATGATGTTTCAACCAATGGCGGGACAGGGAGCTTGGAGGGGCAGAAATCCCCGAAAAAGTGCCAATCCCATTCCCCTGAGCTCCCATCTCCCAAAGGTCCTGACCATAAACATAACGAATGCAGTTCCTCATGCTTTGCCAATCTCTCGCATCTTTCTCATCATCCCCCATCTGAGGAATTCTGGCGCCGCCACTGGTTTCAACAGAAGATGATTGGCAGTAATAGCTAATTTATGCAGTAGAGATAGAATTGTTCGATCATCTTGGTCCGCGTTGTGTTTTTCTGCAGTGGCTTCACCACCAGCGACGCGCAGTTGTTACAAGTTGACGGGCCTGTGTTGTCTGTGAAAGTGCAAATCACCACACCTTACACCGCCACTTCCACCGCCGCTTCTGCTGTGGATAACACCACCACTTCTTCAGATAACACGGCGCAGGCCACTCCGGCGCCCATTGACTGTCGGCCCAGCCAGCAGCAGTTGCGACTTTTCCCGGTGGTGGCGCTACTGTCGCACCATCACAAGCTGCCGGCATTGCGACGGGCGCTCTTTCACGACGAAAATCAGCCACAAGAGGTATATATATATATATATATATATATATGTGTGTGTGTGTGTGTGTGTGTGTGTGTGTGTGTGTGTGTGTGTGTGTGTGTGTGTGTCAATATGCTTGTATCTCTATGTCCTTTGTGTATGGGTTTGTATATCAGTGTTTGCGTGGGCCACTGCTCTTGTATGTGTGTGTGTGTGTCTGTGAAGAAGAATGATTATTTGATGAACTTATAATATATTTGCTCCTACTCAAATATGGTATGAATGCACATACATCCAACAACAAGCGTAAGCGTAAGCAATAACAAACAACAACCACCACAACAGAAAAACTAATCATTCAAAATTGCACTTACACATGTGGATATCATTATATGCACAAACACACCACTATACGTGTTGAGCGCAGGTGTTGCGTCGCAGTTGCGTATGGTGGAACGACGAGTTGTCTGACTATGGCGGCTGGGACGCGACCGGCTGCTCGGCCGTCGAGTCCAACGCCTACTACACCAAGTGTGCGTGTCACACGTTCGGCCAGTATGCCGTCATGATTGAGAAGGTATTTCAGACAGCAGGTATCGATGCAGAAAATACTATTGTCGTTGCCTAGTTGTCTTGTCCGCATGAATGTAGAGTTCAGGGGGTATGGGGGGTGTATATACCCCCGACAAATTGGCTGGGGGTATGAATATGCAATTATACCCCCCGATAATTCTGCTGAGCTTAGTTCATTGGGTATATGTTGTCATCAAAATCAGCGTAGTAAAAAATAACAATACACGACAAATGTGTATATATGTTTGTGTTTGTGTTGTGGTTTGTTCTTACTGCAACAGATTCCTGCCAAGGTGGTGGAGACAGAGCACGCGTGGCTCAAGATAGTCAAGTACGTGTGCTATTCGCTGTCCATCGTGCTGCTGCTGGTGTTCATAGGCACTGTTTGCTGCTTCAAGTGAGAGCGCCGGCTTTGTGATGGCTGTTGACACTGCAATTAGAGTGGCACTAGATTTTTATTACCTCTTTTTGGTTCTAGATTCTTATTACCTGTTTTTGGTTTTAGATTCTTATTACCTCTTTTTGGCTCTAGATTTTTATTATTTATTTTAGGTCCAGGTAAGGGTAGAAAGACTCCCCTTCGCTTTAGAATTGTTTGTTTTGTCTCGCAGCTTTAGAATCGTTTGAATGTGCTGCTGGATTTTCGTTGTTCACCGTAATCAAATTTGAAACGATTTGCTAATCTCACAAGAATACAATTGTGAACTTTTTCAATTAAATTATTATTAAATTAAATAAATTAAATATAATAATTAGGGCTGTCAAAAGTTAATAAAGTTACTTTTTCACCTAAAGGTCACTTTTTCATAAGCTACCTAAAATTGCATGAAAAAGTTGTGTACGATAATTATTAAAAAAGTTATTAGGTTACCAAAAGTTACTTTTTCATCGTTAGGTTACTTTTTTGCTTTTAAGGTTACTTTTTTATCGTCAGGTTACCTTTTGTTATTTTTCTTGTTATTAGGTAAAATTACCACGAAGTTTGGCGACTTTTTGAAGATAAGGGGCACAGAAACGGTATATGTGAGGATAAAATAGGAAAAGAGATGGAATATTAGGTCTGAAGATCAAGAAATGTCAACATTTCTACTGTTAGGATTTAGCAATTGATATTCATCTTAATATCCGTGCTACTCAATATTTATACGTTTTGGGTATGCAGGATAGTGTGATTCCATTTTAGGAAATGTCCACGAACCGGAGGGGTCGTGAGATGTTTGGAGCGTGGTATAGTACGATGTGTGATCTCTCTATACCAGATACTCTATGTAGCACTTGACAGTACGTACGTATTCCTTTAACAGGAATTTGCACGTGATTTTCAAGGCGTGAGATAGCGCCATTATCCCACGTTTGACATACGGGAGGACGGGGGGCATTCACACATGCAGTGTTTACGCTACTGTAGTACGTGCTATTTGATAAAAAGTTCCATTGAAAAAATATAAAGAACATTATTGCGACCATTAATAAGAATATTTACATTTACAATTAGTGTATTTCGCATTTGTATGAGCTATACACTAAAATTATATTTTGATGGTTATGCTCCTTTTTTCGATGTTGGCTAAATTATGTTAAGTCACTTTTGGTTGTTTGTTGTAAAAATGGTACCAGATCGGAGAGAGGGTAGAAAAGTAGTACCAACTCGGAAAGATGATAAAAAAAGGACTGGTGTATTTTCTTCCTTCAGAACTGCAAACTGAAATTGACCTTTTTTGAAGGAGGTTATTTTTAGGTTACCTCTATTGGTTATTAGGTTACTTTATACGTTCACAAACAAACAACAAACAAACCGTGTATTTCACATAGCGCACTAATCAGCAAAGGCGGGATAAACATGTGATAAAACGATACAAAAGTGATAATAACTTTAAAACTCAGGTTGTTTTTACGTTACTTTTTTAGGTTACTTTTTCTCGAAAATAAAGTTACTTTTTTCTGATTTTTAGGTTACTTTTTTGACAGCCCTAATAATAATATAATAAATTAAATTAATTATTAAAATATTATAATTAAATTAAATTAAACTTTATAATTTGATTAATGTTTAATATATTGTTCGAATCGATGAATTCAATCAATGCATTGAGTTTATATTATATATTGTTTCACATCTGTCAACATATTTGTGCGCAGACAATTGCACGAGATGTTTCATTTGATTCGCTTGAACACGGCTGTCGCGCTGTTGCTGGGCGCGCTGTTTATGTGCGCGTCTGATTTGTCGGCGGTGCGCCACGATCGTCACACGTGCGTCGCAATCGCCGCGCTCATACATTTCTGCTATTTACTGGCGGCCGGCGGTGTTGTGATGGAGGCGGTGGCCGATTTTCTCTCGGTGACCAACGGCGCCATCGGCGGCAAACTGCGCTCGTACGTGGCGTTCGCCTGGAGTGAGTGCTGCCACTCGATGTCTGGCGAAAATTGGCCAAGAATGCGCTACAATGCTGTCTCTGTGTGTGCGTGTATTTTTCCGTTAACAATCTAGCATATATTTGTCTTTTTCGTTAAATTGTATATTTAGTATAGAATATTTTCCTTTGAATGAATGTATATCTTTTCATCTATAAAACTTAAACAAGTTAGGTGATATAAAAATATTCGACTGAACAAAACTATGCACAATTTAACTAATATTTAAAAAGTAAATAAATTTGGCACATACAATTATTGATGAGTTTTTGTTCTTGCTTGGCGGCGTTTTATTGCAGGCATTCCACTAGTTTCACTTGGCTATGCCATGCTGTACGATTTGGACCGATACGGTACGGACCCCAGGTGTATGGTCTCCTATGATGACGATGTGAGTGGCTACCAACTCGCTACCACCTACCATTTTACCATACGCTCGCAGCGTACCACCTGGTCAATTCAGTTTGTGCAGATATATGCAATTTGCATGATTGGCGAATATAAGGATTAGTGGTGAGGTATTACCATGGGGTTTGAGTTTAAATACGTTGATACATACTTTTAATCAGGCATATACTCATTTCGAACTCATCAATGAAAAAACTCAACGTTAGAGCATCGGGTAGATTTTCGCCTCGCACGATTTTTCCGGCGGATGAGATGAGATGAACGTGTGGATTTGATTGCCAGAAATTGGATGGCACATACAGGCAGGGACAGCTTTTGCCAGCCTCTCATCTAGAACAGTGGTTCTTAACCTTTTATCTCACTAATTCCCCGCTTTTCAATGAGTCATCTCTTCATTTTCCACAACACAGCGCTGATAAATTCAATAAATTCAGTTGTTACATCAAAGTAAATGTCATTAGAGGTGATTAGAAACAAAAATAAGCGAATTTGAATTGATAAAAACACGCATTTGTTCTTCTGTCCGACCTTTAGCTTCCCAATTGACAACTCTTCCATTCCTCACCAGTGGGGAATTTCCCACAGGTTAAAAATCGCTGATCTAGAATATTCACAAATTCCACCTCACATCTTTAACGTCAGGGCAATCACCTACACCCACCCACCCACACACACACACACCCACACACACACACACACACCCACACACACACACACACCCACTCACACACACACACACACACACACACACACACACACCCACTCACTCAAACACGGACTTACGAGCGCATTGCACCTTTCAAAACTACAATTGAATTTATACTTGTATGCTTCAATTAGACACCTGTAAATTAATTAGATTTCCAGTTTGACGTTTTTAACCATGCATTTTTGCTTTTTGGCATCGTGTCATGTGTTCTTTGATGATATGTCTTCTCGATAACATCACTGTAAGCCTAACTAAAAAACCTGTATGTACGGGACGACATCACAAATGAAGTGAAATGTAGCTGGTAACATCTGTCGGCAGGTCATGTGGACAATGTTTGCGCCGATGGCCGCATGCATGGTGGTGGCGCTAGTGTCGGCGGCGGTGATCGCCTGCAACTTGCAGTCTCCTTGGCTGCGCAAGGAGAGCATAGTGGCCGAACAGACCAGCGTGTGTCGCGGTCTCACACTGTTTGCGCCCTATTTTGCGCTCACCTGGCTGGTGGCCATGCTGGCGTATCTGCACGCGGCGCCGCGCGTTCCCGGACTGTACTCGCTGTTTCAGGCGAGTGATATACTACTCCGCCCCATATACTTGCGTTGGACTGCGTGGTGTAGTTGTTAGCACACCCGCCTCACAAGCGGGAGGTCCGTGGTTCGAACCCCGGCGGAGGAGAATTATATAATCCAACAGCCCCTGTCCACCCAGCAGTAAATGATGGTACCAGATATCAGTCATTCGTTGTGTCATGCATTATGGGGAGGTGGCCCTCTCTAATACGTCGTTCGTCCTTGTGACGTCATTGCGTGGATAGGGTCGGTTCTGCGGTGGCAGCGAGCTGCACGGGACACACCTGTGTGTGTTCATAAGCTTCGGCTTCTTCCCGTGTAACAGCTGTCACTTGAGACCTTTTACCCTTCATCACTTTTTTCTGTGCTTGAGTGTACATTTGCGTTTGTTCTCATTCAGACAAACGAGATTAAACCCGATTAAACTGCAAGGCCGTAATACAGCTAAATCTCGTTTGTCTGAATGAGAATATTATTCTAGGCTACACCAACATTTGTGTTTGTATGCATGTCTACGCACGCATGTGTGTGTGTGTATCTGTGTATACGTGCACTTTCGTGCATGTGCAAGCGGAATTGAAACTGTGCAATTTTGTGGCTTACAACACGTTCAAATCTAGTTTGCATTAGCGAAAACCTACTTATGAATGTATGTATGAATTACACATACGAGTACAAAGGTATTAGATATGTGTGTGTGTGTGTGTGTGTGTGTTTGTTTAATGGCCAGGTGTTGAATTCGACCGTGGGAGTGATGTTTTTCGTGCTGTGCGGCATCGGTTCGGACCGTTTTCGACTGCTGATGGCCGGACAGGCTCGGCTGCGCGCGCTGCTGCAGCTCAAGCTGACCGTTCAGGAACAGCTGGGCGACGACAAACAGCTGCACCAGCTGCTGCCGGCGGCAGCTGATGCAACTGCTGCGGCGGCCTCCGGCAAACCAGGCGTGGAGAATGGCGATGACGAAGCACAGCGCTTCGATCCCGTATCTGGACGCTGTCGTCGACCCAGTGAGTCGTCACCATCCTCAGCTCGTTCCCCCAAGGCAGTGGTGCCCAACCTGGGGTAGATTACCCCCTGGGGGTAATTTAGCAATTGTTCGGGGGTAATGTAGGGGTGACAGGAAAATGCTAAGAATTCTGAAATTCAAGAAATCATTGCGGTACCTTGTATTGGGAGTAATGTTAACTTAGCATATTATGCTTATTGTTTGCATTGTGTGGATATTGTATTGCTCATATGGCGAGTTATATATAGTTGTGTGTGCACGCGTGCGTGTGTGTGTGAATGCTTACAGTAACATGTACAGTAACAAAGGGGTAACATGCTTAATATGGGATGCTAAATTGGGTAACAAGCTGAAAAAGGTTGGGAATCACTGCCCCAAGGAAACACGACGTAATTTATATGGGAGAGCCCATATCAGAGGTTCTCAACCTTTTGATGGTTCCATACCCCTGATGCATTGTCGAATATGGTCCCATAATACCCCCTCTACTTGACAGTTAAAATAATTATCACCAATCCTATCATTTGTCAGTATGTCTTCCAGATCCACGAGTATTTCAATCACTTGAATTCACTGTACTTTAGGTACGGATTACTAGGAAATAACATTGTCATTGGTAATTTTATCATTCCTAAACCGTTGATAATATATACCAGTAGCCAGAAATATACTCTCATACCCCCGGTCTTTTGTTTCCATATCACCAAGGGGTGTGAATACCCCCGGTTAAGAACCCCTGGTCTAGTTTATCCCAGAAAGGCAAGAGAGACATATTACTTAACGATGTTATCACGAACAATTCTTGTCCCGGTTCCGAGTTTGTTGTCATTTGCTCCCATAGACAATGCCTTGCTGCAGATAAGAGACTTAGTGGATATTTTTGACGGAGCAAGCATAGGTAGCAAACATGACGCACCGAGAGAACTGTGACCACAGTCGTGCGTTTAGTGAGACAGTAACTGAGATTCTTATCCGACTGCAACCTTTTCCAGTTGATAGAGGCGGAGTGATTTTCCAGTTGACCTAAGTTGTTGTAGTCGAGAATCAGAGTGAGTCGAATAGGAGTCGAACGATGATTACTCAAAATAATTCTCTATTCATTATTGTCCCTAATTTCAAACACATCGCTCGAAACACAATTGAGAAAAATGCACTACAAACAATCCGATGATAGGTATAGTTTTATAGACTTGTGATGTCTGTGAGAGCAACGCTGCATCAGCACAAGTTCAATTTAGAACTTGTATGTTTAATTATAGAACTTGACAATGAAACAGAGCGACTTAACAATCAAAATCATCTATCAAAACAATAATCTAACAACAATAACAACATCTAACAATCATCAAAATCAACTATCAAAATCAGCGACCATCGAGATTTACAAATAAAATAGTATTTTCCTGGGTCTCTCACCAGACATAGTGCAAGTTAGTTTTAGCCACAGGAATCGGCCATTAAACCTGCCTTAAAATGTAAAAAAATATTCAATGTTGGCGTTACGACAAACTGTTCTCTGGCTAATTTTATACACTTTTTTCGTCATAGAAGAAAGAAGAGATCCCTGGATTTGATGTGTATGTGTGTGTATGTAGCATAATTACTGATATGTTTCCACGTATGTGTGTGTGTGTGTGTGTGTCTGACGTGCAGTGGTCGCGTGAATCTGGCATCACTGGTTGGCGACGGTGTTTGACGACTGGCATCGCTATAATGCACATCAGCTACATAGAAATCCTCTAGTTTGGTGTGTGAGCGCCCGCCGGCGGCCCGACTATACCACGTCGTGTTTGTAACTGAATCACTTTTTCTGCACAAAGTGAAGTACTCTTTCGATAAGTTCGTCACGAATACACTGCACCTATGAAGCTAACTATGGACACACACACACACACACACACACACACACACACACACACACACACACACACACACACACACACACACACACACACACACACACACACACACACACACACACACACACACACACACACACACACACACACACACACACACACACACACACACACACACACACACACACACACACAGAGCTGTGTTTCTAAACGAATGCTATTTTCCACAGAGAAAAATTATCATTATGACAAGACCGGTGTAAGTGGTCCTCTATGGAAACTACAAAATTCAAAAGTCAATAGTTGACAACATGGTAGATATCTGCTGGAATATCAGACAACTCGATGGGTGTATAAACTGTATTGGTCTGGGTTTAAAGACAATATATCCAACTTGATAAAGGTTGAAGGCCTCAAGTGACAGCTGCTACACGGGAAGAAGCCGAAGCTTATGAACACACACACAGGTGTGTCCCGTGCAGCTCGCTGCCACCGCAGAACCGACCCTCTCCACGCTATGACGCCACAAGATACACTGATACCACTGACGCCACTGATATCTGATAACATTTACTGCTGGGTGGACAGGGGCTGTTGAATTATAGAATTCGCCCAAAGAAATTCTCCTCATCCGCCGGGATTCGAACCACGGATCTCCCGCTTGTGAGGCGGGTGATGGCTACCACTACTCCACGCAGTCCAACAAGACCGATAAGATAAGACCGTATGTCGGCAGGTATATTGCAATCATGCGTACAGTATACATACACAGTGGAAGTGCACCATAAAGTGCGGACAAAATGGAGACAGAAAACCCCAACAACACTAGTGGATAAAGTGCAAAAAGTGCGTTTAAAATCACATATCGCCCAGTTAGTTACATGCAAAATTCATTCACTGAGAGCAGCACGAATAAAAAAATCCAACTAGCTAAACACGCGGTTATATTTTCGTAAAATCGTAGGAAAATCATATTTTGCATGACAATTTACACCTAATTGACACGACATTTACACCACCAGACATGTACACCTAATTTACACCATCACACATGTACACCTAATTTACACCACCACCCACGTACACCTTAGTTACACCACCACACATGTACACCTTAGTTACACCTAATTTACACCATCACACATGTACACCTTAGTTACACCACATTTACACCACGTGCACGTCACCAGAGCAATGCTGACAGCAGCCGATGGTGAGATGTTCGAGTTTGGCTCGCGGGTGAAATCTGTCGAGCATGCCGCGGTCCCTACACGCATCACGTGCCACCACACCTCCACCACCTCTCACCTCACTGCACATCAGCTGATCACATCACATCACCACACACACACACACTATGTTATGTGTATGCCACCTCAGGATTAGCGCCCAGCACATCGAGGATGTGACACGTCAGTATTGCCACACATCAAAAGATGTGTCACACATACACATACATACATACGGATACACATACAAAGAGTGCTTCATACTGAAGTATTTGCGAAGTGTTAATTGAATGCTAAAAAGTACTTCTGAATCACTCCTGAAGTCGAATCGAACATACTCGTAATTTATATGTGATACTGTAAATGAGTTGAAGGTTAAATGCCTCAAGTGACAGCTGTTACACGGGAAGAAGCCGAAGCTTATGAACACACACAGGTGTGTCCCGTGCAGCTCGCTGCCACCGCAGAACCAACCCTCTCCACGATATGACGCCACAAGGAATACGTATTAGAGAGGACCACCTCCCCATAATGCATGACACAACACATGACTGATATCTGGTACCATCATTTACTGCTGGGTGGACAGGGACTGTTGGACTACAGAAATCGCCCAAAAATTCTCCTCCGTCGGGTTTTGCAACCACGGACCTCCCGCTTGTAAGACGTGCTATCACTACACAACGCAGTATGAGTGGACGATGAAAATCGACTGTTCTCACCTGTTGCAGCTCATGTTCGGCTTCCGATTTGACAGCGGTAAAGTGACGGTCGCCAACACGCCTCTCTGATGCGCATCTTTCGTCTGCTATATAAAACACACCCACACATACACGCACATACACCAACTGAAGAGGGAGAGAGTGAGAGTCAGGAAGACAAACAGACAAAACTGAGAAAGAGACAGACACAAACCGAGAGATGCAGAAATACAGAGATAAAAAGAGACCTGTAGCAGGTTGGCTGCTCGATGATCCGCTGCCAGTGGCGTTGTTGCGCGTGTTAACAGCCGTCAGCCGCCGATGCAGCAGCTGCAGCCGCTCAGACAGCTGTTGGCTGGCTTGCAGCAGGTCGAGGCCGGCAGGCGGCGCGGCTGCGGCTGCTGCTGAAGCTGCTGGGTCCAACAGCTGCAGAATGTCGTCACTCGTACTGTCAGTTAGATTGAAATCCGCATTTCTTCATTATAGTGAAACACCACGTATGTTTCACTATAATGAAGAAATATCATCACAGGTGGAAAGAGATTGAGTAAATATTTAACAAGATATGAAATAGAATATATTCATGAGTAACGGATCTAGTACAATATTGGCCTATGAACATATTAGCCACAAACGCCCACATACTCCCATACTCTGCAATAGGGCAATATGCCAGGAAAGTAAATACGGTAATCATAGCTAAGCATAATTACGGTAATCATAGCTAATCATATTAATATGCCTGCTTTTCATCTTCAGTGATCAGTAAAATACACCATTTGACACGTCAACAAATTATTCAGCAATCAGTACACAAATCATAGGCTAATCGGCGTTGAATATCGCTCGCGCACACACACTAACTCAAGTCACTAACAACATTCATCCACCAGGAGATATAGACCGCTCACGCCAAAAAAACTAAAACACCTGACACACACACACACGCACACACATACATGAATTCTAAACTAGACGTTCACTGCGAATGATGGGAGGTTGGCGAACAGTTACAGCCACCTGAGAGACTGCAGTACAGCTGCGTGTGCCGAGCAGTTCTGCCGCAACACACACTGAGCCAACTGCTGAAATCTGTTGACTCGCACCGACAAAGCGCCCTTCCACGCCGCCAGCTCATCAACCATCAAACTACACACACACACACACACACAAATATACGTCTTACACACACACGTACACGAAAACTCATACACGGACACACACACAAGCGCATACACATACACACGCACAAATATGTAAATATATATATACACAAACAAACAAGCACATACATACACTAAAACATACACAGACACACACACACACAAAATCACATACGGACGCACACACACACAAGCACAGAAGAGCATACACCCAAGCACATGAAACAGACACACACGGACATGCATACACATAGACACCTGCAGGCCATGAACTTGGACCTCCAGACATCGCACTGTATGGTCAAGTGTTCCTGGTCTTGTAGTTGTTCAGACACGGTGGAAGAATAGTCGCGCACCATAGACGCCATGCGAGCCTTGTCCTCGGTCATCAGGGTCAGTCGGCCCTCCATGTCCTCGCCCAGTGTGGCTACCATCAGCCGCTTCAACTCTTCACAAACCTCACACCCGTACACACACACACACACACACACACACACACACACAGGCATACAGGCACGGAAAATTCAGGGTAACACGAGATATAAGAATACGAATTCTCCTATGGAAATTCAAAATCAAATAATAAATTATTATTATTATTAATTTCAGGCAAATCCAGTAGCATGGGAAGAGTGCAAGCTCTATTACCACCCTGCGGTGGCCCCATGTGTACTGGAAGCACCCAAAAGCTATAGGTAGTTTAAGAGTAAGAAATCCGACGTAAGAGAATCAAAGGAAAGAGTACCTGATGAGAGAGAGCCAACTGCTCGCGCAGCCGCTCTTTATCGGCGGCCAGCCTCAGAACTTCATCGCGAGCATCGCCAGTAGCATTCAGCAGCGGCGGCTTGGAGATGCCGGCATCAGTAGAGGCTCTGCGTTGCTTGTGTTTGGAGGTGTTTTTCAGCGCGCCGCACGTGTGGCCGCTCGAAATTCGACTGACACAAGCGCGGTAAGGTTCGTACGGTACAAAAGTGGGCTGCTTGAGGCGATCGACCGGCGGTTGTTCGTCACAGTGCTGTACGGCAAATTAGAACAAGAACAAGATGCAATGAGATGTAATGCAAAAACAGATATGGAAACAATCCACATACAATATTAAAATACACCTTTCAGATACCGGAGACGAAATAACATCATAAAATGACGAATTGTTTAGTTTAAACACGAAGTAGAGATGAATGTAAATGCACAGTCGTATCTGCGATAGGAATAGTAGAAAAACTGACCATTTCTTGCGAACGGGCACCGTTCGACCGTTCTGTGTGAGAGACTGGGCTGGACTGACGGCGCAGCAGTTGTGGTGCCGCGTCTCCCAGAATGTCGGCCAGCTGTCGGCCGCTTCGCCTCTGCGACACAATGCTACGCAAAACTTGCTGCTCGGCAGACAGTTGGCCGGTGTCTTCCTGGCCGTCGCCACAAGTCCGCGTCGGACCGACATACGCACGAATCATTGCAGCACAATGAAATTGTATCACTAGCAAGCACGCGACACAAAACTAGGATATTCTATCAGAATGACACAGTAAATATTACCATATAGGAAAAATGTGTCCCGAACTCGGAAGAGAACACGGCAGATGCGATTAGTTGGAAGTACAAGCGTTAAAAACAAGTAATCAAATGCTATATGTATGTGGAATAAATGTACTATTCCTAAGCTCCTTCAAGCATTCGCAAGCAATTATTTAGCCATACACGTAAACAAATTTGTACTTCGTGAATGAAAACTAGGCGCATTTAATGTCCAGAATACGTGTTTTTCTGAGTTTTGACCATACGATGTATAAAACAACCCACTCTAATTGCGAAAAAAATACAATTATGAATTAGTAATGAGGTTTTTTGCAGTTATCAGAACCAATAACGAACACACAATTATTTTGTCTTTCCTGATGATTGTAGTCACGCGGATGTGATTCAAACAACGGTGTGGTTCACTTGATTGGCCTGTTTTGGTTTATGTTTTTTTTGGCTGAATTTGGTAAGAGTAAAAGAGGCAACATATATTATGTTGAGACAACATATAATATGAGGCAATGTTATATTAGATTTCACTTGTATTAGACAGGTCTTAATTTGTGAATATTTAAAATAAGGTATAATATGGGCAGTTGATTTGATTTTTTGTAATGTACCGTATTTGCCGGTGTATAAGTCGACCTTTTTCGATCAAAAATCTACCGAAAAAAATGACCTCGACTTATACACCGACTCATAAAATTATACAAAGGATATATCATAATATCGTAAATTTCCGTCGAATTTTAGGGGGTCGACTTATACGGCGAGTCGACTTATACACCGGCAAATACGGTAAATTGAATTATTAGCCAAACATTTCGGTGTAGGTATTGTGTATGTATCTGAATTATGAATTTCGTTCGATAGGTCCAGCTGCGCGATAGGTTGCTGATCGATTTTTTGCATTATTGTGCTCTCGCTATCCTCACCCGGGTATGTTTATCAACACCTCCGCCTGAGTCTACCGGGAGGTGGGCAACAGCGGGGCGCGCCATATAGTCTCCGCAGTCTGGTGCGCGCCTAAAACAACAATAATAATGTGTATTCATCCACTGCAGCTGTTGGTTTGAGAACAAATTTTTTTTATGGAATATAATGTAGTAGATATCCTTAACAGATTATAATCTATTCAAGATGCCCACTACATATAATATTGTTAATAATGACTAAAATTAATATTTCATTAATTAATATATATCTAATTGATAAAATTGTGGTACGCCACGTGTAGCTGCGTCTCGCGCGACCTGGCAGTACATGCCACAAGCGCAGTGTCCTGTGCAGCTATGTGTATGTCTGCGTGTTGTGTATGTCAGTGTGTCGTGTTGTTTGTTCGTGATTGTGCGTGTTTGATCTTGTGTGTATGTTTGTCTGTACTAGTCTCTTCTTGTGTCTCTACTTGTCTCCTCTTGTGTCTGTACTAGTCTCTTCTTGTGTCTGTACTTGTCTCTTCTTGTGTCTGTACTTGTCTCTTCTTGTGTCTGTACTTGTCTCTTCTTGTGTCTGTACTTGTCTCTTCTTGTGTCTGTACTTGTCTCTTCTTGTGTCTCTACTTGTCTCTTTTTGTGTCTGTACTTGTCTCTTCTTGTGTCTGTACTTGTCTCTTCTTGTGTCTGTACTTGTCTCTTCTTGTGTCTGTACTTGTCTCTTCTTGTGTCTGTACTTGTCTCTTCTTGTGTCTGTACTTGTCTCTTCTTTTGTCTGTACTTGTCTCTTCTTGTATCTGTACTTGTCTCTTCTTGTGTCTGTACTTGTCTGTTCTTGTGTCTGTACTTGTCTCTTCTTGTGTCTGTACTTGTCTCTTCTTGTGTGTGTACTTGTCTCTTCTTGTATCTGTACTTGTCTCTTCTTGTGTGCACAAATACAATCAGTCAAATGCACTAATTATGTTCTCTTGTTGCTTGAGCCACACACACACACACACACACACACTTTTCTGATTGGTCCACGTCTGACCTGGGTCGCTGGCGTGGCACCCTATTGGCCCACGTCACCACTGGCCAAAGGTATAAATTGACACGCACTCACTCACTCACTCTCTTTTCCGCTGTGGCCGTCACACTGGCTGGTTGTGCTCCAATACATACACGAGTGGTATTTAATCTTAGTATTGTTTTCTCTAGCACGTTGGTACAGGTGGCAGGTACCGCCAGGTGGCTCGAGACGCGGCTACACGTGGCGCACGACAAAATAAATAATTGATGAATAATTATATGAATAATAAAATTGTATTATACAAGATTGCATTTATTTGATTAATTATAAAATATTTAATTGGTATATTCAATTTATCTAAATTATGTATTTAATATATTTGTTATGAATTAATCATCAAAATTATAAAAAAATATTTTAATAAATAATTTACAGTTAATTAATAATTCGTTCATCTTCATTGTTTGACATTTGTGGCGCAGTTGTGGCGTATTTTGTCGTGTAAGTGGCGCACGATGAGCGCCGCGGAACTGTTCGCCTCGCTGCGGCCGGCGTGCTGCGCGGTGGCCGTGTCGCATTGCTCGCTGCAGGCCGTGCGTCAGCTGGCGCGGCGGCTTGGCGACGTGCCAACACGCGGCCGTCCGCTCTCCTCCCTGCATGAATACGTCGTGTTTCCGCTGCAACACGTGTTTCTGTCGCCGCCGGCCGAGTCTGGCTGCAGGCAAGTTTCTGTGTGTATGTTCACCAGTGGTGCTCACTAGTTGTTAAAGGCCTCAATTAACAGCTGCTACACGGCAAGAAGCGGAAGCTTATGAACACACACAGGTGTGTCCCGTGCAGCTCGCTGCGACCGCAGAACCGATACTATCCACGCTATGGCGCCACAAGGACGGAAGGCGTATTAGAGAGGGCCACCTCCCCAGAATGCATGACACAACACATGACTGATATCTGGTACCATTTACTGCTGGGTGGACAGGGACTGTTGGATTATAGAATTCACCCAAAGAAATTTTCCGCCGGGCTTTGAACCACGGACCTCTCGCTTGCGAAGCGGGTGTGTTTCCACTACACCACGGACTGCGACTTTGTACTCACTAGTTGGATTCACTGTAGGCTTGGCTACTTGTGCTCATTGGAAATGGACAAATATTGGTCTGCTTCGTGTCAGCATGAATGCTTCACTAAAGCGCCTATGTCTAAGCAAATATTGAAGCGACTATAGTCACATTCTCACTGGAAGTATGTTTGTGTTGAAGCCAGGGGGAGATGACAGCTATTATGCATTTGTGTTCAAAGTTGGCTCAGTTGGTCAATTGTATGGGACCCTCAACCATTTTATGCCTAGTCAATTACAACACATATGCCTTAGTGAAAAATATATTGCATATAATTGCATATACACACATTTGTCGTGTATTGTTATTTTTGCTATGCTTATTTTGATGGCAATATACCAAAATGAACTGAACTCAGCTGAATTATTGGGGCGTATAATTGCATATTCTTTCACTCCAGCCAATTTGTCGGAGTATATATACCCATACCCCCGACCCCCGATCCCTGTACCCCATACCCCCGGATCTACACCCGTATGTTACCAAATGACCCCAAATGATCTTGGTTCTTTCAGGTTTTGCATTGGAGCTTCAGTGTTTTGTGTCAGAGTTTTGTGTCATGATTGGCTCGAAAGTAGCCGCTACTGTTTAGCATACATTACTAATGCGAGTTTGTTTTCGAGGGCACACAACAATACGATGGAAAAGATGGGCCAATCACCTCTTCATGCTATGCATTTGCTGTGCAATTTTGCTCATTTCTGCATTTATACGATGGGTGTATGAAAAGTTTTAAGCATCATATAAACTAATAGGGCTTGGAGATGTTTGATGATTTATTTTTAAACGTAGTCTCCCTCAAGGGTTGAGCACTTGTTCCAGCGGTGCTGCAGTGCATTTATCCCAGTGAAAAAGAACTTTTTTGTCTGGGACCCCAGGAACTCCTTAACTGCAGTTATGACGTCATCATCACTGCGAAAATGGCGACCAGCCAGGGCTTTTTTCAGTTGTGGGAACAGGTGGAAGTTTGAGGGGGCCAGGTCTGGCGAATAAGGAGGATGGGGAACGAGATTGAATCCACAGTCATGAATTGTTGCCATGTCAACCACTGAGGTGTGGGCTGGAGCATTGTCCTGGTGGAACAGAACACCTCTTGTCAACATTCCTGGCCTTTTTTCCTTGATTGCTTCCCGTAAGCGCCTTAGTTGTCCAGAATAATACTGTACAGTTACTGTTTGGCCCTTTTGAAGGTATTCGATAAGAGTGACCCCCTGTGAATCCCAGAAAACGGAGGCCATAACCTTGCCAGCTGAAGGAATGACCTTGGTTTTTTTGGGGGTCGGAGATGACATGTGCTTCCATTGTTTGTATTGTTCTTTTGTTTCCTCGTATAGACGAGGAAAATTGTATTCCTCGTATACTTTACGGACTGTTCTTGCATGGACGTTTGCATTTATTCGATCTATTCATAATATTATTTGTGATTCGATCAGAGAAAATTAAACCAAACGAAAGCAAGAGGATCGTTTTCAAAATTTCTATCTACAAGTGATTGACTCCGTTAAGGCGGAGGAATTAACGTGGGTTCATCCGCAGTATATGCATGCTTTTGCTATATCCTCTGAAAATGAATTATTTTCTTTCTGCGTTCAATACGCTCTAGTGGTTTTCGTATGTGTGTTGTCATTTTTCTAGATGAGGAAAATGTCTTTCCTTCATACATATGTCTTTATGTTTGGTGTTAAATTTCTTAGTGTTCGATCACTTTGGTAGGAAAAACCAACGGTTTTCGTGCTTGGAATCTTTGTATGTTGGACACAGCACGACACTTGTGACGCACCAGGCGCGATGGGCTCTGACATTCCTCTTTGTCGCTTGCTGTGTCCGTCTGACTGTGGCTCTCAAGACTTGACAGCCAGCATCAGACAGGAACACACACGTCAAGTGCGCTCCCTATCGGAACGTTCGAGTAGTGGCAGTAGTGCCGGCACTGAGGCCAACTGGCCGCTCCAACGACGACAAAATTGGCGCGCTCAGCAGCTGCGACAATTGTGGCGCGGCCGTGACGAATGTGAGCGCGCCAGGCAGCAGCTGGAGCAGCACATGGCCGTGGCGCGTGTACAATGGCTTCGTGAAAGACCCGGCTATTTGAGCGGCGATCCAGTTTATCCGGCCTGTGCTGCCGCAGCGCTGGCCCAGACCAAACTGTTGACCGGCCTCGATTCGCACCGAATGCGTGCCGCCCATCTGCTGGTGCCCGAGGACTTTTGCGTGCCGTCGTCGCCACCACCTGCAGACACAGTGTCCACTGGGTGCGCGTCGTCGTCGGGCGACGACACTGCGGCACACAATAACAAAGCGGCCAACACAGACACATGCAAACTGGAGCGTCGTAATCGTAGGCCCCGTCACTTGAAGTGTTTATCACGCTACAAATTGCGATCATCTCCAACGTTCGCTACTGTCCTCGATCCGCCGACTAGCACTGTGCCCATTTACCGTTGGCGAGAAGGAGAGCCAGGCGTGCGCTGTAAGTGTGCTGTCAGTCAGGCGTTGAGAGTTTGTCCTGCGACATTGCATGTGGGCGCTTTCGAGCCGGGTGTCGTATATCCGCTGACGGCACGCGTCACCAACGTGTCGCATTCGCTGCTGCACGTGCGAGTACTGGCGCCGACCACCGCCGTTTTCCGGCTGACGTCCGTCGAATTCCCGCCGGCTGCGTCAAGCTGCGTCTCCGATGCGTCGGCCGCGTCAGTGGCCACCACTGCTGATATACCAAATGGCCGGACGTCGTTTACGGCGAGCAGTGCGTTGGCTGCTGGAATGTCCGCCGTGGTTCGAGTTGAATTTTGCAGTGCCGGTTTTTTATCGTCAAAATCGCAGCCGCCGGAGTCTGACGCGCTGGCGACGGATTACACCGACCAGTTGATGTTATGCTGCTCGCTTGGACGTCTGCCACTGTCGCTCACTGGACGGCGACGCTGTGTGAGACTGCGTCTGCCGGCGTGCGTCAATTTTCCGGCCGTCTGGCTGGGCGACAGCTGCTGTGCGGCCGTACCGGTGGATGTGATTGACTGTGGCGGAGGAACGAGGTGGTTACGGGTACTGTCAGGTGGACAGATGGCTGCTACCGTCGGATGTGACTCGGCTTTGGATCGACCGCAGCACGAGACCAATGATGTAGCCGAGCAATCGTGTACCGGTGCGTTATTCACGGCGCGTCCTGGCGTTGTTCAGTTACCGGAGGCGGGAGGTGGCGTGACCGTGTTTGTAGAGTGTCGCCCTCTAGCTGCGGGTGTGCACACTGAGCGACTGTGGTTTGTCAGCGAATCGGGACGTGTGCATTCAGTGCCAATGCAGGTGCGGTGTTATGCGCCTGGCGTTGACCTTCACCGGGCAGCTGTGATTCTCGGCGGCGACGTGGAGTTTAGCGACGCTACGACATCCAGTGAAGCTTTTGTGGCACATGCCGACTCCATGACGATGAGGCTGCATTTTGCCGACACTGTCTTGACGGCTGGCGGCAGTTGGCCGCAGCGGCAACAGCGTCTGACGCTGACCAACACGCTGCAAGTTGCCGTGAGGTTTGAGTGTCGTGTGCGCTGTATGCAGCGGAATATTGCGTCGCGAGGTCGCTGGGCCCCCGTGCCGCCTGGCCACGTGGTCCTTGACTGTCGGCCGTCGTGTGGCGAGCTGGTCGCTGGACAAACGGGCACAATCACCGTACGGTGTCGTGCTCAGTGTATCGGCGAGTTTCAGTGTTTGATCAGTGTTTTAGTTGGCCAAAGCATAGCTGACGATGAAGTCATACAGTTATCGTCGAATCGTCTCGTCCGTAAAACAGAGTGTATTCAAAGTCCTCGAAGTCGTTCACTTGGAAGGTGGCGTAGCGATAAACGCGTAGTCTCCATCTGTGATGCTGGAGAGTTGGATGATTCGCCGTCGACGAGTGAGTCCGCTGTTGCGGCAGCATCAGCTTCGGTGAGTTGTGCTACTATTGGTCATCGCCGAAATCGCAGTAGTTCGCAGCCTCCAGGGAGCCACACACAAGCACGTCTCAGCGGACAGTCTTGGATATATAATGTGATTCACAAGATGAGAGTCTCGTTCGGCTGTGAGCGCTTGCAACTGCACTTGTTCCCTCCGCTGCTGACAACTGCCATTCCGGTGGCGTTCTGGCAGCGCGAGCACCTGCCGCTGCAGCTCGACAACCCCAGTCAGTGGCCGGTGGCATTTCAATGGCGCGCCGTGCGTCATGCGTCTCTGCTGGTGACTGTTAGTCCGGCGCGTGGCATGGTATCGCCGCGGGGCAGTCGGCACTTGAGCGTGACTCTGTGGTCTGCGGGCGAGTGTGAGTTGCAGTGTGAGCTGCGCTGTCTGTGTGTGGTGAATACGCGCTGGGATGGAAATGCCGTTGATTATAGTGAGGATGATGACGACTTTCAACAAATCAATGCGGTGGAGGAGTCGAAATGCGCTCAGATGTTGACCATAGCCGTGACTGCTTCGTTTGAAGGCCCGCCGTTGCGGTTGAGTTCTGGTCGATTGGAGTTTGCTGCGGCCATCGGTGGCGGTGTTTCGTCTGTGCTACCACTCACCTTAAGCAACGAAAATGTGGTGATGATCAGTTGGCAAGCCAGGCTGGTTGGTGGGCGAGTTCTGTCTCAGTTAGACGACGCGCATGATGATTTCTCTGAACTTCCATTGCCTTTCTCGTTGAGTGTCTCTCAAGGCAGCCTTTTACCGGGCCAGTCGAGTTATGTGTATGTCACATTCAGTCCTCCAGCTGTCACGTTACGCTTTGACATGTCGTTGGAGTTTACGGTGACGGGAAATTCGCGTCCGTACAGCGTTCAACTAATAGCCGAATCTGTGTGTCAACGACTAACGGTGTCTCCACGACAAATTGACATGCTTGTTTGTGTGGGCCAACAGTGCAGCACCAATGTGGATCTGACTAACTCCTGTGCACTGCCGTTGCGGTATAGATGGCAAGTTTGTCAGCCGAGTGTCGACGGATCTTCTCATTGCCACTTGCTTGATATCGACGTGGAACCGTCATGTGGCAGATTGGCGGCGCATGAAACTGTCATAACGCAAATATCGATGATTGGGCGGTGTGCTGGTGTAGTGGACAGGTTGAGTTTAGTGTGTGTTGTTGAGACTGAGAACAGAGGTGACCAATTGGTTCCAATTGACATAGATCGCGACGTTCGTCGTCAGTCTTCTAACGCCGTTATCAGTGCAGGAGCCGAGTATGGCAGTTGCTCTGTAGCGGTGATCGGATCGGTAAGAATGCCGTCTGTAGACATCGTGATCCCCGCCGGATGGGACTGTGGCTCCGTTGCTGGTAGCTCTCGCGATGATGATGGTTCCGTTTCGTCTTCGTTCGGCATGTCTTCGTCTGACCGGCTGCATAATCCAACTGTTCTGCCGACCGAATCATTGAAGCCGTTGCGACTGTCAATCTCTCAGCCACTGGACGGTATGGTGTCGGATAGTGCGTCTCTGCATCGCTCTCCTTTCGTCGGCACGATGACGAATGAACGCATTTCTCGCCACAGGTCTCGCGGCTCAGCTCGCAGCATGCCTCCCACATTATCGCTCGACTCACCGCCGACACCGGCAGAGTCTGTCGTTACGATGGATGTTGCAAATGCTGCTGATGCGACTCCGCGCTCGTCACTGACCATCGATGAAATGCTGGCCGAATGGCTCGTTGTCGATGCAGACGAGTGTCAGCCGCCGGTCGGAGCATTATCATTACTGTTCGGTCATTGTGTGTATGTGGGACGTGTGGTGGCGCGCTCATTTAGTGTTATCAACCAGTCGCCGGTGGATGTACAGTATTCCAGCCGTGTTGTTCATTGTCCAGCTTCACAACCGTGCGACTCCGATGCCGACAGCGAGCCAGAACTGGGTCATGCTATAGATGGCGTTACTGTTGCTGCTGTTAGCACGTCCTTGTCGTCGTCTACATGTGTGAAGCGCGTGGACAGTGGTGCCTGTGCGTGTCCCCGCGCCATTTCTCGTGCACTTGGTCGCAGCATTGACGCAGGAGCCCTAATTGCGTTTGCCGTTAGTCCGGCAAGTTTTACCGTTCACGCCGGAGGCAACAAAGTTGTCACTGTGTTTTGTCGCGCCGGCTTGTGGGGCGAGTATTGCGACCAATTGCATCTCTATGGTCGTGTGGCCCCAGATATCGCGGCTGCGACCGCTACAGGTCGTGGTCTGGCCGAGACTACAGCGTTGGACACAGTGTGTGTGTCGTTGGTAGCTGGAGTTGTTGGCTCTCCATTGGCGCCTCCGCCACCACTGCCGCTGCCGCAGCTGCTGTTTGGCAAGCAGCAGGTGGGCGCGGCCGCCGTCACTAGACACGTGCGGCTGCACAACCGCGCCCCAGTAGCGCTGCGGCTGCGTTTGTTGGTGGGTCTGCAGCAGCGTCACCAGCATGCGTCGGCGACTGTCGTGCGTGACGGCAGCGATTTGGACTGGCGTGGCGAGCAGCATGTGCCGGACGTTGAGAGTCAGCCGTATTTCAGCGTGTCGCCAACGTCGGCGGTGATTCGCGCCGGCCGTTCGATGGACGTCGCTGTCACGCTGACGCCCGTCCGTCAAGCCGACGAGGACTCCGGCGGCCGTATCGACCGGCTATGCGAGCTTGACGCTTGTCTGTCGGTCTATCAATATGTTGCAACTGCAATTGAGCACAGCTCTGTCGGAGCGTTGGTCGACCGGTGGTCGTACAATTCAACTGGCTCGGCGTTTAGCATTCCACTAACAGCGTGTCTGTGTCGGCCGCACGTCGAGGTGCGCTATTCTGAGCCGATTTGTCGTGGAGGGGTACACGTATCGGCACTGCACTGTCGGCGTCGCCGTTGTCATACTGGTCACCACCACTCGGGCGCTGTTGTGATGGCCGCCACGTATCATTGGCTACGCTCTGAAATGTGTACATGTCAGAACGCAGCGTTCCCGCGCGATCAGTCAGCCGCATTGTGTGAGGCGCGTGTGTGCTCTTCTTTTGCACTATACAACACACACGGCCAAGTGCCCGTCGAACTTATTCATGCAGGCACTGCCGTGCCGTTTGCCGCTGTCGCTGCGACGTGCGGCAGTCGACCTGCGGATGACACCAACGCCGGTCGTCGCATGTCACCGGCCGGTGTGCTGGTGCCGGCGTGTGGTCGTGCAGCACTAGACGTCGAGTGTCGCGTGTCCCGCCAGCTGTTGCAATTGTGTTGTCAGCTAGCACGTAATCTTAGAAACTCGTGCCAGCCGCGACGGCGCTACTATGTGTTGCGTCATTGCCGCCACACACACACGTACCGGCTGCTAGCGCTGCCCGACTCGGCCGATGCCCTGGAAAGGATTGAGAGAGCTCTGGACGTTCAGGCTGTCAATGGAGACCGCTGCCGGCGTAGTAATCTCCTAAACGAACTGACGGCTTTGTTGGCCCTGCAGCAACAAAAAGACGAGACGCCGGTCTTGGAGACTGCCGAAGCGCCGGTGCCAGCTTCTCTAGCGACTGCCCGCCACTGTAATTCGACCACGGTGATCTGTGACGGCGATGTCAACAAGGCGGAACATATTGCCGTGAATAAACATGCAAACATTGACGTTGTCGCGTCTATGCCGGCCGAACACGACGCTCGCTCGCGCAATTCGTATCAGCTCGACACTGATGCCGACGATACGCTGGTGTGCGTCAGCGTTGACAGCGACGGCGACCGACGCGTGGCGCTGCACTCCGTCACGCGTTTGACGTACGTCGACGGACGGACGGTTTGCGTGCCGCTCGAATGTCACTTGCTGCTGCCGGCGCTGCGGCTGTCAGCCGAGCGCTTGCTGGTACCATCGCCTTCGACGACGGACGGCGGAGGCGGCGAAGGCAGTGTATGGCTGCAGAATCTGTCACTGAGCGAGTGTACGTGGCACACATCGTGGCGACGGCGGGCTGCGTCTTTGTCTGATGACTGTGATTCGTGTCGCGATGAAGACCCAGTGTTTTCAGTCGAGCCGTCTGGCGGTCGCTTGGATGCCAGGAGTCGTGTGCGGCTGGTGGTGACAGTGCGCAGCGACGGTGTTGGCGAATCTTCGCAGTTATCATCGGTTGTCACAGGACCGGCGGCGGCAGTTGAGTATGCGGCCGTGTTATGTGTACACACAGATGGCTTGCCGGACTCACCCACCCTGCTGGTGCTTCTGCGTGACAGAATTATGACATCAACAACTGCACTGTCTCGTAGTCGTTGACGCTACTCATGTGCGTGCGGGCGTGTATCTTGACTGGGCGAAATTGTTGTGAATGTACAGTCAGCGTTGTGTTGGCCGCTACTCTGCTGAAATAAATGAGTTGAACTAGCCGATTCCACCAAATTTTGCACAAAATGAACCAGTTGAAATGCGAACACTGTAAATTGCATTAATGCAATCCCCATTCACCTTGATCATGAGGCAACACATAGAGAAGAGCGGTATAATTAGAAGCCAAATCACACTGAAAATGTTAAAATGATAATTTGTTACACACACGCTCGCATAGCTTTATCGTAAATCTTTGTATTATATTTGTACTATCTTATATCTGTTCTTATACCTTATTGTTTGTATTTATTTCTATTGTATCTATCTATATTTATGGAACTATATATATATTGTATTATATTTGTAGCGCGCTTTGTATTTCAACTATTTGATTTCTCCATCGATCGAGACCGCTTCATTGTAATTCTTGCAAATTCCACGATTCAGCGACGAGAAACTGGTGTTGGCTGTGCTCGAGTGTCTGCAGTTGTTGTGGCAACGATGCGAGACAAACAACGTCTCCTTGGCGATGGCGCATTTGTCACGGCTGGCGTGCTGGATGTCACTGGAGAGAGTTCCAGGTCAGTGGAGGTGACAATGTATTAGTGAACATTCATATATTCGTCTGTCTGTTCATCGCTGTTAATTAGAGGTTGGTTTTTATGCATTGTACGTGTTTGTCTTGATTCCGATTTGTCTTAATTCATTTTTAGTGTTCTGCGATGTTGTAGAATAGCCCAAATCTTATATTTAGCTTCTAAATAAATGATATACAAGAGAGAAAGATTATACATTCGTATAACGAGGGAGGACGTCATTTGATAGTTATTTTCTTTTTTTTGATGAATGCTTTCAAACCTGGCGCATGCAGGCGCTGGCACTGTCCCCGCCAGCGAGGAGGTGCGGCTTGCAGCTGTTTTGTGTTGTCATCAGCTGCTGTCCAGCTGCCTGCGGCAGCCGCTCTTGCAGCTGTTCAGCAGCAGCTGTCGGCCGCGGCTGGGCTACCTGGTGTATCAGCTGACCAGTGTGGTGCGTCACGATCGTCTCAGAACGTTGAGGTCAGCGGTTTGAACCGTGGCGCGGTAGTTTTTCTCAACGCCACCGATCGTGTTTTGTTTCTGCACCATTGCTTTTTGTTAATCTATTGTGCTGAATCATTGTTTATTCCTCTATATCAGTGGTTCTTAACCTTTTTCAGTGTTTGCACCGTTTTTAAATCAGCAGTCAGCTCTCGCACCAACTGAATTTTTGATAACTTTTCGAAAAAAGGTAAAAATACAAACGAAGTCATCTACTTTTATTATTAATTATTCACTCATACAGGTCAAGGTTCCTTTGAGTTTTCTTTTAAAAAATGTCCAGAAACATTCAAAACTGTAATCAAGCAGAGAAACAACGGGGCAAAGCCCTCTCACCTTCGCGCAGGTAACCCGCGCACACGACGAGAATTCGTCCACTCGAGCAGAAATATTCTCGAACACACGGCAACGATGCTTACAACGCACAGGCCACCAACCGAATGACGCTCGACCGCTCGCAAAGCCAGCTGATACACACGCCAGCTGATACACGCCTCCGGCACTAGGCTCAAATCGCGGCCAATCAGCGCGCAGCAACGTGCGACGTCATACCTCGCACCAGTCGACTCAAGTGAGCCGCTATGACGTCACACCGCACGCCACTCGACAACAACGCCACATCTCTCCCAGCTTTTCACCTGAAAGCTCACAACAAACACGCTTGCAAACACGCACGGTTAAACTTCATCATCGGATAGACACACGTACTCGTTTAACCATGCCGGCGGTCGACGTCTCCTCGTTGACCGCCTCGGCTGCTCGACTGCAGCCTCATCCTCGACTCTCTCAGCCGCGACGCCCTCTCCGACATTCTCTCGAGCAGTATGCACACTCACGCCCTCTGAGGGCTCACCAGGTTCCTGCTCCACAGACACACGGTCCGCATCCACGCCCTCGCCAGTAGCCAGTCGCTCAGGTGGCAGGCTGTCAGGTGTTCTGTCACCGCCGGGACTATCGGCCGCCTCGTCCCGTCCGCCATCACCGCTCAGGTCCAAGCTACACCGGGTGGCTCCACCGGGTGGCTCCACATCTCCGCGATTGCCGGTCGCATCCACATCCCAACCGCCGCTGGTCGGTTCCACGTCGCCATGAGTGCCGGTCTCGTCTGTGGCTCCACTATGGCCGGCACAGCGACGCTTGCGCAGGTCGCGCACATGGCGCGGCATGCCATCTACGCACACAACGTGCTGTGAGACGACCCTGGTCACCTTCCCGAGGGTCCACGGCGTTGTACATGACGGGATCGGCGGTTTCACCCACACCTCGTCACCAACGGCAAACGCTGCTGTCTGGTCATCAGCGTCCCTGCGGCCGGTCTCAAATGGAAGACGCCACTCGTATCTGAAAATACACCTCGAGGGAATAGTGCTCACCTGAGTCTCTTTGCGCGGCGTAACGTTGTACCAGAACGTCGCCTCCTCCGGGGAAATATGTCTCCTCGCTGCGATCCTTTTGATCGTACGGTGATTTCGCTCCACGATCCCGTTACCGCCCGGGGCGTATGCGGCTCGGAATCGCAAAGAAATGCACCACTCGTCGGCGAACTGCTCCATCGCCGCCGACCGGAACGCCGTAGAGTTGTCCAGTAACAGCTCCTCAAACGGCCCACGCTCAATCACAATCTGCCGCAGCTGAGCTATAATGCACAACGCCGTCTCATTCGGCAATCTGCGCCATACGGCAAGACGTGATGGACCACAATCCACCATCGACAGGTAAACGCCGGCATCGTAATGAGTGACGTCCGCTGCCACTCGATACCAATCCCTGTCCACGGCCAGACTACCCTGACCTACGAGATTCTCCTCTCTCACCGCTGGATCGATACGTTGACAAGCCTCGCATCCAGCTAACTCCGCCTTCACATGGGCTCTCGTCAAATCACTCCGCAATTGTTGACCCAGGTACAGCGTCCTCTCGACACCTAAATGATGGGGCAGATGAGCCGCCCAAACGGTGTCTTTAATGCTCTTCTTCGTAGCAATAGCTGCTGATATTGCCACCTCCTCCTCATCAGCGTCACGATGAACAAGCCACTTCTTGGCCACCCTGGTCATCTGATCAGCTTTATTCTCCACAGTCGTGACAAACCGGAGAGAAACTGTCAGGCCATGCTCGGCGATCGTCTCCTTAATCACCGCCAGTCGGCGCTTTACCAGCATCTCGGCAGAACCTTTAGTGCGGACACGGTTGCGCCCCTCGACAGTGCTGTCCATCCAACTAAGCACTGTCCTCGAGTCTGTCGCGACGGTAAACGTCTTGAACCCCCACGAAATCGCCATATTGATGCCACGACCGACTGCCTCCAGTTCGGACACATTAATGTGTAGAACGTCGGTCTTCTTACGGAGCCAAGTAGCATCCTCAACGATGCAGCCGTCCACCTCGACCACCACGCCAAGCGCCAACGTGCTCGCGTCAGTCCATACAGTGACGTCTCCAGCTGCGTTCACGTCCCATCGACCCTTTACCGGGTCCGCCTTCTGAACACGCTGCAACAGCTCAGACACAAGCACACACACAACATTCTCCACCGGGTTATCCCACGACCCGCCACACCCCAACCGTTTCAAAAAACTGCAATGGGGGCGTAACCACCCGGCAACGGGGTAATGGCCGACTAGACGACCACATACGGAGAACAACCCACGCTTGGTCAGCCCTGTCAATTCGGGTGCAGCGTCACGAAGAGCTGTCCCTCTCGACATATTCAACCACCCATCGGGTCCCTTCCTCAGAGCAATTCCCAATAATCGACCCCCATCTAGGCCCTCCGGCTCCTTAGTCTCAAAGCCATACCTTCGCAGATGCTCCCGAAGCTGCTGCACGCTCACATCGGACGTCCTCACGATGATATCGTCGACATAATGATCTGTCGCCTTTCGCACCTTCTCGTCCAATGACAGGACCTTTCGCAGAATCAGCGTCATTATTCTTGGTGCACATGACAGGCCGAAGCCCAGCCGCGTCAACGCATAATGCACACCATTATACCTCACGACCTGATACTTCCACAGATCTCGGCTCACGTGAATCTGCAGGTACGCCGACTTGAGATCAACTACCTTGATCTCCCCCTGCCATTGCCTCCACTCTCTGATCTTGTCAGCACACACTGACACACCGTCATCTCCTGTGTGACACTCGACAAAGCCGTTCAGCTCACGGTAATCCATAACAGGACGAACTTTGTCTTTCGTCGGCTGTACGACGGCCAACAGCGGGATGATCCCCTTTACTGGGCCGTGCCATGTGATTAACCAGCCTTTCTCGATCCAGCTCCGGATCTCGGCATTGTACCTCTCGCTCACTCCGGGAGCTCTCGTACATCTGTACTCCGCCACGCTGTTCTGTAGCTGGTCCGGCTCTTTGTCAGACCACCGCCAGCTCACCGTCCATCGGCCCTCAGCGAATGACGCTACGAAGTCCTTGTCGACAACTTCCAGCGGCTGCGGACTATCCGTGGAACCTGCCAACATAAACCTCACACACTTCGTCGATTTATTAGACACACTCTTACGCGCCGGTGCACGACAGCACCCCTCGGGGTAAGGTTTCCCCCACTCAACGGTGTATTTAGAGTCAACACCCCTTTTCACTGTCACGCCTCCCATATGGTCGATAACATCGTTGCCCAGGAGGCACTCCACCCCAAGGTTTTCTAATCCCTTAACTACGAGCCCGGGAACTCTAAAACAGTGTCCCTGCAGCCCTATTACTACGTCACAGGACTTCGTCTCATGAGAAGTCCTACCATCCGCTGTAATCAACGGTCGTCCCCGACGGGGAAGTGAACCCGCCACCACCCGTGCACTAACAATTGTGCACTCACTTCCCGTGTCAACCAGACACCGGGAGCAACGACCGTTGAGAACAGCTTCAACGACCGGCATACGACGCGAAGTCAATACACCGGCCGTCCCTCGAATCGCCCGGCGGGCCCGACGCACCAAATGTGCTCCGCTGATGAGTCCACGCGCAGAGCAGGGACTCACCGTCGCCCCTTTACAGGGGCCGCCGCTTAATTGCGGTCGACTTCCATGTCGGAGGACGCTGCGCCCCGTGCTGCGCCCTCCGCATGAAAATGCGAGCTCGTCCGAGCTCGCGAGCGGCGTGACGTCGACGTCGACGCCGGCTCCTCGCAATCACGAGCGAAATGCCCGTGCTTGCCACACCGGTAGCATTGCGCTCCCGGGCACTCGCGGACCAGATGGTCGCCGCCATATCGGTAGCAGCGGAACGTCCGGCGCGCAGAAGAGCGCGCAGAAGAGCGCTCCGGACGGCCCGCCCACCGAGACACAGAGCCGTCTCGCTCGTCCGACGCTTGAGGAACAGGAGAGCGGTCCCTCGAGCTGCTCGCTACTTGGGCGTAGCTGACTCGCTGCCTAGATGCAGCCACCACCCCAGATGGGCGGTTTCTAGCTGCAGCAGCCCTACGCGCACCAATTCTGGCGCGCACCGCCGACAGCACGCTGTCGAACTCGGAGGTATACGCCCCCTCTCTCGCCATAGCCCACTCATAGATTGAGTCGGGTAGGCCCTCATAAAACTTGACGCGGAACGCCAAGCTCTCGGGTGTTAACCCTACACGGCGACCTAGACGCTCTAGGTCGTCCACAAAGGCGTCCACTGACTCGCCAGATCGAAGCTGACGAGTCGAGAAACGCCTCCACGCCTCTTGGCGAGGCACGCCAAACTCGGCGACCAGCGTGGCTTTCACCACGGCCCACTGTGAGGCGTCGCCCACGAGCATGCGCCGGTAAAGCCGGCGCGCGCTCCCATCCAGCATATGGTCGACCATTTCGCAAGGGTCGACCTGCTGGACACGGCATAGCCGCTCAAAGTCGGCCAGCCACTCAGTGACGTCAAGGGTGACGTCACCACCGAAACGCGGTAGAGCCCGCCCTATCCTGTCAAGGATCGGCCCTCGGGCCTGCATTAAGATGTTGGCCAACTGGCCAACATCTACCACGGGTCCTGCGGCCCGCTGCTCGGGTCTCTGACCCTCCTGACCGAAGTCATCGGATTCGCTACCGGAACCCCCGTCGACAAACTCACGTTTGCCCCCGCCAACGGCCTCAGCCATAAAGCCGAAATAGCTTGTAATCAAGCAGAGAAACAACGGGGCAAAGCCCTCTCACCTTCGCGCAGGTAACCCGCGCACACGACGAGAATTCGTCCACTCGAGCAGAAATATTCTCGAACACACGGCAACGATGCTTACAACGCACAGGCCACCAACCGAATGACGCTCGACCGCTCGCAAAGCCAGCTGATACACACGCCAGCTGATACACGCCTCCGGCACTAGGCTCAAATCGCGGCCAATCAGCGCGCAGCAACGTGCGACGTCATACCTCGCACCAGTCGACTCAAGTGAGCCGCTATGACGTCACACCGCACGCCACTCGACAACAACGCCACAAAAACATAGGTAAAAACATAAACTTTATTTTATTTTTCACAATAATCCTCGCACCTCTTGGGAACCGGCTTGAACCCCCGGTTAAGAACTGCTTGATTTGATTTTGACATGATTTAGCGGCGTTTTTCAAGTATATATATATACTTGTATATATGTAAAGTATACTTGTATGTGTTTTCCCCCGAACTCAATGATATTTTTGTGTGGTCTGGTGCAGATTGGCAGCCCTGGAGTGTTTGCAGTGTTTGACACGCATTGGCGACCAATGTGGCGCTGATATTGCTCAGCTGAGCGCCGCTGCTTTCGTCGACTTCTTGCCCGGAGTGCTGAGTGCATTGTACCACGTGTTGGCGGGTGACACCAAGCAGGGTCATCGTGTTATTGCTGTGAGCGCTTCATTCATCTTCTGCTATTTCTATGACTCTTGCATAGGACAAATCCCTAACTTATTAAGGTTGAAGTGTGTATTGATTATGATATATTGGTATTGATATACTGATAAAAGATATTTATCCAAATTTTGATAGATTGAAATATATATCGAAGAACGAATTCAAGAAAATTACAAAACCAACAATTAAACTGTTCAAATTATATATTTGGTTCAGCGGTATAATTCGTATAAATAGGGAAGTTTTGATGCTAAATGTTATAATCGAATGTGTGACACATTCTATGTGGAGCTACGACACATTCGACGACTGTTTTTCACTGTTTCCATAGTCAAAATTAATACAAATATATTTTACGATAGAATACATATAGTGTATGTGTGTGTGTGTGTGTGTGTGTGCTTGGTGGGCGGAGTCAGAAAGCGGTGGAGGTGTGGGGGGACATGGTGTGTCACGTGTTGTGCGACCCAGTCGACGTGTCGTCTTGTCCGAGTAACGGTCACCAGGTCGTTGACCCCGGCAGCTGTGATACACAGCGACGCGTATGCGACGCCACTGATTCAAACACTAATTCTGGCGTCGATGTAAGTCGAGTTTTGTCATATTTTATTTTATGGAGGAATTTATAGTTATTTTCCAAATATGTATAGTTATTTATTTTATTAATGGCACACAATCGTGATGCGATCGATTGACACGTGGGTAAAAACAAAACCCCAGAACAGATTCGAACCTTGGATACACTCAGATTTTTCACTTTTGACTCTGAATTACTCGCGATATTGTGTGGGGCTGTTACTTCTCTAATACACAAACATCAGCATATATCTCCTATAGCTAATTTAACACTTATGCGCGATACAGTAAGAAAACAACGAACTGTTAAAAAAAACTGATAATCAGATGCAGCCAGGAAGTTCACAGGTAAAATTATATACATTTATTTGATGGAGCAATTGGACAAAACTATAAAAAGTTGGATAATTAGCTGAAACGTTTGAGGAGGGAGAAACTTATGTATTTACATAATGTATAATTCAATAGTCGGGAATATTCCTGACTTCAGTAATCAAGGCACTTCACTGATATTTGACACTGACCTTTATCACAGGAGACTGGTGCGCGTGTGAAGACCATGTTGTGCGGTATGTGGTCGCTGTCACAGCACCACCAGTCAGGCGTGCGACTCAGTCTGTGTGACGTGTGTCGCCGAGTTTGGTCGCAGTGTTCCAGGTAGCTGTGACAGTGTGATATTAACTGACTCGGTGTTTTTTTGCGTCAGATGTGTGAAGCGCGTTGGTTCTGCGCTGTAAATATAGGGTTAAATGTTAAAATACCTCAAGTGACAGTTGCTATACGGGAAGAAGCCGAAGCTTATGAACACACACAGGTGTGTTCCGTGCAGCTCGCTGTCACCGCAGAATCGACCCTCTGAACCGACTGATGCGAGATAACCCGTGTGTGTGTGTGTGTGTGTGTGTGTGTGTGTGTGGCGGCCGGACCTGCGGTGTGTCAGCCTGGGCCGTGACAGGCTTTGCCCTTGCATAATTACACGATAACACAGCTTTCTCCACTGCTGTGTTCAAATGCGTAGTTATTATTTTATAGATATATGCAAATTGTCTTTGTGTTTTATGGCCTGGTAGAAATTCGCCATCACATATAATCATAACGGTCGATTCGATTGTAGCGAACGATGACCCGTGCTCTTACTGTACGTAACTGACTCATGTGTGTGTGTGTGTGTGTGTGTGTGTGTGTGTGTGTGTGTGTGTTTGTTCGCAAGACGGCTGTGTTTGTGTGAGGCGCCATTGGTCGAGTTGTTATTGATATTATCGTGCGATGACCTTGGTGAAGTCAGCCGGTCGGCCGGCGAGGTCATTGACCTTTTGTGTGCGCGTGCCGACTCCGGCCGCTCGCTACTGGAGGATGGACTGATGGCGTTGTTACAGCGTCTACCGGCTGTTGTACGTGGCCACAGTGAGTTCCCGACCAAGCGGAACATCTCGGAGGAAACTGCTTATGAATAAATGACCCATTCAGTAAAGCTCGTTTTAGTATATGATAAAATATCTAATTGAACGGCGTGTCTTTCTATTTTCCATATCCTTCCCCCGTAGTGATGTCCAATTAGAGGGTGGCTCTATTTTTCCACTAGCTGGTCAGAATTTTGAGAAGATACGGCAAATTTTATGGATGAAGGTATAACCAGGTAATGTATACGAAAAGACACAAATACAAAGTGATTACCAATAATTAATGACAAATTCACTAATAAAAATCAGATAGTCATAGTTATTGCCAAAAGAGGAGAATTAATTAAAGGGATGTTCAATTAGAGGGTGTCGTTCTATTTTTCAATTGTTTCCCAGTGTAGGGAATTTCCATAAATATTGTGAGCGAAATTATCCATGAATAATGTTGATTTTTTCGATTTTTCAGTTATGGCATTTTTTGTCATATATTGTCATATTGCGGGTTTTGTGTCAAATATAATTAATAGATTCAAATAGAGGTATCAAATGATATGGCATCATTCTGTGACTGCGTTCTGGAACGATTGTATAAATATACACTGTTTAGTTATATAAACATATATATTTATTATCTGAACAGCATTATATAAATATAATTGCGGATGTTATTTTGATGTTAATCATATTTGCTAATGTTATCATTATCAATGCTACTAATTACATATATCATGTATGATATATCATGTATATATCATGTATATCAACAATATTTTGATGTGATCTGTAATATAATCATTGTACAATATATTAATCTTTCATTGTAATTAAGATAGAAATATGATCGAGCATTGAACACGATGTTTGATCACCTGCCCACCTACAGGTCACGAGAGGTCATTGACCGAGGTCACACTGCTCGAGGGCTACTTGCGAGCGTTGCGCCGGCAGCTGTCGCAGCTGCTGCTGTCCAGCTGGCGGTGTGACGCGCTCATCAGCTGTCTGCTGCAGCTGCTCGAGCTCAGCCACGATGATGACGTCACAAGACCGCCGGCCGTCGCTGCAGCAACGCCATCTGTGCGGTGAGTTAGGAAACTAACAGCGTCGCTCAATTCCACTCCCAGTGCGATATGTTGTTGATCAGAAAGCTAGGCGCGGTAATGTCACGCATGTATCCGGACTATGCGTGTGTGTGTAAATGTGTGTGTGTGTGTGTGTGTGTGTGTGTCACTAACACTGTAGTAGTTATATTTACAGTGTTCTTTTCTGGAAACATTACCAATGGTGGGAATATGCTAGCTCAAATATATGAATGTATTACGTTTACGTAAATGTAGCAATGTATTACGTTTTACTTAAGACTGTTTTTGCATCTGTATATAGATTTATTTTATTTATTTGTTCTATAATATTCTGATTTAAGCTTATATTTATGCATCACAGCAGTTGGAAATGTACTTGCTATTTTAATTCATAGTTTTTTGTTGCATTAATTAAAATTTTATCTGTTTTGTTTTCAATTTTAAATATCACAATCTTTTACAACTTATTTTACGCTCGATTTATGTTATTCTACATCAGAATATTATTCCAAAAAATAGTATTGCGGTATTTTGTTTATTTTCATATATTTTGGCGAGCAGCGACGACACGGACGCGGCGTTTGTGGCGTGCGCGTGGCGACTGCGCTACTGCGACGATCTTGCCGTCTGGCGGCGACTGTGCACATGTTGTCGGCTGCTCGGTTGCTATGGCGACGTGACGTCACTGCTCGACGCGCTGGTCGAGCATGACGCCGAAAATGAGTCGCATTCGTCAGACGAACGTCAGCTGTTGTGGAACCAAGTGATTCTTGGTGAGTCATTGGGTGATATGCCATCAATGTGTGTGTGTGTGTGTGTGTGTGTGTGTGCGTGTGAACCGCTATCTTGATGAACCGTCTGAGGTATTTGCCGATGAGCGTGTGTACGTGTGTGTGCGTGTGTCTGTGTTCTGTCTGTATTGTATTGTCTTGCTTTGTAAATAGGAAGTATATTTGAATATGCGTGTGATTGTACATAAATGTATGTGGTGTTTGATGTTTATGTTTATTGCAATTGAGACATGATGTGTGTATTACGCTTTATAAATGACTCAATAAATGAAAATGAAATGTGTGTGTGGACCGTAGATCCAGGTCATTAAGTCCATGTCACTTTTCAGGCCTGAAATACTAGGTTTCTAGTGGTACGGTCCAATAAGCCCACTCCATATTTGTACTTTTCTCCGGTAGTATTTTTATATTGCTCTGCTTGTTCTACAGTATACAATATGCTGACAAATCTCCGTCTTTCCCCTATGATTTACGTTTTTTCATCAAATAATCTATATATTTCACACTATAGCGAGGCTTGCTCTTTTGGATAAACAAATGTTTGGCCGACTGAATTTTTAACGTGAAATAGCTCAGACCATCATTAACAGCCCCCATGGAAAATATGGAGGACATTTATCGGAGTATAATATGATTTGGGAGTGCGCTATTTGTGTGTGTATATATAGGTACGTGCCTGTATTTCGGTATATGTGTGTATATATAGATACATAAACGTGTGTGTGTGTATGTGTGTGTGTGTGTGTGTTTAGGTCAGGAGGGTGAGTTTTTGCGTGCCGAGCATGTTGATGGATGTGCACAGCAACTACTGGACAATATCGACCTTCACTCATTGGTCTCCATCATATCATCATCATCTTCACCATCACGTGGCGCCGGCGCGCGCTCGTGCTGCCTGGCGCTGGAGGCTATGACGCACGTGGCCCGCGTGGCAGCCACGTGTCACGTGTTTGTGCCCGCTCTGCACGTGTTGGCGCTGGGTCCCGTGCTCGAGTGTGTCGGCTGCGATAGTGACGCGGCTGTGGCGCCAATGGCGCGTGCCGCGCTCGTCGCCATGGCAAGCGCGCTGCAAGACAACACACAAGGTGTGCTTGTCTGTCTGTCTGTGTGTTTTCGTGTATGTATGTGTGTGTGTGTGTGTTCTCACCGAATTGTATTACGGGCAGGACTGAGTCAACTCGTCTGTCCCGCCTTCCATTGATCAAATGAGTCTTTAAATCCTTTAAATGTCTTTAAATGGTATTTTTGTTTGTGATATTGGCCGGTAACTTGTTCCAATAGCTCTATATGGAAAACTATATTTTTTCAGATCCCGTTCTATTGTTTTTTGTAATAGTTTTATGCCATGTCCCCTGGTAGATTTGGATATTTTGAACATTCCCTCATGTTGAATTGTCTTTTCTACTTAAACAGTTGTATATCATTATGCCATATCCTCTTTTTCTTCCTTTTTCTAGCGTTAGCAAGTCATTTTTTGGAGTTTCTGCTCATAATTCAGTGGTTTCAGTTTCGCAATACATTTTGTAAATGTCCTTAGTACTCTCTCAATCACCGTGACGTGCTTTTGAAGATGTGGGCTCGATACCGGTGCAGCGTATTCTAGCAGAGGTATAATTTAGGTGATGATAAACTTTTTCATCATGTCTTGATCCAAATATGAAAAGGCCACTTTGTGTCTGTGTGTGTGTGTGTGTGTGTGTGTGTGTGTGTGTGTGTGTGCGTGTGTGTGTGTGTCTATCTCTATAACTGATTTTGTATTTTCTGCTTGTACATGTGTTGTTTGTTTGTATGTACATTTGTACATGTATACATACATGTTTATATGTATTGGTGTTGGTGTATATTTATTTGTGTTTGCGAGTGTTGTATTGTTTGTACGTTTTTGCGTGTGCGTATGTGTATGCCAGAGTGTATGTACGTGTGTTGTGTGTCGGTGTGTGTGTACACATATGTACTTATGTTCAGGTGTATCTGGTATGATTGAGCGCTACATTCACCGTATTTCGGTACACATTCGCTCGTTGCTGTCGACGGCCGGGTCGACACCGTGGTCTCAGTCAACGTTCTCATCGTCCTATACAGTGTCAACCTCATGGTCGCAAGACCGTTGTCTGGTGCGAGCTTGCTGGTTGATGTCTGCGTTGCTGCCGCACCTCTCGGCCCAGTGTCTGCCACATCTCGAGGACTGTGTGCACGCCGTGAGTTTGAGCAGTATTACAACATGAAGTTTAGTATTTATCCACGATTAAAAAGTGCCTTGAGGATTGTGCGCGAAACATTTGCCATTATTTTTATCTTGTATTTAGTTTTTGTTTATTGTTCTAATGTTGTTTGAACTAAAAATAACAAGATAACCCTTTATTGTAATAATTGTGTTATTTAATTATATATATCGCAGCATGTCGAATTATATATATTGAGCGGCATGTCGTTCTATTTTTCGAACCTTTATCCGTAGTGTCGTTCAATTAGAGGGTGTCGCTCTATTTTTCCACTAGCTGGTCAGAATTTTGACAAGATACCGTATATTGTATGTATGGAAAATGAACCATGTGTGTTTATTTAACATATTTAAAATGCATAATGCATATTTTACACAAATTTAAAATTTGAAATGCATATTTAATAAATTTGAATAATGAATTAATGAATGAATGATTATTTAATGAATATTTTAAATTTTAAATGCATATTTGACACAAATGCAGAGTGATTACCAATCATTAATCACAATTTCACTAAAAATCAGCCGGTCATAGCTATTGCCAAACGAGAAGAATTAATCAAAGTGACGTTCAATTAGAAGTACCGTTCAGATGTTTTATTTAATGTGTGTGTGTGTGTGTGTGTCAGATGCTGTCATGTGTGGACACGCAGTATGAGCGACACGCACTGATGCTGTTGTCCACTCTGTCGCTGCTGTTACGTCACATGAGCGAGTGGTTCTGCGTGTCGGCACCAGATGTCGCCCCGGTCGCCAAGCAGCGCAGTCATTCAGCGCAGTGTGGCGACGGTCTGCAGCGGTTCGTTCGCTTTCATCGACTTCAACTGCGTCTAACTGCCGCCGAAAACGGCGCACAACACACAAATGGTAGCGTATTGTGTATTTCTATCAAGTATTTTGAGTTTTGTATTTTAATTTTTTTACATTTCTCTATGTTTTGTATACTTTATATGCATGTATATGTTCAATTAAATAATGTATCATTGTTTTAGTACGTCAGTGGTTGGGCACATGTTACCCCTTTCATGTAATATTGTCAACACTGATTTATATGGCTAAACTATTCTGTCAATTCTCCATTTGCCCCGAAAATTTTTCTAAATTCCTCCCATGTTGATAACCAATGATATCCTTGATCACTACCATCAATTCATCTAATGCTTTGATTGCAGACGATTGTGCCGACACTACGGACAATGACGATGACTCCAGCAGCGAAAACACCGCTAGCCACTTGGCCAAGGGCGATGAAGACACCGCCGCCGGAGCGCTGCATGTGCGGCTGGCGTGTGCCGTGTGCGAGCGGTGTGCACGGCTGACGGACGCCGACAGTGTGCCGGTGCGTGTGTCGGCGCTGGCCACGCTGACACTCGGACTGCAACTGGTGGCGGCCGGCGACTGTGCCAATCAGAACCGGCTGCTGCCGCTGCTGCACTCATGCTGGCCGCACGTGTGGCGGGCGTTCACCGGCGGCGGCGGCGCCACGCGGTCGCCAGTGGTTGCCGTGCATGCGTTGCGCTGTGTGCGCGCGGCGGCGGCGGGCGGCGGTGATTTTCTGCGGCGGCGCGTGTGCGACGACGCAGCCGGCACGTCCGCTCTGCTCGGCTGGCTGCGAGCGACTGGCGAGCGCCGACGATTGCGACGCCATCTGGACGACGGTGGAGGTAAACAACAGTGGCGACACGGGCGAAATCTGGACGTGCAGTTGCGTCTTCAGCAGGAGAGTCTGCGATGTTTGGCCGACGTGTGTGTCAGTTTGTGTGTGGACGCAGAGACAGTGCACGCGGTTGTGTCAGCGGTACATGTGTACCTCTCAGTACATCAGCCAACCGAACTGCAGGTAAGACGCGCTTGTGTGTGTGTGTGTGTGCGTGGTCTAAGCAAGATAGTATTATATTTTTTATCATTATTAAGCGAGTGCACACACAGTGTTGGTATACATGGTCACACACACACACACACACACAAGCACACCCACACATGTAGGATAGTGTCCTTGCACCAGAGGATATATGAAAGCGGTTCCAATAAATGTCATGTTTTTTAATATCGTGCCGGCTTATTATTTAACGTGCTTCCATTGAGTGTGTGTGTGTATTTGTTTTTTTAATGAATCGTTTTTTTCCAATTGTGAATGTGTGTGTGTGTGTGTTATGTTATGTGTGTGTGTGTGTATGTATGTCACAGGACGCGTGTGTGAAGCTGTTATGTGAGCTGGGAGATTACGACGGGGACAATATGTGGTGGAAACTATCACACCTTCACGACCAGGTGTGTGTGTGTCTGCCTGCCTGCGTGCGTGTGTGTATTTTTTATAGTTCATACACGGGTATGAAGCCAGCGTGTGTCGGTATTTTTTAAAATTAAAACGCTCCAAATGAAATCAGTGAACGTGTTGTTCATAATTCATATGTATATGTGTTTGTCTGTTTGTACAGGTGAATGAGAAAGAGCGTGTGGAGTATGCCACCAATACTGACCACGTGCTATGCCATCTCGACCAAACTATGAAATCTGAATTCACCTCTGAAATCTCTTCCAACACCGACAGTCAGTGAATGCAGGCGTTTGAAATGTGTTCTTTGTAGATATTATTGTATTTGAAGTTGCCTCTCTCACATTGTCGGCGTTTATGCGTACACGCGGACCGCTGCATTCAACATAGAATACCAGGGAGAAACACACTATCTGTACATCAAATTCGCACTAAGCCCATGTCAAACCTCCCTCATTCAAGAACGAGCAGCCAACTCGACCTATTCGACCTCTTCTGATGACGTCAGAGCTTGATAGCCGCGCAGAATTGACGACAGCTGGCCACTGTCCACCGGCGCGTTGGTGAACATACACCCTGACACACACATATAGATATATATGCACACACAAATACATAGGCAGGGAAACAGATTTGTAATTTGTAGAGTAACAGCCGTGTCAGCGCCCAGACAACTCACCGACAAACACATGACTGCCCCAGTGCGAGTGGCGAACCACCTTGCAACAGCCCATGTCCTCAATCTGAAAGCCCAGCGCCGCCAACCGATCGTCAGTCTCCAGCAGACAGTCGGCGTCGTCCGCGTTGCTATAGATGTCGCCACTGTTGCTGCCGGTGGCGCCCGTTGACGGTATGAAAGCGCTGAGATGCGGCCGGCCCGAGCGCGGATCAATGAGATCGGCCCAGAAGCCCAGTTGACGCAGTCGCAGTGACACGTCGCGACCAACGTACAAAAACTTCACACACGCACGCACACAAACACGTCACGACTACAGGTTTAAGGTTAAATGCCTCAAGAGACAGCGGCTACACGGGAAGAAGCCGAAGCTTATGAACACATACAGGTGTGTCCCGTGCAGCTCGCTGCCACCGCAGAACCAACCCTATCCACGCTATGACGCCACAAGGATGGAAGACGTACTAGAAAGGGCGACCTCCCCAGAATGCATGTCACAACACATGACTGATATCTGGTACCATCATTTACTGCTGGGTGAACAGGGACTGTTGGTTTCGCCCAAAAGACATTCTCCTCCGCCGGGTTTGAACCTCGGACCTCCCGCTTGTGAGGCGGGTGTGCTACACTACACCATGGAGTTCAACCACAGACAGACATATATGTGTATTTAAATGTAAGCACTTGTAAGACTTGTGACAGGCGCCGTGTAAATGTCTTAATGCAATGTGTAGATTTGACTGACATGAGTAGCCAATTGGGCACGTTCCTGTTCGACAGCCTGACTCCAGGCGAGCATGTCGTGTTTGGTGCGCTGATTCACCACCAACACAGTCAGCGTGTCCGTCAATATATCACGCTCCGTGAATAACGCACGAAAATCTGCACAAATACGCACACAAACACATCAACATAATGCCGTACAGGAAGGCTTTTATAACGCACTCCATACCCGAAGGTTTCACAAACGTACACACACACACACACACACCTTGCTTCAACAGGTCGGGGCAGTGGTGTGCGGTTATTTCCAGCTGCGAGCGAGCCGCCACAAGCTCCCGTCCTCTATCCTGCAGAGCATCGGGCACATGCAGATCGGGAAGAGGGCTGAGGTAGGTGAGCAGAGCGGCGGCGCGCCGGTCCTCGTAGAATTCACCGCTAATGTCGCGTCTCCGTTGGCGTGCCGCTATAGGTGGCGCCACCATACGACGCACTGATATAGACGGCGCTAGTTGTTCGGCCAGACCCACGTTGCCTGGTAGCGGGGTGCGTTTGTCGCCGCCGCCGGCGCCGTGGCCAACTAGAAAATCACCGCTGCGAGAAAGTGAAGTGGACAACTGGCTCGCTGTTTGGCATCAAACACAAATACACAGACACACACACACATACAGCCACAGTCAAGTAATATATTTCAAAAACTCCCACAAACTCGTAGTCTGAACTGAACTTGTGTTGATGACGTAGGTGTCAGTCATAACTGACAGTTTGCTGAACGGTTTCTCAGCAAAGTGTAGTGTAGAGTGCGCTCTTTCTACGTGACGGTGCCGAGTTCGAGACTGGCCACAGGGAAAACTTTTCGATAGTACCCACACTTTCATGAGTCCCGGCTTCCTTCGAAGTCTATAGTCGAAGGAATTCAAAATTACACGCCCATGGCACAATTTACTGTTAGTGTATATATATATATATATTTACATATATATATGGCTTGTCTAATCTGAAAACATTAAAATATACCACAAAGCATTTCTCTCCGTCAATTCACATTCAACAAGCACTTGTTTGTGTAAACACATACACTTGAATTGCTGTTATGAACTGTCCATAACAAATCAATGCCGCTAGAAACACCGCACCTTGATCAATTTCCTAGAATCTACACATACACACACTTACGCAAACACACGCACGTACAGACAGACATGGTGAGAGTTCTGAGAATAACTAACACCATTGAAGACCCTAAATTGAGCCGTCCAGTCTTTATAGTGGATTGCTGGAAGGTTAGTAGGAAATCATTATTTTGTCATTAAAATATACAATTATATAATGCGATAATTCAAATACCGCCCAGTTTTGCCCAGCCCAGGCCCTTTAGCCCTTGGCGTCATAGCGTGGAGAGGGTTGGTTCTGCGGTGACAGCGAGTTGCACGGGACATACCTGTGTGTGTTCATAAGCTTCGGCTTCTTCCCGTGTAGTAGCTGTCACTTGAGACATCTGGCCTTTAACCGGCCTGTTAGTCAAGTGTATAGTCACTCCGTTAAACCACCCCTCTCGCCCTTCATCTCTGTAGTGTGTGTGTGCATCATCTGGCTGTACATGAGATCACTGTTGCTGGGTGAATGTGCGTGTGCAGCAGTTGACTGGTGTATAATTCCAGGTATGTCCTGTCCTTGCCACTGTGATCGGTGATGACGCATGGTTCGTTGCTGGTGCGTAATGTCGTGTAAGTTTGATGTGAGTTGGCTGTAAGCTCGTTCATACAACTCACCTAGCGCCACTGCCTCAGCTTGGTCGGCTTCGGTAGAGTCTGGCGCGTCGTTATCGTCGTTGTTGTTGTTGGCAGCCGACGAAGAGACGGGCCGCGCCAACAGTCGACACAGACGACGCAGAGAACACTGGTACAACACACACAAACGACCCACCCCGCCGCCTGACAACTAACACACACACACACACACATGTATACACGCAGATACAATGCCGCGCAACTAAGCAGCTTTGAGAAGCAAAAAAAACAGTATAATTTTGCTAATTGAGTTGCGAATTTTGCCGTTTAAAAGTCAAGTGGAAAGTTGTGCCCAATGAATGTCCGCAACATATGTGTGAGCGTGTGCTTACAATCATATGTGTGTGTGTGTGTGCCCAAACATGCACTGATTTCCACTAACCTGCAAAGCCATGACCACACTCAGAATTCAACACATGTCTGCGAGAAAAACACGCACGAACACAGATCAACGCAAATACAGGCATAGGCGATTTACTCATTAATGGACTACTAAAAATATCTACGTTTTGTAAGACGTTTTTGGATGCTTTCAATATTTGCATATACAGTGTATACCGGATATATGACGGTTGTCGGCAGAGAAAAAATCCATATATTTTATAATATTCGGCGAAAATTACACGTAAAGTATAGAGGACGGGCCCGAAGAAATACTCCCATATAACCGGGGTCCACTGTAAACAAAATTTGCACATTGTTGTAGATTTTACATGAGCAGCTAATTGGCGTAATTCATCATAACAATTGTTAATGACAACAAAGCTTATGGTTCATAATTTCAGTCTCATACTGTTTGGCACGGAAAATTTGGATGTTTCACTTCAAACAACCACCCAGAAGGAACGAGCACATATATAACGACTTAAAACTCACCACATACCGTTTTACATCGTGGAAAAACGACGATAGCGTGAAGAAGAGTTAAGTGACATGCACTTCTTAGAACTACCAATATTGCAACCTATAATTAAGTCCGTAGCATGCCAGTTTGACACACCCCATTTCGTAAACACCTGCAGAGGGAGCTCCGGTTGAGCTAACAACGAAATTCCGTAAGCGAGCGAGGGTGTGGCTCCAAGCACGGACTACTGGTAGAAAAGTTCAGCGCATAAGTTGAGTTACGCGGAAATCCATTAGTCTGCCCAAAAATCCACACAAAGTACGGTGTTCCTCTTCAAACAATATTAAAATACTTTGACGCACAAAACGATGCGTCAAAATTCATTAATTGATATTCAGCAAACACAATTAAATACTCCGAATACAAACCTTGCCAGCACAAAAAACTCGTACCACACAATAGACCAAAACAGAATGACGAAATTGTCGCAGATACACCGCAGTTGCCGACGTGAAATTTCTCAGGTTCAAACTTCTACAAATTCACACCGCTTATGTCGACGCAAGTTGGCACAGCGTGACATTCGGGTTTGGCTTCAATTTGGGTTTTCGTTGTTCGGGTGGGTTTTTATCTTGTTTTGCTATGATTTCGGATGGCAGCTTAATGTTTCTCTCTTGATAAGTGCCTATAGAATGGGTAGTGGCCTCAATTGATCGTTCGGTATTCATCGGCTCGTCGCAGATTTTTGGCTACGTTTCCGTAGAATGGTTTTTAATTTGCTCATTTTCTCAGTCAAGTATTTTGATCAATATTTCTATTTCTAATTGTGCTATTTTTCGTTAGTAATAGTGTTGGTAACTCGGTTCTTGATGTGTTGCGTCTACGCTATAATGTAGGCCAGGCATAAGTGGTATTTTTTTGTTCCACCAGTCAATCTCCACATTGCCAAGTAAATGTCATTTATTATTCTCTGTGCATGTTTCGTATTGTGCTTTTTCAGGTGTGTTTCGCTATATCGCCGAGGTTTGGCCGTATTCGTAGTTGTTTTTTGCTCAATCAATTGGTGAGTTTTTTCCGTATTTGCTTAACGTTTTTCTCGAAATTGAATTGCATGTCCTCCGAGCTTATGCTGGCCTTAAAACATTGTGTCTCCTGGTCTAATCTTCCTACATCAGCAATACTGTTTGTGTGTGCGCATTCCGCCTTCTATCCGCTGCATAAGAAACGGTTTGCTGCTTGCTATTGTGTGGTTCTTGTGTGGCAAACTGCCACGACGCGACAATTAAAATTGGCTGTGTATTTTGCGTTCAAATAATTGCATAGCCTGCCACGTTCATGTATGTGTTCGCTTGACTCATGTATATGTATGCGTGTGTGTGTGGTGCGTTTTATTGTTCTATTTCCTTGTTTTCTATTGTTTTATCCCCTCTTGTTTGTTATGTTTCCTGTTTTATTTATTTTATCGTTGTTCTCATTTCCCTGTTTTTGATTTCCTTGCCTGTCTCTTCTTTCTCATTTCGATTCCTTCCCTCTGCATCTCTCTCTCTCTCTCTGTGTGTCCGTCTGTGTGCGCTGTCACCCGGCTATTGTCACAGTCGCGCCGATGTCGTGGTCTCAGTCGGCAACAACGACAGCATCAACTGCCGCCACCAGCAGTCTGCTGACAGCTGCCGAAAACCAACAGCTGTTGCAGCTGCTCGGTCATCGACGGCTGGCGCTGGCAGCTGCCGTCGCGCAGCTGGTGGTCACCTCGTCTCCCTCACACACCAGCTGGCAGCTGATTCACACTGGAGTGGTTTGTTTTACGCGCGACAGCGGTCGTCGCTCGCACTACATCCAGCTGTACGGACCCGATTCGTTATTGTGGGAACAGGAGCTCTACCAGAACTTCCAGTTCAACCGAGTGCGTCCGTTCTTCAGCACGTTCGAGGCCGACTCTTGTCAGGCCGGCCTGAGCTTCGCCGACGAGCGCGAAGCCGACGCGTTCTCCACTAGCGTTGAGACGCATGTGCGCGAAAAACAGCGTCGCCGGCAGGTGCGACAGCGCGGTCGCGCCGCGTCACATGCGTCGGCTAGCAGTGGCGGAGCCGGCGGCGGCGACAATCACACTCGGCGCGCGCGACACTCCAACGGAGCCGTCGTGCCGGCTGTCAAATCGTCGACGGCAGGCGGCGGCTCGCGCACGGCCGCCAAAAAACTGAGCAAGCTGAGCAAGGCCGACATTTCGTCGCCGACCAATTTCCAGCACTTGTCGCACGTCGGCTGGGATCCGAATCGTGGCTTCGATCTGGAGAATGTCGATCCCAACCTGAAGGCGTTTTTCAGTCGCGCCGGCGTCTCCGAGCGGCATCTGCAGGATCAGGACACGCGCAAGTTCATCTATGACTTCATTCGCGACCACGGCGGTGTCGAGGCGGCCATTGAGGAGGCGTCGAGTGTGTTTCGGCCTGGGGCTGCTTCAGCTCCAGCGCATCATCAACGTGCTCCGCCACCACCGCCGGCACCGCCCAATCGACAGCGACAGACAGTCGCCTCGCAGGCCGACAGAACAGCGTCAGGACAGCGGGCAGCAACGACGACCGCCGGCGGGCAGCGGTCACATGCTGCGACATCCGGTGGTGTACCTGCTCCTCCACCACCACCTCCTCCTCCTCCGCCGACATCATCAGAGCCTGCGCTGGCGAGTTTATCACACAAGCCGCCGCCAGCACCGTCTGCTGCTGCGGTGACGTCAAATAGGACATTGGTGACTACTGGTGTATGCCAACCTCCTCCTCCTCCTCCTCCTCCACCACCCAATATGCCACCGCCTCCGCCACCGCCACCATCATCCGCGGAGTTCTCCAGTTGTCCACCACCGTCGGGCACGGCCGATCCGTCGGTGAGCGACGGCCGCAGTGCGTTGTTGCAGTCAATTCGGCAGGGCATGTCACTGAAGCATGTGCAGCACTCCACCGGCTCCACTGGTGCCAGTCGCTCTTCGTCGTCTTGCTCTGCTGCGTCGAGGGCTGCGGCCGGCGGCGGCGGCGGCGACACGAACGCCCCCGGCATGGCGGGCGCTCTGGCTCGCGCGCTCGCCGATCGCAAGCTGGTGATGCATTCGAGCGATGAGTCGGACACGACCATCAACGAAGACGAGGATGACGAGTGGGACTGTTGAGCCGTTGGAGTCTGCATTGGTGGCCACGGTGGTGATCGGCTGAATTGCGGCCCTGGTAGCAGTGCTGGTGTTATTCTATTTGCTAGGCCAAACAGTCGTGTGTACCAAATGTGTGTGCTCGTGTATGTGTGATTGTGTGCGTGTGCTAGTGTTTCTGTGTGTATGTGTGGATTTGTGTGCTAGTGTGCGTGTGCTAGTGTTTCTGTGTGTATGTGTGGATTTGTGTGCTAGTGTGTGTGTGTGTGTGTGTGTGTGTGCTAGTGTATATGAATGTATGTGCTCGTGTGTATGTGTGTAGGTGTTAAGATGCAATCGTTGTGCTACGGAGGTCACAACTAAATTTTTTTCATGCATTCTAGCTGTTGAGAGCCTACCACCTGTATGTGTGTGTTTTTTATTTATTAAAGAGTGTGAAAGAAGCCCCTCTCCCAATAGAAGATGCAGAAATTTAAAGCATGTATTTTTGTCATGTATATTAGGTCACCACACGACCGCTCTAGAAAGTTAAATGAAATATTTTGGGCCCTCACGTGTGTGTATAACTGTTTATTCAACCATGTAAAGTGTGTCTGCGTATACTGCTTTGTGTATGTGTATATGTTTGTATGTGTTATTCTTGCGATGTTTCTGTTTGATTTCTGCTTATTCCCAGCCTTAATTAGACTTGCTTGTTTTTGTATTATATCTAGTTTTGTGTGTGTGTGTTCACTTGCACCCGTATAGTATATTCAAACTGCATGGGTGAACGAATATGCATGTGTGTATGTTGGGGCGGTTTACATATTATGTGCAATGCACTCGTATATTGGCAGGTGTAAAATCGGCGTGTGCTTTATCGTAATTTGTTAATATATTGATTAACTTTGATGTGTCATGCACACACACACACACTAATCTGCTTGTGCATGCTAATGTATTGGCAATGGATGTGTTTCTTGCGCGTACAGAATATATAAATTATAAACTGCTGTTGCTGGGCTCTCGCATAGCTTGGGTTGGGATTGTTCTCAGGAACGGTGCATGAAGCGTTTGGTGTGACAGCCCAACCAAGTTAGGAGAAATAGGTCCTACAATGCAGCGGTTCTGGGTACCTGAGTTCCAAGCAATCTCAGAAGATCAATGAGGCAGTTTCAGAGGTTCAATGGTTGGGTTCACCCACTCGCGTATGTTTCGTGACGGCAAGCTCTGCGTGCAAGCGTCAAGCAAGCCTACTTGTGTGACTATCTTGATCGTACGTGATTTGTGATCTTATAATACTTCAAAGACGGATGGCGCGATAAATCCATGTTGGGATACTGTGGGGTTCAGTACTTCCAACAAGATTAACCTCCACTGCGATCGTGTAAGGATTTTTGCAGTATTCATAAAGTACAAGAACAGGTATAAACATATATTATGGTCACTTGTGTCACATAGGCGCTGGTCATTTCATTTGTGAAGGCTCACTCGCACATGTACTAATTTATGAATGTCTTGCAGTGGATTCATGCCGACACAAAGATCTAAGGTAAATGTGGAGAGCGACCTGCTGTCCTGTGAGGAAAATCGACGACTACGCCAGCTGCTCGGTCATCGACGGCTGGCGCTGGCAGCTGCCGTCGCGCAGCTGGTGGTCACCTCGTCTCCCTCACACACCAGCTGGCAGCTGATTCACACGGGAGTGGTTTGTTTTACGCGCGACAGCGGTCGTCGCTCGCACTACATCCAGCTGTACGGACCCGATTCGTTATTGTGGGAACAGGAGCTCTACCAGAACTTCCAGTTCAACCGGGTGCGTCCGTTCTTCAGCACGTTCGAGGCCGACTCTTGTCAGGCCGGCCTGAGCTTCGCCGAAGAGCGCGAAGCGAGCAATTTGAGTGGTGCTATTGAACAGTACCTTGAAAAGAAGCGATGCTCATTCAGGGCAAAACAATGTAAGGATCCCGTAATCGAGTCATCCTCTTCAGGGGCTTATAAGAAGCTGACAAGTATGGCCAGGAGAAAGAGTAAAGGAGAAAAGAGCAAGAAGGAGCGATATAACGTTCTGTCCAAAGATGACATTTCGTCTCCGAGCGATTTCCAGCACCTGTCCCATGTCGGCTGGAATCCCGATAGTGGATTCGACGTGGACAACGTCGAGCCGAGCCTCAAGGAGTTCTTCAGTCGAGCCGGTGTGTCCAGCAAGCATCTGCAGGACGACGAAACGCGCGAGTTCATCTACGACTTTATCAACCAACACGGAGGACTTGCTGGCGTCACGGATCGCGTGGCAAGACAAGCGCCACCTCCCCCAGTTCCACCACCGCCGCCGCCAACACCTCCTCATCGTAATTCTGCCTCTGCTGCGCCCTCTCAGATCGTTCCTGGCGGCATGACAAGCGGGCGCGCGACGCTGATGGAGTCCATTCGTAGCGGCACGACTTTGCATCCTGTGAATGCCACGTCGGCGAGCGGCTCGCAAGCGCCCATGATCGGAGCAGCGGTGGCCGCCCCCGCTATGGACGGCATGGCAGGGGCTCTTGCCCGCGCGCTGTCGGACCGCAAGAACGTGATGCATTCGAGCGAAGATGACGATTCGGAGAGTGATCAGGATGAATGGGACGACTGAGTGGTCCCTCCAGAATCCCCACGACTGTGCATGTATGGATGTATATCGGCAGTAAGCAAAATGTTTGTAAGTGTGTGTATGTAAACATCGTGTGTATTACAGAGAATGTGTTTAAAGACTTCGTTTAGCTTTCATCCAACGTGTATATCTTCGAAGTAGAGCGAATTCATCAAATTGCGATTGTACGCTGAATGAACTTTCCGGCTTGAATGAATTACTCTGGCTTGCTTTTATTGATGTTGACTGCGAATAAAAACCACGATCGAGCCGCGCCGCATTCACGTGTGTGCGCAGCTTACGTTTATTCTGCCTGCTCCCTAATAGCTCAATGTTTAGGCGCTGAAATCTCGTGTCAGAGGTTCGCGGTTCGAACTGCTGGTGCGCGCTTAAAAGGACAATAACAACAATATTTTGCCTGCATCCCTTCGCGGTGGGCAGACAACGCCGCCTAATCATTTACCTCAGTTCATTCATTTTACCTTTTAAGGACACAGTGAAATACATGTTATGATAGTGGGAATGAAAAAACAGTTTGAAGTGAGACGGCGGCGGTGCCAGATTCTTCCCATGGGGGCTAAGGAAAAAGGAGCGGGGGCTAAGCAAAACATGAGGAATTAGAGTGATCAGGATGTGTACTCGAAATTTGCATGGTTTGGATTTGGGGAGGGGGCTTGACACATTTTCGGAGGACTTCAGTCCCTGCAAGCCCCTGGCGTCTGCGCAAACCTAGGTCACTCACATTTGTGCATACACCACAAACACCCTACCAGCGCTCCCGCGACGCGCGTACCGGAGGTGTACGTCCCCTGCACACAGACATACACCAAATCAAACACCAGCCAGCGCGCACCAACCCTCTTCAGTGTCAGGGCCAACATCTGGTTCGCATCCGTCTGACCACATCCTCACCCAGGGATGCAGCAACCATCGAGGGTACATCTGTTTCACATCCGTATGTCCCTCAGAACACTCGCAGATGACATACACGCATACACACATTACCAATCACACACCAACAATGTATATAACGTCCTCAAACACACTCTCCCTGGCAGACAGTCAACAGAGCCCACCCTGCTGCTCATCCTGTTGCTCGCGTTTGAGTTCGCCAATTCGTGCGAGTACACACTTTTGTTGTTGTGTTTCACTAGACCTGTAGCGTCGTACGCAGGTTTCAGTTAGAACTAATTGTTTTGCTGCCGCCACTGTACATAACTGTGTCAGTAACCGATTCTGGATTTTATGTGATTCCTTCCTTCGTTTCTGTGGTTTTGTGATGTGTATATATAAACATTTGTGTATCTTTCGTTGTACATTATTTGTGTATATGCGAGTATTGTAGTTTTGAGCGAGCCTGCACGTGGCAGTGCACTAGGCAGTGCGGGCGATGTGGTTTCAAGTAGTTGCGCCCCCTGCGTCAATGTTGTACGGGTGCACCGATATGTGAAATGCAGCTGCCTGGTTCGGTCAAGGAAGTGGCGCGTGCAGTGTGTGTGTATATGTATGTGTATGTATGTTTGTGTGTATGCGTATTGCGGAGCGATATGATCATGAATCGGGAGTGTCGTGCATGAGATGGTGTCGTGTGGTTGTTACTGCGTTTAATGTGAAGTGGGTTTCGGGGGAGTATTGAGTGACTTGTCTACACGGGCGTGCAGGTGTATTGTGAAATCATATTGTTGTTGTTTGTGACTTCGTTATTTCTCATTACAATACATTTCATCTCAAGCTAACCGGCCAAGCTAACCGGCCAATGGTTCCTGAGGACGTGTTGCAAATGACGCTTGAAATGGTAGAGAGAGTGCAGAAAAACGATCCAGTGGGTGGTAGATGGCATGTGTCTAATACAAGGCGGGGAGTTGTATGGTGTGACGCGAGAAACCTGGCAATCGGAGCAGCGGTCGAGATCGATGGAGAAATTGCTGAAGACGCGACCTGGCAACGGAAGAAGGACGATGTGCACCATATAAACGTAGCGGAATTGGAGGCCGTTGTGAAAGGCGTGAACCTGGCGGTGAAGTGGCAGTTGGTAGAGATCGAGATTCGCACGGATTCTGCAACGGTGGCTGGCTGGGTGGGCACAGTGCTAAACAAGGAAAGAAGGGTGCGTACGAAGGGTGCAGCAGAAATACTGGTCAAGCGAAGACTAGGAGTGCTGAGTGATTTGATTACAGAGTTGGGCTTGAGTGTCAGCATTACGAGTATTCCCACCACGATGAACAAAGCTGACGAGCTGACACGTGTGAAAAAAGAGTGGTTGTCTGAGCGTGGAAAGTTCACGAGTAGTCGTAAAGCAACTGAGAATGTGTGTGCAGCGACTGTGGATGAAATCAGAGAGATGCATAACATGCACCACATGGGTGTGGACAGAACCTTGTATTTGGCTCGGCGAGTGGATCCTGGTGTATCACGAGAGACTGTGCGGCGAGTGGTTAGAGGCTGCGAACGTTGTCAGTCAATTGATCCGGCGCCGTCGACTCATGTTGCTGGACACCTTAGCGTGGACAAAGTATGGCATAGACTAGCCATTGACATCACCCATTACCGCCATCGGGAATATTTGACAGTTGTGGACAGTGGACCAGGGAGGTTCGCAATTTGGAGGGAAATACGATCTGAGACGTCTCAACAAGTATGCACGCACCTGGACGAAATATTTCGTGAGCGAGGACCGCCTCATGAGCTGCTGATGGACAACGGGCGGGCGTTTCGTTCGCAGGAGATGCGAGAACTATTGGAGCGGTGGAAAGTGAAGCCGTATTTTCGCGCTGCGTACCGCCCCAGCGGTAATGGGATTGTCGAGCGACATCATCGCTTTATAAAGGCATTGGCTGAAAGAAGTCGTGTTCCACCAACTACCGCGGCATACTGGTACAACATGTCGCCGAGGTTTGGTACTGATGATTCTTCGGTGCCTCATCGTAACGTGTACAGCTACGACTGGCGTAACACAACACTTGTTGATGGTGTTGCTATTGACCACTGTGAAGACAGCTCCGTTCGCATCGGTGAAGAAGTATGGGTGAAGCCGGCGGATGCACGATGTACTTCGCAGTGGACTCGGGGCGTTGTGACGGATGTTCACTCACCCAATAACATTTCGGTGAATGGCATTCCGCGCCATATCTTGGATATTCGGCCTGTGCAAGTCCCACCAGACGAGGAGGGTGAACGTTCCGATGAAGTTCGACTGTCAACAGTGGACTCACCGACAGAACAACTTCCTAGACGATCCGGAAGAGAGCGGCGGCCTCCAATTTGGATGGACACTTATGTTGCAGAGTGATCTTAAGATCAGGAGGGGGTGTGGTTTTGTGATGTGTATATATAAACATTTGTGTATCTTTCGTTGTACATTATTTGTGTATATGCGAGTATTGTAGTTTTGAGCGAGCCTGCACGTGGCAGTGCACTAGGCAGTGCGGGCGATGTGGTTTCAAGTAGTTGCGCCCCCTGCGTCAATGTTGTACGGGTGCACCGATATGTGAAATACAGCTGCCTGGTTCGGTCAAGGAAGTGGCGCGTGCAGTGTGTGTGTATATGTATGTGTATGTATGTTTGTGTGTATGCGTATTGCGGAGCGATATGATCATGAATCGGGAGTGTCGTGCATGAGATGGTGTCGTGTGGTTGTTACTGCGTTTAATGTGAAGTGGGTTTCGGGGGAGTATTGAGTGACTTGTCTACACGGGCGTGCAGGTGTATTGTGAAATCATATTGTTGTTGTTTGTGACTTCGTTATTTCTCATTACAATACATTTCATCACAGTTTCCTTCCTTGCTGCTTTATTTTTCCAATTGTGACTGTTCTCTGTAATAATTCTGTCGATTTTATTGTTCGAACATACCACTTGATTTTTGGATCTGTGCTCTTTGTGCTTGTGCTTGCTATTTACCCATTTTGGTTGTTTTGTGACTTCTCGCTCTTTTACCTGTTCATTTATCCCTTATTCTTTACAATTGTCGTTTTATTTCAATTGATGTTTTCCCATTTTCCCTTCCCTTCCCTATTGATTGTTTTCCTTTTTTCGCGCTTGTGTTTTACCGGCGCTATATCAAATACACGTTGTTGCTGCTGTTGATGATCACTTGTGATTAGATGTTTTGGGTTGTGTAAAAGAAACCAGAGATCTAAATTATATTACAGACAGGCGCGCGTGGGCATCACCGCCCCACGCGCGCCTACCAGAGGTCACACCACAATCGCACCACGAACAAGACTCCAAGCTCACACCGTGACACACGGGAGCACACAGACACACACACACACACACACACAGTCCTCACCCGCCGCAACAACCAATCAGCGGCGAGCCGGTCAATCGCTCGCCGCCGCGGGGCATGCACACTTCATGAAACGCATACATACAAACACATCACCAAACAACGCAAACACGAACGCAAACGCGAATCACACACACACACACACACACACTAAACCACAGACACTCCAACGCGCTCACACACTCTCTCTCTCGCTCACAATCACACCACACCTCCACCTGTTTTTACAGAAACATGAACTATAGAGCATACAATAAAAAAACGCATAACAAACAAACAAAAACAACCAAACCCGACGACGGCCTCCACCAGACGCACACACCTTGGCTGCGGCGAAGCGCAACACGGCAGGCCCCAGCATCCTCCACGCTCCCGCCTCCGCCCGTGCTCTTCAGTGCTCCGCCGCAGCCTGCCGTCCTCTTCATCACCGGCTGCCGCGACAGGGCACAACACCTTGACCCCAGCATCCACCATGCTTCCGTCGACACCGGTGCTCTTCAGCACCCTACCGCGACAGCCGTAACGTCGCCGCACATGCAGGCCACGCCGTCGTCTCAACTCCTTCGTTTTCTCCTCCGGCTTCAGCAGCTCCTTTCTCTCACATGCCCTCCAGCACCAGCAGCCTCCACCAGCGACCTTCTATCTGCCCCACATCCTCCAGGCCGCTGCAAATACTGGAGGGCACTATCTCCGCTGCTGAAGCCGGGTCGCAGATAAACAATATTTCCAAGTAAAAAATAAAAGGCCGAAATAGCTTGTAAAAGAAACCAGAGATCTAAATTATATTACAGACAGGCGCGCGTGGGCATCACCGCCCCACGCGCGCCTACCAGAGGTCACACCACAATCGCACCACGAACAAGACTCCAAGCTCACACCGTGACACACGGGAGCACACAGACACACACACACACACACACACACAGTCCTCACCCGCCGCAACAACCAATCAGCGGCGAGCCGGTCAATCGCTCGCCGCCGCGGGGCATGCACACTTCATGAAACGCATACATACAAACACATCACCAAACAACGCAAACACGAACGCAAACGCGAATCACACACACACACACACACACACACTAAACCACAGACACTCCAACGCGCTCACACACTCTCTCTCTCGCTCACAATCACACCACAGGTTGTCATCCCTTGTGTCGTACGTCAGAATAGGGATTGCAACACCCCCATCCCTGGCGCTGCCACTGGTGTGAGACTAATCAAACTCTGCCTGATTTGCGCAGATAAATGTGTTAGATGGGATTATCAGAGAAATTGGGGAGTGGAAAGTTGTATAAATCAATTTTAATTAAGGAAGGAACATAAAGAAAGCCTGTGCATTCATGCAGTGAAACAGCTGCGCTAATTTTGCACACACTCGTATCAAGTCGGCTGTGGCATGCTGAGCTTGCCATTATCGCATGAGCCCACGTAATAGCCGTGACACAAAGAGCCGCAAGTCTCCAGCCAGCTGGACCAGTCGGATCTGGTGTGATCCGCTGTCTTGCCGAAGCATAACTCCAGGGTGACTTCGTCAAATACGGCACTGAACTCAGTCTGGCGGAACCACAGCGTCTCAAACAAACGACGGCTGACCGCATTCGCCGCGCCGATCTTAGCGCAAAAGTGACGAATATTGAGTTGCTCGACCGCATAGCGTAGCAGGGCGATAACGGCTCGGCGCCCCAGACCCCTACCTCGTGCCCACGTCTCAGCAACCATCACCTCAACCTCAGCACTCACGCGGCAAACACAGTCGGTCTGCGGCGCCGTCTGCACAAACAAATTGACGTCGCCAATCATGGCGCACTGTTCGACCTCGGCGCATTCCGTTTCGCCCTCCGATTGCGAGTCAGAGTCGTTGTCAACAGCGTCGTTCCGCGCTGACGAGCTGAAAGTGTGTCGAGGCGGAACGTCTGCATCGGAGCTGCATAATCGACATGCGCACTCAATCTCGGAGTCAATTTTTGACACGCTAACAACAGGGTTCGCATTCTTCACAGAAACATCCGGCCGGGTGACGCAATGTGATTCAAGCAACGCTCGCTCAAGTTTGACACGGTCCAGTACAATAAACGTGCATTTTTTAGGGTCGCGTCGCCAGCTACGCTGCATTGCGAATTCTTCGTCAAGTGAAAGTGGCTCGGAGGCGGTCAAATGTCGCAGACGACCACACTGCATCCAGTCATGGTATCGCAAAACGTGCCGACGACGATACGGTACGAGCACCAAGCGATCACTCCATAAAACAGTGTGCCAATTGGTTCTCATAACTTCTGGAAATTGAGAGAAGTAGCGCCGCGACGAACATTAATTGTTTTTCTTTTAGGTTACTGCACTCAGCCTTTAGAGACCCAATTGCATTAAAACAAACACCAGACTGTTAAACTACATGCTGCTAATGCCACCTGTTAGCATTGCTTGCATCAAAAAATTCATTTTGAAAATGTAATTGAATGTCGAACATTTACCAATATTGTATATTTTTCAGTTAAGACATTCATTGTTTTGCTAAATTCTTAAAAAAAAGTTGTTTGTCAATCAAAATATTGACGTTTTGTATGCTTTGAAGACGATCTCGACCCCAACAAAGACTTACCACACGAGCATATTGTACGGTGTCGGTCTCTGGTCGCAATGTGGAGCCGTGTATTCGGCTTAAAGACGACTGTTTCATCTTAGTATGGGCTCTTATGAGAGGATTAAGTCCTCAGAAGAGCACACCATTGCGAAAAGAGCGAAAATTCGCACTCACCCACTGGCTGTGACTTATATGTTGCTTTGGTACTTGTTCTCGGCATGCACGCTGTTCCTGAACAAGCATATCCTTACTGGAATGAAAACTGAACCTACTATTTTAGGTAGGTTCGAATCCATTGACATATTCATTGTAGTACTGCTAAAGGTTACTTGGGAACTGTAATATCGAGCGGGCCGAAGAGACACGATACACACGAAAAACAATATATGCACACGTCAAAGCTCTCACCACAAGTGACCTACAAACCTAGAGCGACCCAGTTATATACCCTCGGTTAGTTAATGCACACAACCAATCATGCCTACCGGCAATAGACCATTCGCTCGCTACCGGTAACGCCCAACCCATTGCGATCCTATAGTGCACAATCACACTGACATTTACAGGGTCCAATAGGTGGCGCCTTATAGCTCTATACTACATACCCCCACACTTCAAAGCTTTCCCTATGCACTCCGCAATTTAGAGGGCAGCCATCGGCGACGTCCTCTCGACGACGGCTGCAGCTCGTACGTGTCCGTCGTTGTCGTCCCGTCGTCTGGCACGTCATGACTGACCGTGGCTGGGCCGTTACGGCGCCGTGTGCCCTGGTCGGTGTCGACGGTCGTCGGGTCGTGCCACAGGAAGTCGTCGTCATTCACTGCTTCCTTGGCTCTGGCCAACTGAGCCGGATTTCGCACGCTTCCGTCCTCCAACAGGAACGACGATCCTCTTCTGGCCACAACTTTTTGCGGCGGACTGAAACGCGGAGACATTTTCGGCACTCGTCCCGGAGAACGTACATGCACCGCGTCGCCTGGATGGATCTTCGGCTCTCGTGCAGCGTGACGGCGATCGTAATTTTTCTTGTTGCGTCGCTGCTGTCGCTCCACACGTGTGCGCACGTCTCCAGGCGCACATTGCTTCGTCGTGGCCGGCACGGGCAGAGACAGTCGGATCGCGCGGCCGTGGAGCAGCACTGATGGTGCACAACCCGTACTACAGTGCGGGGTGGCTCTATACTGAGCCAGCAGACGCCTGACTCGCTCTCTGAACGCGCCCTTGTGGTGCTCCTGAAGCCACGACTTGAACGTCCTGTTGAAGCGCTCAACAGCGGCGTTCCCGCGGGGCCAGTAGGCGGCTGATCGCAGGTGTTCAATATCTCGTTGCTTCAGGAACGACTGAAAGTCGCCACCGACGAATTGGCGCCCGTTGTCACTGACGATTTGGTCAGGATATCCTTCTCGTGCGAACACGCTGTCGAGAAACTCGATAATGTGTGACGTCTCAGCCGACGGGGTCATACACACCTCCGCCCACTTTGAGTAGTAATCAACGAGCGTCACCGCGAACCGACAGTCCTCGGGCGCTCTGTCCAGCGGTCCGACGATGTCGACGCCCAGTTTTGCCCATGGCCGCTCGGGCAATTCAACAGGCTGAAGTGGAGCGATGCGCGTGCGGTTGCACAGTACCTTATCACTCGTTTGACATGCTGCACACCGGTCGACAACCCGCTGAGCGTCGGCGTCCATGCCCGGCCACCACGCCAGGCTACGGAGTAGCTGCTTGGTGCGGACACACCCGTCATGCGCCGCGTGTGCACGGGATAGATAATCGTCCCGCAACCTTGCTGGCACGACTAATTGATGACCGGCGCGAATGACCAGCTCGCCGTCCACCGACAGTTCGTGACGAATGGCAAAATACGGCCTGATAGCCGCGCTGCATTGTTTCGCTGCCTCCGGGAACCCTTCCAGAACGTGCCTGCGAAGTGCGACGATGTCCGGGTCTGCACGGCTTGCGTCACGAACCGCGCTCATCGACAGGCTGGGCTCGTCGTCGTCCAGTGTTGCGATGACGTCATATTCATCGCCGTCGTCCTCGTCACATGCCGAGTGCGAGCTCGCTGGCGGCAGACGCGACAGTGCATCTGCGCCAGGAATTGACTTGCCTGGCACGTGTTGTACGCTGTATGAGTACGGGATCAATCTCGCTTGCCATCGGGCGACACGAGCACCCGCACGTCCACTGAAGTTCGCCGACAGAACTGATTTCAGCGCGCTGTGGTCTGTTCGGAGAGTGAAATGGCGGCCCCATAAAAACATCTTCCACTTTTCAACAGCCAAAACTGCTGCCAGTGTCTCCCGCTCGGTGACTAAATATTTTTGCTCAGCTGGTGACAGCTTACGGCTCCAAAACGAGATGATGGCCTCGTTTCCGTCGTCGCCGATCTGAGATAGAACGCCGCCGCATCCATTCTGACTGGCGTCGGTTGTGACGATCGTCGGTTTCGACGTGTCGTACCGACGGAGCGGGTCGGCAGAAACAATCAGCTGCTTGACTTTCTCGAACACTTCCTCGTGCTGCTGCATCCATGTAAACGTGGTATTTTTCTTCAACAGATCCTGTAGCGGGCTCACAGTGCTGGCGTAGTGCGGAATAAAGTGCGACAGCCAGCCGCAAAGTCCTAAAAAGCTGCGCAGTTCTTTGGCGTCTGACGGCGCTTGCGCGTCACGAATAGCTCGCAGATGATCGTGTGATGGTGACACGTCACTGCCTGACACACGCAAGCCACAGAACTCAAGCTCGGTCTTCGCCACCGCCGATTTGTCGAGGTTTAGCGTCACATTTGCCGCATTTAGCCGATTCATCACCTCACGAAGCCTCCGATCGTGAGTCTCTCGAGTCCGTCCGCAGCAGACAATGTCATCCAAATAGTGGACACATCCGTCTATTCCGGTCAGCAGCTTGTCCAAGAGTCGTTGGAAAGCCGCTCCCGCGGAGGCGAGACCAAACGGCACTCGTCGGAATTGAAAGAGTCCTTCGTGAGTGATAAAGGCGGTCATCTGTCGAGACTCCGGGTGAAGCATCATCTGGTGATATGCCGAGCGTAGGTCCAGTTTTGTGAAGTATGTGCCCTTTAATTGGCACATCAGCTCGGACAGCGTCGGTAAGGGATGCACTTCCGTGATGATTTGACTGTTTGGTCCGCGTAAATCGACGCACAGTCGTATGCCGCCAGATTTTCTCCTCGCCACGACGATAGGACTGACCCATTGTGAAGCGTCGGTCTTCTCTATGATCCCTTCGTTCTGCAGTCGTTGCAGTTCTGCAGATACCTCCGCCCTGACAGAAAGCGGCAGGCGGCGAAGCGGATATGATGTTGGCTGAGCGTCTGGCTTTAACTGAATGCGATGGCAGAACCCCGCAATGGGCGGCAGACACTCGTCCGTCGCTGTGGCATGGCCGAATACTGCGCTGATGACACCTTCACCAGGTCGTATTGTGAGTCCTAGATCAGCCATAGTGGTGAGTCCCAGAAGACCTTCAGTCGAGGCAGTGTCGATCACGTAAAATTCAGAGCGTGCAGTGTGTTCTCCCACCTGTACTGTTGCCGGCAGAACACCTACCACGTCCAGCGGTTTCCGACCCACGCCGTAGAGTCGGGTGTCCGTGTGCGTCACTTCCGACCCTTTGAAGAGTGACCTTGCCAGGGGAAGGCTGAGAATTGAAACACTCGCGCCGGTGTCAACCTGCAGACAGACTGTGGCGGACGTACCATTGCTTACGGTTACAAGCGCATCACACATAATTTTCTTGCCTGCTGAGGAACACGACAAGATGGTGACGCTCTTTACCGGACGCTTGGTTTTCTTTATGCATTTTGACTGGCACACGGCAGCCCAGTGACCTGTTCGGCCGCAATTGTTACATTGAGATGTCCTGGCTGGGCAAAACTCGCTGCGTGGCGTTTTGTGATTGCGTCCACAGTGTGTGCACTTACTCTCCAATCGGCTGGTTGTGCTGGTCGTCTTGCTGGCTGCACCTCGAACGACGTTGGTTTCGCCGATACTTGGATCACGTCCCGGAGCCGTCATGAGCGCTGATTGTCGCCTGGATAGCTCAAACGCCTCAGCCGTCTGCAGTAGTGAGCTGAGCGTCAACGTTGGATCTTGGAGAAACTTCTCGCGTAGCCGTGGGTGCAGTGTCTGCTCGACCACTTGATCACGGATGAGCTCGTCTGTCAACGTTCCGAATCTGCAGTTGGAGGCCAAACTGCGTAGTACAGAGACATAGTCTGCAGTCGTCTCCGTTGCAAGCTGCTTGCGTTGTCGGAACGCAAAACGCTCGGCAATGACGTTTACTCTCGGGCCGTAGTAAGTTGTCAGTTGTCGCAAGACTTTCTGACTCTCTGTTTCGTCCTCCCGCTTGCTTTCGGCCGGCAGCGAACGATAAACTCGTCGAGCCTCGGCACCGACACAATGTAGCAGCAGGGCCCGACGTCTGGTGTCTGGGTACGACTCGGCACCGATGGCCACCATGTAGTTCTCATAAGAGTACTTCCACTCGTCCCAAGAAACCGTGGGTTTTCCAGGGTGCGGTAGAAACGGTGCAGGTGCCAGAACACTCTCAGCATTCATACCTGTTTTTATCCTCGTCGCCAATTGTAATATCGAGCGGGCCGAAGAGACACGATACACACGAAAAACAATATATGCACACGTCAAAGCTCTCACCACAAGTGACCTACAAACCTAGAGCGACCCAGTTATATACCCTCGGTTAGTTAATGCACACAACCAATCATGCCTACCGGCAATAGACCATTCGCTCGCTACCGGTAACGCCCAACCCATTGCGATCCTATAGTGCACAATCACACTGACATTTACAGGGTCCAATAGGTGGCGCCTTATAGCTCTATACTACAGGAACATGAGTAGTTTTCATCGGAGAGTAGAAAAGGGAACCAGGATATAGTGATAGTATGTATCTAACTGAATTTTTAGTCATAGTAAGAATTATGTCAAATCGCAAACTTTAGTGGCATGATTGAATTTTTCATATGCAATTTCTCTTATTTGTGGTATGTTATTTGGGATATGGGTAGCTATTAAATATGTACGTGTTTATCTGGAATTTGGGTATCTGTCCCGTTTCCATATCATTATATATCATTTTGTGTATGTACGCTTGTTTGTTTGCTCGACACAGGGGCGTTTCAGCTGATGTCGACAACCGTTCTCGGTTTCGTGCAGCTCAACATGGCGACAATGCTGGCGCGTCGCAAACGCCTCGTGCGCCATCAATCGTCGCAGCGCGCTCACACCGCCGGCACCGCCGCTTCACTACTCAACATGCTTGTGCTGGGCTTTCTCAGGTGCTGGTCACCTGCAATTAAGACCCTCCTATGCTCAAGTGCCGAGACAGATGTAGTGTTTGTGTATATATTCTTATTAATCTCTGGCATGATCATTGTAATTTATCGTGTGATATTCATAAATATTATAATTTTTATATTTTACTTTTTATTTGTCTGCTTAATTTTCAGTCAATTATAAATTGATGTTTCAATCAGGATGTTTATGTTTGTTACTTGTTTTGTTAAATGTGTTGTCCTTGACAATTTATGATGTATTGCTATTTATTACATTTTGTGTCGTGTTAATACATTAAATTGTAGATATACTGTTCATTTTTGTCATATATGATTTATTCAACATGTTTCCTCGCCAGCGTAAGAAGACGCTATCGCTGATTGGATAGCCAAGGCCGCAATTCTAGAAAATTACACGGTATCGGTGTAAAAGCTGTCTTTCTTGAGCTTCATTTTCCTGTGTTTTGTGTGTGTGGTAATTAATTGTTGTGAACCACCACACGGATACAATATGAGTAGTATATTGTGCTACACAATATTATTTGTATTAATATGTGTGTGGCGCGCCACGTGTATCCGATCCTCGCGCGACCATACGGAAGCAGCGACAGCTTAGTGTGCTTTTGCAGCTATGTGTACGTCTGTATGTCGTGTTGTGTTTGGTCGTCATTGTGTGTGTGTGTGTTTGATCAATAAAATGTGTGTATGCTTGTCGGTATGTATGTCCTGTTCGTTTCGTGCTCTTGTGTCAAATACAGTCGGTCGAATGCAGCACTCACGTTGTTAACTTGTGTCGCTCCGTGACTACCCAAACGTCGCATATGTGTTGATGTGTTCGCATATGTGTTGATGTGTGTAGATTCGGCACGGTGCTGTTGAGTTTGATTTCGCTCAAGTATGTGGCGGTCAGTTTCACAGAGACGGTGAAAAGTTCCGCGCCTCTGTTCACAGTGATCATCTCACGCGTTGTACTCGGTACTGTACTCGCAATCAAGTACCACCACTATCACTCACTTTCGCCGTCATCAGCATTGTATTCGCATCTTGAGCATTTGTATTTACATTATTTGTACTTGAGTCACTATCACTAATTATTATTGTTGTAGGTTGTATTTCCATCACTATCACACTATCACAATATTTCTGCTTCCATCACCATCATCCACTATTGTCTTTTGCATTTGTTTTTCCAGCACTATCACCCACAATACTTACATATTGGCAAGCAAACACAGTATGTCAACAGCCTGTCGAGCTAAAGTTCCCGGGCAAACATATGAAATACACACACGATTATTTAAACACGTTTGTTGGACTGCGTGGTGTAGTGGTAGCACATCCGGCTCACAAGCGACAGGTCCGTGGCTCTAAACCCGGCGGAGAAGAATTCATTTTGGGCGCATACTATAGTTCAGCAGCCCCTGTCCACACAGCAGTAAATGGTAAATGGTACCAGATATCAGTCATGTGTTGTGCCATGCATTCTGGGGAGGTGGCCCTCTCTAATACGTCTTCCGTCCTTGTGGCGTCATAGCATGGAGAGGGTCGGTTCTGCAGTGGCTGCGAGCTGCACGGGACACACCTGTGTGTGTTCATAAGCTTCGGCTTCTTCCCGTGTATCAGCTGTCACTTAAAACAGCATGCATGTTTATCTGTGTGCGTGTGTTTGTGTGTGTGTGTGTGTGTGTGTGTTTGTGTGTATGTGTGTGTGTGTGTGTGTGAAGGCGAGGTGACTGGAGTGTTGGTCAATGTCTCTCTGGTGCCTGTTATGTGCGGACTGGCTTTGTGTTCGGCCAACGAGCTGAGCTTCGACTCGCGCGGCTTTTCGGCGGCGCTGCTCACCAATCTGGTCGAGTGTTGCCAGAATGTCTACTGTAAGCTGCTAATGTCCGGCGTCAAGTTCAAATTCACGTGCGTCCTTCTTATTGCCGCCAATCATGGGTGTATATCCTGGGGGGTATGTATGCCTCTACAAATTTGCCGATGGATATGAATGTGCAATTATACCCTCCGAAAATTCTGCTGAGTTCAGTTCGTTGGGTATAATGTCATAAACTTCGGCATAGCGAAAAAGTAACCATACACGATAAGTGTGTGTGTGTGTGTGTGTGCGCGCGCAAGTATTTGCAATGTTCTTTTCATTGAGGTAGGTGTGTCGTAATCGAATAAGCGAAAAATGGTTGAGGGTCTCATTCGGATATGGACCTGTTAGCGGCAATGTCATTTTGAGGCATAATTCTCATAATCTCTCTTTGCCGTCCTAATCCGGCAGGCAGCATAGGTACACACAAGTTAAACTAGTGCTGGAGCTAAAAGTGGAAATTTGAGACCAAATCCTACAGAGGGCGCTGAAACTTGCTGTTTGAGACAAAACGCCCGAGAGCATAGAAACCAGTACGCATCGAGTAGTCGCTTTCCGCAACGAGTAGTATTAACACCGTTATTAGCATGGATTATAAGAAACGACACTCAAGTCAGAATGCGAGAGATGGCAATAATAAAATGTCAATAAATATGAACATGCTGGTTTTGTCACCTAACCAACCTAACCTAACCAACCTAACCTAACCTAACCTAACCTTACCTAACCTAACCTAACCTACCCAACCTAACCTAACCTAACCAACCTAACCTAACCTAACCTAACATAACCAAACCAACCTAACCTAAACAACCTTACCTTACCTAACCAACTTAACCTAACCAACCAACCTAACCAACCTACCTAACCAACCTACCTAACCTAACCAACCTACCTAACCTAACCAACCTACCTAACCTAACCAACCTAACCTACGTTAATCGCGAGCAACGGCTTATTATCACAGGCTCTGCTTAGCGCATTTCCCGCACTCTCGCTTTTTGTCTCAAACGGCCAGTTTCAGAGCCCTCTAGCGGATTGTCTCAAACGGACATTTTTAGCTCCGGCATGGTCTTGGCGCGCCCATGGCACGGGTCGTATTATGTAGAGGTTGAGAGCGGCCGTGAGGTTTGTATCAAAGTGCCATTGCCGCTAAGTGGATAGTCTCCGTCCCATTCAATTGACTAACTGAGTCAACTCGGAACACTAACGCATGATTTCTGTTATCTCCCCCGAGCCTCGGCACAAATCCACACCCTTGCTACCAATGTTGTTATTGTTGTTATTTGTGTTGTTGTTGTAATTTTTCTATATTGTTTCAGTTTCAAAATGAAATTGATCAACTTCAATATGGGACGGTCATTTACATTGTTTTCAATAGGCGTTCTATTTGTTAGTGTATTGCTATACCATTGGCTCAGTGAGAAACAATATTATAAAAGGATAATTAATAATATTACTTTGTGTCTTACCTGCAGCAAATTGTCATTTCCTCCGTTTTGTAGATCATGATCACTTCGCGTCGAATGGTTATAATTTCACTTTGTCTTTTTGTGCTGGTCTCTTTTTTCCAGACCGACCGAGTTGCAATTCTACGCTTCAATTTCGTCGGTTATAATTCAGCTTCCATTCGGATATTTTTTCCTCTGGTCAGCCGACACCTACCGCCATCTGTTGGCGACACGCGAACTAATAGTTTATTTGTCGCTCAACGGGATGGCGTTTCATATGCAGAGCTTTACTGCCTACGCGCTGATGGACTATATCAGCCCCGTTACGTTCAGGTATGTTGTCTATAATATTTTTAATGTATATTTGTGCTGTAGATATTTGAATATACTTTAATTTACTGTATATACTCCGAATATCCATCGAATGCTGACCCGGAAGCAAAAGGAAACGTTAGCTGAAAGTGACAGCGCTGAAATTTATAAAATTATGTTATGTTTGACTCAGCACATTCAAAACGCTCTCTGATTTCACACAATTCTATTCTCCACACAATACGGTCACACTATGACTTAACAGGCTCACAACACGAATCACACTGACTAACACGCACACATACATGAACGTGATAGCATATAAGTAAGTGTTATGGCGCTCATACACACACACACACACACATTGCTGATTGTTTTGTTGTTTTCTTGTTAATGTTGTTTGTGGCAATACACTTACTTGCTTACTTACTTACACACAACACCATATACGCATGTGTGCGTGCTAGCCAGTGTGATTCGTGTTGTGAGCCTGTTAAGTCATAGTGTGATCGTACTGTGTGGTGATTGTGTGCGTGCGTAGAATATATTTGTGTGAAAGGAGAGAGCGTTTTGATTGTGCTCAGTCGAACATGAATTCCAGTTTCCAAATTCCGGTTCCAGAATTGCTGCCGTGCATTGGCGAGCCGACGGGAATTTTCAATACTAGGGCGTCATGGGTCCCTCTCTTTGAGTCTTCTTGTCCTCACTAGCGGAAAAGGTCATATCAAGGATTCGATTCGTGCACACAACATCAACACACGCTCAAAGCTCATGTGCTGCAGATCTGAAATATATAATTTTGGCATATTTTTCAGTGTTTCTATTTTTGTATGTCGTGCTCTTTGCTTCGGTGGTAAGTATGAGGTGTTTGTGGTTTAATTTGTTTAGAATTTTTCGCTTGTTCATATTCGTATTCATTCATTCTATTCGTTCATGCATGTTTAATTGTTTGTCTCATTCGTTTTAACGACAGTGTCGCCAATACGGTTAAGCGGGCACTTCTCATTTGGCTATCGGTTCTGTTGTTCGGCAATCCTGTGACACCTCTGTCCGCGCTGGGCACATGCATTGTACTGGTCGGAGTCGTGTGCTATACCCAAGCGAGCCGACTGCAGCGCCGCCAAACGGTCAAAATGCGAACCAGAGTCGTTAAGCCCCGCCCACTACCAATCAGCGAGCTGGACGGGCACAATGCATCGACCAATCACACGCTTAAACAGGTTGTGGTTGCGTAGCAACTACTATGACGTCGTGCTTCAATGTGTCACATGATATATGACGTCACCAGGTCATTTTATCATCATTAGACGTGTGTATTGATTGCACGTGTGTGTTTTATTGTGAAGTTTTGCTATTGTGTTTGCATGTGTGTTTCTATCAATATGGTTTTACAAGGACGATTTAGCAGAAACTGTTAGAGGCTATTTTGTGTGCAACTAGCGGACTGTTAGTTAATAGCGGACTGATGATGTTTGAGCTGAATGTATGATTGTGTGTTTTGCAATATACTTTTGTGATTATTGAGTGTGCAATCAACTCGTTCATCTCGTCAACTCGTCAATCGTTTGTCATTTATTTTTTGGTTTGCTGATGATGATCCTACAGTACAGATCAAGCATTTTAAAATATCATCGACAAATAATAGTATAGTTTTGACTGCGGGGTCGTCTGGGTGTTTTAGATAACGATTGAGCGCTAGGGACTATTTAGGGACGATTGCGCGCTAGCTAGCTGCGTGTCGACGGCTGTGTCCAACTCGGGGTCACCAGTGTAGCTACGCCAAAAACTGACAATAACGCGCGTTCGTCAGCGATAATCGAGCCCCAGCAAATTGCGTCCGAATTCGAGTAGTCTTTATAAAGACTGGTACATGCGATAATTGCCAATACAATTCGCCTTTAAAAAGGCAACGGTGCGTGGAATTCGCTTTACAGTCCGTTCTTAAAAGGACGCTTAATTATGTCGTGCAAAACGATGCGAATAGTTTTATCGGCTGCTATATTCGCACGGACACGCAACACAGTAAGCAGTAGCCCAGTAATGACAGAACAATGAGAGGCAGAACAATCGAGTCGAGCGAACACAAGTCAGAAATCAGGCGAGCGAACACAAGTCAGAAATCGAGGCGCGATGGGCGATGCACGGTGCACAACAGGGCAATGCGCGTGCTTTGTTTTGTTTGGTTTGTTTTGGATTTATGTGAGTATCGGACAATGAGCGCACTCACCGGAAGTTGTCCGATACTGGCATAAATCCGCGCTGAGTGGGTCTACTTGAGCGTTGTGCAAAATGTGCTTTTGTCGAGAATATGCTGCACCAGACAACGCTCATATACACATAATGTGCGACAGCGACCATACACAATTACAATGAAAACACAAACTATATAATACGACCAATGCAGCACACACACAAGCAATCTAATACGATACACGACACATATCACATGTGTCAATCACACGAATTAACACGCGAAGCAATATGACTAATATTAAAGTCACATTATGATTAAACAATAAACAATCGACACAATCAAGTTCAAACTAATATAATAGCAAAAAGGTGTGATATGGCGCCTACACGATAAACGATAATTATCGCTGAGGTCAAACCTTTAATCGTTTATCGCAAAGTCTTATAAAGTTATCGCTCATTCACTTACCGCCAGTCGCAAAAAATGAGGAACGATAAACGATAAGTTCAAAATACTTTTGTAACAATATGTAAATGTGCACGGCAGCAATAATCACAACAGCCCGCCTGACGTTTCCAAACCAGTTCAAGCTGAGAGTATATAGTATATATTTCAACTAAATATAGGTACTTGTCACTTATCGCTTTTGTTATCGCAAGTTCACATTTTTTATCGCTATCGTTTATCGCTTACCGTAGGTTGGGTTTTGAATTTTCTTCGTTTATCGTTTATCGCAGGTTGGGGAAAACATCGTTATCGCAAGTTGAAAAAGTTATCGCAGAAACCACTGAGCAAAGACGTTCAAAGAAGTTCAAAGACGCTTAGAAATTTTTAATTGAAAACTTCACTTTTAGAGGAAAATTTAGAAGCCGTTTTAAGAGAAAAATTCATTAAATTATGTTGGTTCAGTCTCGCATAGCTGACAAGTGATGCGGTGGTGTTGTCATTTGCTTAGAAAAGCTGCTCCCAACCCGTGATACGCGAGGATCATCCAGGTGGAACTCGAACACTTTCCGGGTGATGAACAATGGCACCAGGGCATGCTTTTTGATAAGCTGTGAGCAAAGTCATGTCCCTCATTGACCAGCTGGTGGAGAAAAAGCGATTCAGTCCTCACATTGAGTTATTTATTTCAGTTCTTTTGTGTATTCTACTTGTACAATTATGTAAATATCGTTACCGTAAATGTTCTTCTTATCCGATATGCCGGATTATTTTCGACCCCCTGCATATGGTGCCGGATTATAAGAGCCTGCCGGATTATTAGAGCCTGTCGGATTATTTTTGGTTACTCCGCACGGTAGGATTGCGCAAAAACTGCAACACAAAATATGACGATGATTATGAAGACGATGATTTCTGCTTTGATTAATGAGTGCCGGTTTATAAGAGGATTACTACATAAACTGTTGCTGAACTTTAACTGAATCGTGGTTGCAGTTTCAATACGCCTTTCCAGGAAGTGCCGGATTATTAGAGTCTGCCGGATTATTAGAGCCTGTCGGATAAATAGAGCATTTATGGTATATCTGATCGGATTGAGTTTCTCTGGGATCAAGTGCTACACGGCGACTGTACTCGGAACCTCCAAGTGGTACTCGATCACAAAAAGGTTGGCGACCACTGGCTTACAATGTATCTCTTTTGCTTTCGGATGTTACGAGCAAGGGCGTAGATTTGTGTCGAGGCTCGGGGGGATGACAGCTATCATGCATTAGTGTTCAAAGCTGGTTCAATTGGTCAATTGCATGGAACTCTCAACTATTTTCGGCCTATTCAATTGCAACACACATACCTCAATGAAACGTATATTGCGTAAAGTAAATTTTTTACATTCATAATTTTTGACATTTTTCGTTTATTGATATTTTTGCTATATACCGATTTTAATGATAACATACCAAATGAACTGAACTCAGCAGAATTATCGGGGGGTATAATTGCATATTCATACCCCCAGCCAATTTGTCGGGGTATATTCATACCCCCCAGGATCTACGCCCATGGTTACGAGTACGTGTTGCGAGATGGGTCTTGCCAGAACCATGGACAGTAGGCGTCCGAGGACGACGACCTGTTGTGAATGAGGTCTGCCGAAGTCAGCTGACAGTGTTCCGACTCCATTTGGTCGGTGTAGAGCATCACACGGAAGAATATTGCCGGCAGAATGTAGATCACTAGCATCTGGACACCAATGATCACGTGATTTCAACGCTTTCCATGTGTTCCAATCATACAGGACAGCCAGTGGCGGCGCCAAGGGGCGCTTGGGGGGCTGTACCCCCCCAAAAAATATGCCAAGCCCCCGAAGCCACCCCCCCCAAATCATAATCATGGACATTACAATTGCTTACCACTCTAAAAATGAGGTCCTGTAATTTTGGTTCAAGTTCGAGGACTCAATCAGTGTGCCCCAGTCCCTTATTATAATATTATGTAGTCAACGGTCGAGTGTAGCTCTTCATGCTTCGCCAAGCCCTCTCAATTTTTTCCTTAGCCCCCCATTGGAAGAATCCTGGCGCTGCCACTGTGAGCCTACGGCGATGCAACATGGTCATCATGAAATCAGCTGGAACAAACAGGAATAAAATATTCCTGCATTGTTTTCAGCAGCGGATCCAGAGCGCAATTTGGGAGGGGGGCTGAATTATGTATGAGTGACTAGGTAGCGTGTGAAGGTCAGGACTTGGGACATTGTTCAATGATATATACACACATTTACACACACAATACTGTGTGAATATGATTTGCGATAATGCTTTTATCAACAAATTCTACAGAAGGATATTTTTATTGACTTCTTTCAGTGAATCTCTTGGTTATGAAGAGTTGTTGAAAATATTTTGCGAGTTTCAGCCCCATGAGCCCCCCTCTGGATCCGCCAGTGATTGTTTTTAATTTGGCGCTTTTAACGTTGCATACCGATTCAATCCGAAAGACACAATAGATGCATAATAGAAAGTTGTATGTCGTAGTGTTTCTTAATGTGAAGTATAAAATCTGAACGCAAATGTTGATAATTCTAGCGCAGAGCCGTAGCAACCGCCCCCCGCACCCCCCAGCCGGAGGGGAGCCAGTATTGAGAGGCCCGGTGCCTCACGCATGATATTACAATTTATCATAAACTAGCGCATAAAATTAGCGTAAGTCCCCAGGAGACCGAGGGGCTGCTCGTAACTGCATTTTCCCAAAGTCGCACCTATCATAATGGTAGTTTATTTGTAATGGGGTCTCAAGTATTGCCTTCAAGGACCCATAAGACCTCGCTATGGCTGTTATAGCGCATATGGAAATTTATCTCAACTATATATACAATATTGGTGTTTTCAAGGAATGATGTTGTTCAATGTATCAGATATCTACATTTCACTGATGAATACATCAATTTACCAAATTCTTAACTGCATTTGGATCTTCATTTGGGTGTCAGTTGGACTAGGTCAGTTTAGCTGTTTGAATCAGTCTTGTCACCTTCCACAGAACAAGTCCCAACACCAGCAGCAGCACCAGCTCCATCAAGTTGATGCCGAAGAATCGAGTCAGGAAGGCGTCCCAGTCGTCAAGAGACCACGGAACAAACTCGATAGAACTGGATTCGTCCAGAGTCAGTTGGTAGTTGAATCTCGCATGTTGATGGTCCATTCTTTGACTGTTGTCTGCTTGACAGTCTGGCTGTTGTATCTGTTTATGATATTGCAATCCGTTAATCATGAGATCCGCACATCATGGTTAAAGGTTAAAGGCCTCAAGTAACAGTTGCTACACGGGAAAAAGCCGAAGCTTATGAACACACACACAGGTGTGTCCCGTGCAGCTTGCTGCCACCGCAGAACCGACCCTCTCCACGCTATGACGCCGCAAGGATGGAAGACGTATTAGAGAGGGCCACCTCCCCAGAATGAATGTCACAACACATGACTGACACATGACTGGTACTATCTACTGCTGGGTGGACAGGGGCTGTTCGATTTTAGAATTCGCCCAAAGAAACTCTCCTCCGCCGGGTTTCGAACCACGTAACTTCCGCTTGTGAGACGGGTATGCTTCCACTACACCACGGAGCTGATGAGGCATACCTTTTACACTTCTATTATTTTTCGAATATTTCTCATCGATTTCAACGCCTCTACATGGCAGTGTGTCTGACAACTTACGACATCTCGTTGTCCTACACGTACTCAATAACGGAGGCTCGACTGTCGCATAAAGTAGGCGATAATCTTCTTAAAAAATATGGCTCATATAAACTGGCGGATCCAGAGGGGGCTCAGGGGGCTGAAGCTTCCCCAAAAGATTTCCATCAATTCCTCATAACCAAGAGGCTCACAAAAGGTGGTCAAGAAAATTACTCTTTCTGTAGAATTTGTTGATATAAGCATTTTCGCAAGGGCGTTGCAGAATGAAGCATGTAAATGACTGATCGCCCCCAAAATTCACCCCCTCAAATTAATTCAGCTCCTACCAAAATTGCACTCTGGATCCGCCACTACTCATATAGCTCGAAATAATTATTTGAACTGGGAATAATTTGTTTTCAATGCCAATCAAGGTGCACAGACAAATAATTCATATTCACGGGTGAAAACGGTGAACGAAAAACAAAAAACAAACAATTGTGTTGATGAATTTTATGTAAAAAAATGTGTTTATGTATATTATGTAGTGTATACGTTTTATGTAACTTTTTGCGTAATTTATGTAGCGCGCTGCTGTGTATGTGTGTGTGTTCCCTTGTGAATGATTTGATTTATGTGATTGCGTGTTTTCTCTTCTTTATTTTTGTTTTGGTCGAGTTTTTGTGTTTCTATTGGGTTGCGCTTGGGCTCATATACTAACTAAGCTCCTTTTTCTCATACTATCCACATCTTTGGGCGCTTCCAGTACACATGGGGCCACCGCAGGGTGTTAATAGTGCTTGCACTCTTCCCATGCTACTGGATTTACCTGTAATTAATTATAATAATAATAACAATAATTGGTTTGACATTCGCAGCCTCATGGATTGAGTATTTGGTCAAGATATGAAACAACCAATATGCAATGGTCTCACCTGTTCTGCAGCTATACGACGCACTGTTGCACCCATTCACAAGCGTTCGATTGTCCTTCGTGACATCTCAGTCGTCCATTCACATGCCTACACTACTCAGGCGCTTCACTCATAGCCGAAATCGTGTGTAACACACGCGCAAACCGTCCACTCGTACACTTCAGCTACCGTTTATGGTGTGATGTGATTTCATATATAAGTGCGTGTGTCAGTGTGTGTCTGTGTTAGTGCGTGTGTATGCCAGTGTGTGTGTGTGTGTGTTAGTGCTTGTGTGTGACAGTGTGTGTATGTGTGTCAGTGTGTGTGTGTGTGTGTGTGCGCACACCTGTATCTGAGGCGCAAGTATGCGTGAAATTATAGCTGATGTATGCGCGTGTGTTTAAATGTTCATCTGGACCGTTATTCGTAAACTATAGACGCTTCAAACACGCGACCCGCCAAACATTGTCCCGCCGTCCAGCAATTAAAAAACCAAAATTAAGACAATATATGAAGACATAGATAAAAGATCATGTATATTACATATTGCGATGTTATCATACATTTCTTATTTCACATTGTCCTCGGTTTATGTGGCACTTAAGTAAATTCTCTCATTTTTGTAGATTCATCATTCTACACAAGGATTTCTGATTGATTAAAATGGCCCATCTCTTTGAGTTTGAATTTCAGCCGCTGCTTTGAATGGTATGTATTCATGTACATCCTATCATATTGATAGTGTTATAACAGCTGAGAAAATCGATTTTTGTATTGTTTTCATTGCAAATTCGAATTCTGAGTGATTTAATGACAATTCCGTCAATGTTGTAGCATATATGTATATATATTTGGACGCATTGGACTAAGTATATTGGGTGAATTTCGGTGTTGTTTTTCGTTTTGAGCTCATGTATCTCGTTCTTGCTCTGACGTCACTGGTAGCAGGCCAAAAATTGAAAAGTTGACTCATGCGTTGAGTTGTACTGACGAGTTACCAATGGAATTTCACTCTGCCAAAGACAAATGAGCAAGGTTTGCAATATTCTTGTCATATATCATCTGTCATAACTTATATGTAAATCAGCTGCTGTTTTAATATTCGTTTTCCAGTTCATATTTTATAGCTACATATTTTTTACGTTTTTACAATATGATATTTGAATGTAAATATATAACGCCGGTAAAAATTGTTTATACACTTATAAAAAAATTATTTTCCACTATATAAGAAGTGTTGTTAGTCTGACAAACGTCTTAAACAGTATGATGAATGTTTTATTTTGAAAATATATTATTATATACCTTACTGTATAATATATTTATTAGCGTTCAAATTAGTTTGTTCTACTTTATTTCTTGCTGAATGTTAGGTACTGAGTTTATTGCGTGGAACACGACTTACACGGAGGACAACAGACAAATGCTGTTTCGAAAACAGTAAATATAATGTATTTGATACACCATGAATATTAAATATTAACTGCTCCTTATTCAGTTTGTCATATATTATTTTTATTTTTATGCAATTAATGATGTTTCATTTTGGTATATATATTTCGTTGAGTTCATTTATAGTATTTATTCTTAGTTTAACAGCAGCAATAACACGCAAAAATATCTTATGAGAGGGCACCGATATAGTGCGTATCACAAAGTTAAAAAAAAAATGAGTACATCGCTGAAATAATACGCAAAAATCAAGTCACAAAGACTAAGCATACGAAGCTAGGATATTAAAAAATCGAAATTAAAATTGAAGTGATTCGAAGAATGATTTGAAAATTTTGTCAATTTAATCATTGATGTTTTTGGGAGAGAATTATCAATTGAATCGCGTAGTTTGAAACCGAATCGATAAAAGGCAGACCAAATTCAAACTTACAGACTCAGGCTTAATCCCAAGCTAAATACGATATAAACACATTTCAGTTTCAAGTATAATTGAAAATTGAAATAAATACAAATGAATTGTTTCATTGAACGTTTCAGTTTAAAATTTTAAATTTAAAACCTTCAATTGAAATATTTCAATTTACAACTTTCAACGTTGATTTGTTGAAATCTTGTAAATTTCTGCTCTTCATTTCATTTTGTCAATTGATAGATTTCCGAACAGGTGACATCATTAAACACAATTGTTTCGATTGTTTTTCTCCCTTCAAATATAAGATGACTAGTTTTGTGTAGTAATTATTTGCATTTGTAAAACACTTACCTCATACCAACATTCCATTCGTTCATTTCTCTAGATCAACGTATAATACAGCTGTGTCGTCAAGAGCATTTCAGCTTGCGTTTTCACTTTGTTCTATTTTTAGTGACGATAAACACACATCTAATGTGAAAAACTATAGAAGTATCAGCGATATATTATTTAGTGAGAAATTTCGCGCATAATTAATTTAATTCTTGTTTTCTTGTATTACTATTAGTGACGATAAACTTGCATTTAATGCGAAAAACTATAAATATAAATGACGAGTTATTCAGTAATAAATTACGAGTTCAAGTAATTTAATTTTTAAAATACATAACCGAATGCAGCTGTGCGACATTTGGCGGTGTTTTCTAATACTACACTGTCTCAGATGAGGTACATACATCCTACCCTCAAACTCTGCAACCCATCCCAACCTGACCATACATAAATTGACATAAGAACGCCACTCAACGCCACTCATGACGTCGCAAAGTAAATATAATTGGAGTAATTTTAGGTAATTTGTCTGAACCTCGTCTCAGATACCGCACCCACCGTTCCTCTCTTCTTTACAACATCCCGCTCAATACAGCATCATCACTAGATCTGATACTCTATCATCCTGGGTATGTCCCCAAACTCATCAAATTTCTGCTAGACTCTAGTCTTTCTGAACATCTATAACACTCATGAAAAATCATTATTATTCGCCAATCACTGATTATTGCTATACTAGAGCCAAAATTCTGAGATTCGCCTACATTCACTACACTGCGCTTCACACATGCTATTCTGTTATCTCTCCTCGCAGTAGCGGCGCCAGGATTTTTACGATGGGGGGCTGAGGGGGGACTAAGGAAAAAGTTGTGGGGACTAAGGGAAAAGTTGAGGGGGCTTGGCGAAACATGAAGAGCTACACTCGAACGCTGACTACATACTATTATAATAAGGGACTGGAGCACACTGATTCAGTCCTCGAACTTGAACCAAAATTACAGTGGCCTCATTTACAGTGGTAAGAAATTGTAATGTCCATGATCATGATTTTGGGGCTTAGGGGGGCCTTGACATATTTTTGGGAGACTCCAGCTCCCCCCCCCCCCCCCCCTTGGCGCCGCCACTGTCTCCTCGTTTTCTTTTTTCATGCAACCAATTGTCATCATTATACGTATATGTATCGCTCTGATATAAGTTATCTATGGTAGTTTTAGGTTATGGTACTAAGTTATCTATGGTAGTTTTAGGTTAGGGCAGCATGAGTACTAACTAGCAGCATGAGTACTAACTAGCAGCATGAGTACTAACTAGCAGCATGATTACTAACTAGCACTGATGTGACAACAGGAGTTGCATTGTCCATCTGCATCTGCATTTGACCATAACCTGTGCTATATGAGTGACAGCTACTACACGGGAAGAAGTGGAAGCTTATGAACACACACAAGTGTGTCCCGTGCAGCTCGCTGCCACCGCAGAACCGACCCTCTTCACGCTATGGCGCCACAAGGATGGAATACGTATTAGAGAGGCAAACACTAGCTAACTCCCCAGAATGCATGACACAACACATGACTGATATCTGGTACCATTTACTGCTGGGAGGTCAGGGGCTGTTGTATTATATAATTCGTCCAAAGCAATTTGTGGTTTGATTATATATTGTGAGAGAGAGTGTGTGAGCGCGTTGAAGTGTGTATGGTTTACTGTGTGTGTGTGTGTGTGTGTCTTTATATCTTTGTGCGCGCGTGTGTATGTGTTTCCTGTTGTGTGTGTTTGTTTTCTCATTCTATGTTCTGTCTGTGTATTGTTGTGCTTTGTGTTTTTTTCTGACTGTTGTGGTGTGTTTTCTGTATGTTAATCCGAATCTATCTGTGTGTGTGTGTGTGTGTGTGTGTGTGTGTGTGTGTGTGTGTGTGTGTGTGTGTGTGTGTGCGATTCGCGCTTGCATTTGTGTCGTTTACTGTGTTTATAGGTATGTGTTTGTACTTCTCTTGTGGAAGTTTGTGCGTTTTCTCACCCTCTGGCCATGTCGTCCACTCTCATAACGAGTTGAATCAATGTCATTATTATAAATCCGACATTCAGCCAGTGGTATGCCTGTCGGCAGTTGCACGCACAGTTCATACGTGTCATCATGTTGCTGAGCTATTCAGATATAATTCGAATTTGAACGGCATGCCGTTCTATTTTTGCCGACTTTCCCCCGTAGTGACGTTCTATTTAGAGGGTGTCGTTCTATTTTTCCACTAGCTAGTCAGAAATTTCAGAAGATGCGGTATATTTTATGGATAAAAAAACAGGTAACGTATGCATGTATATTTAACCAAAAACGCAATTACAGTGTGATTACTGGTAACTGCGTGTCAACACCGCCTTGATGAATTTTTACATCTTTGGAGCCTACCGAAATCCAGACAGTAACGACTCTATCTACGAATGTCTCTTGTCAGCCATGTCAACAATTGAGGAGAAGGACACCAAGTCAGCATTTGTATTTGTGGGAGACATGAACGCCCATCACCGTGAGTGGCTCTTGTCGACATCTCTTACAGACGCTCATGGTAGAGCAGCATATGATTTCTGCAACATTTCCGGCTGCTCCCAAATGGTGTCCGGTCCCACACATCAAGCGGGAAACTGTTTGGACTTGGTTATGACAGACGTCTCAGATATCGTGAGTGTAAACGTGGAAGCTCCAATAGGAAGTTCAGATCACTCGTCGCTGTCCGTGAAGTTGACATTGAGACAGAAGGTTTCTCCTTACACGATTTCAAGCTCGTGCACATGAAGAACAATGTTGACTGGGTGAAGGTGAATGATGAATTGAAAGCAATTAAAGTTTCAAATCTGCAGCAGACGGAATGCCCCATCGATGCATTGAACAAATACGTTACCGATGTCATCTCAAGGAGAGTGCCTACTAAAAAACTACGTTTTCGCTCTGATGACAAAGCCTGGTTCACCAACGAATGTCGCAGCGCACGTGAATCCAAGCAGGAGGCTTACCACAAGTGGCTCCAATCACGCTCAGCCGATTCATGGAATGTCTACACTGAGGCCAGACGGCATGCTGAGCATGTGTATTCAGAAGCGGAAACACGTCACTCAAAGAAACTTGCTGAAAAGCTAACATCTGCCAATGACGCCCACAAATGGTGGTCAACGTTGAAATCGTCAGTGTTTGGACATGACCTGTCTGTCCCTCCTTTATTTTCAGCGAACGGTGAGCTCAAAATCAACCCAACAGAGAAGGCAGAGTTGCTTAAGGATTTCTTCAATACCAAGCAATGTCAAGGGTCCATTCCGTCTGACGATTAATCTGTCCTCGCCCCGAAAATCAAAGGCATTGCCTTCCGATCAAAAGAAGTGGCGAATCTCATGAAAGACCTTGATGCCCACGGAGGAACAGACCCTCTGAATATGTTTCCGCTATTTTTCAAGAACACGGCAGATACTCTAGCTCCGAAGCTCAGTGCTCTTTTCAGGCGCTTGATGAAGACTGGTTCGTTTCCATCATGTTGGCGGGTTGCGAATATCACGCCCATACCAAAAGGAACCAATTCAGCTGATGTTGCAAACTACCGGCCAATATCAATTACGCCGATTCTGTCCAAAATATTCGAGCACTTGATATCTTCCAGACTGTCCAAGTACCTGGAGAGCAACAATCTGCTGTCGGAAAACCAATTTGCATACCGCAAAAAACTCAGCACGACTGACGCTCTGCTTACTATCACGCATGAGCTCCAGCAAGTGCTAGACAAAGGCAGTGAAGCCTGGATTGTGCAGTTGGATTTCTCGGCAGCATTTGACCGTGTGAGTCACCAGGGCTTGTTGTAAAAACTGAGAAACATTGGAGACGGCGGCCGTTTGCTAAGTGTTTTGCATCAATTTCTATCCAATCGCGTACAACGTGTTGCCATCGATGGAGCATACAGTGGCTGGCAGAGCATTGTGTCCGGTGTCCCGCAGGGAAGTGTGTTGGGTCCTATTTTGTTCAACATTTACACCGCTGACCTGTACACAACCACACGCAACCCTGTATATGGATATGCTGATGATATCACCTTGATGGCTGTAATTTCATCTCCTTCGGACAGACCACAGGTGCGTCAAACGGTCAACGACGATCTCAGCAGCGTCCTGAAGTGGTGTGAGAGGTGGAATATGATGCTGAACACCTCGAAATCTAAATGCTTGTTGGTTTCTAGGTCACGTTCCGTTCAGCCTTCACATGGAGCTATCCTCATAAATGACGCCCAACTCAACGTGTGTGATGAGCTCAAAATATTGGGAGTACATGTATACTCAAAGCTGACGTTTGAGAGTCACATTCGGAAGCTAGTTTGTTCGGCATCGCGGAAACTGGGAATTATAAGAAAGGCATATCGGATGTTCGGTAGCAGCACAATCTCAAAAAGTTGTTTTCGCTGTTTCATTTTGCCAATTCTGGAGTACTGCGCCCCCGTGTGGTCTTCTGCTGCGGATTGTCACCTCAATCTCATCAACAGAGTTGTTAGAACTTCCAAGTTCCTCTGTGGTGACTTGGTTCTTGGTGATCTTTGCCCTCGTCGAAAGGTCAGCAGCGTGTGCATGCTGTACAAGATCAAGCACAACGACCATCATCCGATGAGCAAGTCGATTCCTGATGATTTCGTGGCAGCAAGAAGCACACGGTTTACATCCAAACAGCATTCCCAGTGCATGGCTCCAATTCGTTGTCGTACAAAACAATTCCAACGTTGCTTTCTTCCGGCCACTGTGTCTACTTGGAACACGTTGAAGGAGGAGGCTTTTTCGCAGAACAATTTGAACAAATTCAAGGCCAAAGTAAATGAAATGCTACTGAAAGAGCGGAATTGACTGTTGAGTCTTATTAATTGTATATTTATTCATATTTATTGTTATTTATTCATGCTTATTGTTATTTATTTTCTATTTATTTATATTTATTCCTATTTTACTCTCTATTTATTACTATTTATTATTGGTTGTTCTTATTTATTAAATTATACTTTTACTCAGTGTTGGCTGTTGTTGTTTATTGAATCATATTTATTGTTGTTGCTGTTTATTGAATCATATTTATTGTTGTTGTTGTTTATTGAATCATATTCATTGTTGTTGCTGTTTATTGAATCATATTTATTGTTGCTGTTGTTTATTGAATCATATTTATTGTTGTTGCTGTTTATTGAATCATATTCAAGGCCAAAGTAAATGAAATGCTACTGAAAGAGCGGAATTGACTGTTGAGTCTTATTAATTGTATATTTATTCATATTTATTGTTATTTATTCATGCTAATTGTTATTTATTTTCTATTTATTTATATTTATTCCTATTTTACTCTCTATTTATTACTATTTATTATTGGTTGTTGTTATTTATTAAATTATACTTTTACTCAGTGTTGGCTGTTGTTGTTTATTGAATCATATTTATTGTTGTTGCTGTTTATTGAATCATATTTATTGTTGTTGTTGTTTATTGAATCATATTCATTGTTGTTGCTGTTTATTGAATCATATTTATTGTTGTTGTTGTTTATTGAATCATATTTATTGTTGTTGCTGTTTATTGAATCATATATATTGTTGTTGTTGTTTATTGAATCATATTTATTGGTGTTATTGTTTATTGAATCATATTTATTTGTGTTGTTGTTACTTATTGAATCATATTTATATTTATTGTTGGATGTTTCTTATTGAATCATATGTATTGTTCTTGATTGTTATTTATTACTTATTTATTAATAGTTATTCTTATTTATTGATGGCTGTTATTTACTGAATCACATATTTATTTTTGATTATTTATTGAGGAACGTGGGCGGAGTGACATTATGGATTGTTATCGGATGATGATTTATTATTGATTGTTATTTATTTATTATTTTCTTTCCAACTCTCTTTCTAGACTTTTTTCTCTTCGAACTCTTTTTCTCTCTGAATCTTTTGGGCGCTTCCGGTACATGGGGCCACCTTAGGGTGGTAATAGTGCTTGCACTCTTCCCATGCTACTGGATTTGCCTGTAATTAATAATAATAATAATAAAAACTAATCACAGATTCACTAATAAAAACCAGTCGGTAATAGCTGTTGCCAAAAATAGAAGAATTAATCAAAGTGACGTATAATTAGAGGGTGATGTTCTATTAGAGGTTTTACAGAATATTGAAGTTGTCAGGGTACCTGTATTTTGCCGGTTCTAATTCAACGGCACCTCTAATTGAATGCCAATACGGGGGAATGTTTGAAAAAGAAGAACGGCATTATCCCCCCCCCCCGGAAGGCAAAAATTGGGGCCCCCATTATAAATAAAGCACCATTATAATAGAGGTCCCACTTTGGGAAAATGCAATTACGAGCAGCCCCTCGGTCTCCTGGGGTCTTACGGTATTTTTATGCGCTACTTTATGATAAATTTCAATATCATGCGTGAAGCAATAGGGTCCCTCAACACTCAGGGACCCCCGGCCGCAACAGGGACCCCCGGCCGCGGGGCAGTTGCTACGGTTGTGTCGCTAGGTGTTGTAGTTTACAATTCAATCAGTCGATTATGCTTCCTCGTCTTACTTACATGACCTTCGATCCATGGTGTTCTCTGAAATCACACAGCAAAAATATCAACAACGCACCTCAATAAATACCAGCATAAATACAACGCTCCAGCAAGCAACAACGCACCAGCATGAATATCAACACGTCTCTAACGAGAAGGCGCACAATAAAAATGACGATTTTATCTGTTTTCGGGGTTGGGTAACCCGCGGCTCTTCAGTGCTGCCTAGTAGCTCCCTGTAGCTTTTCCAAAACAAATTGAAAATGGAAAGAGATGGGGTGGGGAAATATATATTTTTATAAATATATAATAAAGATACAATATAGATATAGCTAATATAGATACAATATAGATATAGCTAATATAGATACAATATAGATATAGCTAATATAGATACAATATAGATATAGCTAATATAGATACAATATAGATATAGCTAATATAGATGCAATATAGATATAGCTAATATAGATACATACAGTATGTGTTGCCTTCATTATGAAGCTTATATAATATTTTTTTGCGGCTCCAAACATATTTTTGGTTTTTGTTGTTCATATTTTGGGTTGCCGACCTTTGTATTAGCTCGAATAAAATTATGATGAGTTACAGCGCCATGTCATTGGTTTTTTACTTAACACATAATTTCGCGCCCGAAAACAGTGACTCAATCCGTGCTTGGTGACTTCATCGGCAGTGTAGCGTGGGGGGCAGGTATCTTAGCTACGCCACTGATCTTCGCCGTCTATAGGTGGCACTCCATTGGGATAATGCTTCAACTCTCCAATAAATGACAACTACAGCCAAGTTTTGTAAGATATGGAAAGAGATCTCGTTAGCTTTTTGTATTTGAATGTAAGCACGAAAAATAAAAAAAGAACAAGAAAGCACAATTCCACACGATCACACCGCAACACAATGCACTAAATACTACTCTCTCCACCGAACAACACTCTAAACCACTGCACAAACACCACACTCTCACTTCACCAGCAACGCACTGCCCAACATGCACGAGCGACCGTTGACTCCGGGCGGATACCACCCGCGCATGCATGCACTCATAGCTCGCGCTTATGCAGCGCAGCTACCTCCACGCGCGCATACAACAACGTACACAAAATCACACTCCCACGTACGCACACAAATACACATGCACGCACACACAATTATATATAGTACAAAATACAATACCATGCAATACACAATAACACAATACACTTTTCCTCAGCCAAATGTTTTTTGCTCGTCCCCAGTAAATGGCCAGCGCGTATGTGGGTGTTTCTAGCAGTGGCGGCGCCAAGCTGGGGTTCGAGAGCCTCCAAAAACATGTCAAGCCCCCCATCTTTTTCCTTGGACCCCTGCGGTTTTTGTACGAGTAAGTTCACATCAGACATAAATTATAGAATGATAACTGCGACATATGTCTAATAATACTGTTTATGAGATAATATGCGGCTGGCTATTGCTACAAGGCTTTCATACACTCAGAGTCGGAGCAAGGCCTTGTGAACGGTTGAAGCTAAATGTGTAAGGATTCAAGAACATAATATTTATAAGAATATATTTAACGAGTTTCTTCCAGTCCCTCGCCTCCTGCAAAGGCAGCACATTACATTAGAATGCTAAACCTAACCTAACCTAAAATCTATGAAAAATATAGAAACGTTTTTGTGCGTTTTTTATAAATGAGCGTTTTTAATATTCTTTAATCATTACACATTTCGCCTAGGCCCTTATGACCCCCTTCGAAGGCAATACTTGAAGCCCCATTACAAATAAAGCACCCTTATGATAGAGGTACGACTTTGGTAAAACGCGGTTACGAGCAGATAATAGGAGAAGACTGACCTTTTGCTGTGTGCTTGCCATCGCGAAAAACAACAGATATTACTGATACGAGAAGCCAACAAGCAAACACAGACTCACCTGCGACTGGGAAATCCTCGTGTTCATATTACACTGCCACCTAGCGGACGGTTTCGTAACTAAGCTTTATTGTGTGCGTGCTTTTGAACGAAGCTCCAACAAGGCACATTTGAATTGAAGGAGAAATTATGGTGAGCAATAAGAGATTATATTACAGTAGAGATAATTGAAATTTTCTTAAACTACAAATAAGATACAAATAAGATTTTGAACGTATGTGCTTTTTTACAGATAATTACCAATTGTTGAATTACTATTTTACTTAATTACCAATTGTTAATTACAGATTGTCGTGCAACTCGGTTAGAAAATTGTTAATTTTGAAAATTTCTCTAAAAATAGTGAAAACACGTGTAATATATTTTGTTTTACATTTTTTCACACGAAGCACCATTGCTGTGAGTTTGTTCGAAGATTTGGTGATTTTTGGACGGAAAGAATGTTTCACCTCTGATCACTTATTGGACTGTTGACCTTTGCAATTTGACTGGGTTTACATATTTCAGCTTTAAAAATTGGACAACCCTCACTTTTCAACATTTTTTTCAAATTTGGACAAAAATTTTGTCCTGAAATTTAAACAATTCTTACATTTGATCATTTTTTTCCAAATTTAGACAATATTTCAAGGCTTACGAAAAACTAGCTCTGATATGTCTGTCATCCTGTGATTCGGTATTTCTAGCTTGTGGGACTCAACTTAGCTTGGCAATAGAACAAAACAAACAAGAAAACAATAACAACCCCACACTTGATGTTCTGTTTGATTATCTGTTGTGTGCTCATGTATTGCGTGTGAATGGCTGTGTAACCCAACCTATGTTTACGTTTGTGGCGTGTGCACAGTGTGTATTTGCCTCTAGGCAGTGACCTCGCGACCTCGGCGACGCTGATTGGTTACCACAGTGTCTGTCTGTATGTGTGTGTGTGATGGCTTGTTCAAGCACCACTCGTGGGGTGGTTTTTGGTACAGACACACCAGGGGTTGACAATTGCGAATGCTAGCCTTGTTCTTGAAGGGCACAAGCATTTCTGAGAACTATTATGGGAATATATTTGTTTACCTATGTTCCTGGAAAACGGTTTCTTTTACTCAAAGCTATATGAATGCATATTGAATAGAAAAGTTTCGTAATTACCTCGTTTGCATTTTCAACTGTTTTGTATAGCTATCAAGAATACAGGGGGTGCGATGAGCTGATTTGAAAACAAAACTGAAATAGGTTGAAAACAACTGAGCTACCGGCTCGGCATTCCACTATAAAAATTCTACTAAACTGTATTGGCATCTGACACACACACACGCACACAAACACTGCCGTGAAGGCATAACGACAATACCACGGAATGATTTCAGTTAGTGAAGTCACTCAACAGAGAACAACAAAGCCCTCCAAGCTATAGATATATCCCATTTCTCTCACAAACACACACACACATACAAATACATACCAACGAGAAAAAATAGTGTATACACACACACACAATAGGTGTATGTGTGTTTTTGTGTGGTTGGATGTTCTACATAAACTTATACACACACACACACACACACACAATTGGTGTATGTGTGTTTGTGTGTGGTTGGATTTTCTACATAAACTTACACACACACACACGTACATTAACGTGTATCAAATAACGACATTAACACACACAGACAGACACACACGTGTGTGTGTCTGTCTGTGTGGGTGTATATGTATGTGTGTAAATGGTGGAAGCGGAGAATCAAGACACACACACGCACACACAGAGAGACACACGCTTGTCATTTGATGATAGGCCACACACACACACACACAAACACACACACACACATGATAATCAGTCTGTCAATAAGTCTTCATCGTCCAAATCCACGTCCTGCCAACACACACACAAACATACATACATATAAGTGCACACACACACACAAACATATATGCACCTTTACAACCTTGTTTCACGGTAGGCAGTAGTTTTCTACAGCTGAATGTTAGTTGATATCGGTGTTAGTGTGCGTGTATATGTGTGTGCTAGAGTGTGTATATAAGTGTGTGTATGTATGTATGTGTATGTGTGTGCTAGGGGTATATATATATATATATATATATATATATATATATATATATATATATATATATATGTGTGTGTCAGTTATTATTATTATTATTTCTTACTTAGTATATGTATGTGTGTGTGTGTGTGTATGTGTTATTGTGTGTGTATGAGCGCATGTTAGTGTGTGTATGTACATGCGAATATATATATATATATATATATATATATATATATATATATATATATATATATATATATATATATGTGTGTGTGTGTGAGTTGTGTGTGTGTGTGTGTGAGTTGTGTGTGTGTGTATGTGTGTGTGTGTATGGAGAAACACACAAATGAACCGATCAATAGCAAGCCGCAGAGTGTGTGTGAGAGAGAGAGCGGGGTGAGAGGATGGGAGCAGCGGTCACTGACCCCAACATCGCCCACGTCCACATCATCCAGATTCATCTCATCCATGACCAGATCCAATTCAGTTGCCGTCTGGCCCTGCTGAATATGAATAGCTTGCGAGTTGACGGCCGTGGCTCTATGGCTTGCTGTTGTATCGGCACACTGTGATGTAGTTGACACGCTGGTGGCGCCCCCTACTGCGGCAACTGCCGGCGGCGGCGGCGACGGCTGCACGGCGTTGATAAATCCACCGCCGTCTATCACATGTCGACACACATACATACACATACACATATACCGAGAAAAAAAGGTAGACAAACACACACACACACACACCTACAGACAGACATACACGCACACATACACAGAAAATACAGACGGACATAAACACACACACACACACACACACACACACACACACACACACACACAGACAAAACGCGCGCGCACACACACACACACACACACACACACACACACACAGAGACAAAACGCGCACACACACACACATACAGAGAGAGAGAGAGAGAGTTGAACCTGAGCTGAAAGATGTGTGTTGCTGATCGTAGCCACGAGGATGGTGATTGTTATCAGGCTGTGAGTTGTTGTCGTTGTTGATATTGTTGTTGTCTGCAGCAGCCGGGCAGTGCGGTCGATAACAAAACTGGCCAGCCTGCTGCGCGCGCTGCATCTCGACCATCACATCTCTGTCCCAGTTCGACTGCTCGACACACAAATACACGTGCAATACTAGGTTTTTAATAGTTCACATCAACAATTTGAACTTTTATTCGGTAGTATTTTGCATATTGTTCTTTTGTTCCTATGATTACTTTCCTATGATTTACGTGTTAATTTACATTCTTCATCAAATTGTTGTACATATTTGTACTTTATCAATATTGATATTATTCATACTATAATGAAGCTTGTTCTTTTGGATAAATAAAACTTTGGCAGATTGAATTTTCTATCCTGTGAAATAGCTCTGGCCATTACGCCCATCATGGAAGATATGCAGTAGAATTTTGGATTGAAACATTATGTGCTTGATGGCGGCGATCTATGGTGACAATATAAACCGTAAAAAATCACCGGTGTATGCGAGTAGAGGCGCGCCGGCGTGGGCTGCTGGTCGCACTGCTCAATAAACTGTTCGGCAGCCAGCGTATGCGCCGTCATCTCGGCAAACAGATTGTCGTAGCGGTCGGGCGAGGCGAGTGAAGCGGCCGTTTTCTCGCCGCCGCCGCTGGCCGACTCTGTCACCCACTCACGCCACGCCTCCACCACACGCGACACCTGCGATGGCAGGTACGACCTGACAAACACACACACACACACATGCATATACACATGCACGTACACATCCATATACAAGCAAACACACACAAACGTACACACAGACGGGCCAACACAAACACAAACACACACACAGACGGGCAAACACACAAAGACAAACACATACACCTGCACACACACACACATACACAGACGGGAAAACACACAAACACATACACATGCACAGACGGGCAAACACACAAACACATACACACACAGACGGGCAAACACACAAACACATAAACACACACAGACGGGCAAACTCCCAAAGACAAACACATACACACACACAGACGAGCAAACACACACACAGACGGGCAAACACACAAAGACACATACACACACAGAGACGCACACACCTGGCGAAGAAAGCCGCCTCGGGGAAGCGGTTGGTTTGCATCAGTGTCTGAAGACACTCGTGTTTGTTGTTGGTGACGAAGTGGGCGAGGAAGGCGACGTTGTTGAGACCGGCCGCGTGTGCCGACTCGGCCAGCTCGCATACCATACGCTTATTGCCTGCCAACACGGATGACAGTACAGTACAGTATTACATTTATACGGCGCTTCACACCAAATGTCTCTAAGGCGCACACACACACAGGGAGAGACAAACGCAACATACACACACACACACACACACACACAGACAAACACAAAGACACACACACGGACAAGCGGATATAAAAACATCACAAGGCAACATACAAATATACACACACACACACACACATAGATACGTAGACTTACATAAGCATAGACACACACACACACACGCACAAGAATATATACACACACACACGAGAAAACACAGTTGTCGCTATTTTCGATACAAGCAAATGAAGAGGCTAATAAATCATGCAGAAACACTGTCTTTTGATTTCCAAATATGTGACATTTGGCAATCAAAAGATACAAACAAAAACAACCCCCCATCTTAAGTCTACCGGCTGTAGAAGGGCTGACAGTTTTATACATAGCCTCAATAGGCTACCGTTCACGCATAAATGCCAAAAACAATACAAATACACACACACACACACACACACACACACACACACATACACTGATAGGGGAGAATATTGTAGGAGCTAATAGCTTAGGAGCATTTAAAGAGAGACTGGATATTGTGTGAGATACAGGGAATTTCAAGGAAGATAGGTTACTAGAGGGTGGGTTGGAGACAGGACAGCACGAGCATAGCTCATCTCCTGTGCTAAACAAATAGCTGAGTACATACACACACACACACACACACACACACACACGCCGGACAGCATATAACTCAACTGTCGGAAACAAAAACAGTGGCTCCCAAACTTGTTCAGCTTGTTACCCAATTTGGCATGTCACCCCTTTCACAAAAACTTGTCAACATCGATATAAACATATAAATGGCTAAAACTAAAACACTAGAGATAATTCATTATATTTATTGTATTTGTATATTTTGCATCTCTAATGACTTAATTAAACCTAATATTTATATCACACTAATACTAATACCAGATATCGCAAATATTTCTGGATTTTAAGAATTATCAACACTTTTCTGTCACGCCTCCATTACCCCCCTGAAAAGTTGCCAAATGGGTAATGGTGGGTAATTGCTGTTAACCTGGAAGCAAATTACCCCAGGAGTTATCTACTGGGGGTAATCAACCCCCGGAAGTAATTTACTAAAAATTTACTAGTAAATTTACCCAGGTGTAATTTACTAGTAAAATACCCCGGGGGTAATTTACTCCCAGTGGGTAATTTACCCCAGGTTGGGAACCAATGAACAAAAACACACACACAGAACAGCAGCATGGATCAAGCCGTTCACTGACCGGCAGACGTCGCCAGTAACAACAGTCCGCCAAAATCGCCGGCCTGACGCAAACACTCCTGCGCCAGCTGCAAGCGACCCTTTTTAGTGGCCAACTCGGCCAATTGCTTCCACTTCAGCTCACTCTGACACACACACACACACACACACACACATACACACACACACACACACACAGATACAGTGAACTTTGTTCAAAACTGGCAAAAATAATGGGAATTATGTATCGGGTTCGGCACAATTTTACACATGAGGCTAAAATGTATGTTTACTATGCACTTTTCTACCCTCATTTGACCTATTGCGTCTCAATTTGGGCGAATACCTATAGTTCATTTTTAACACAAATTAATGTTGCGCAGATAAAATTTTTACGTTGTCTTTTTCACAGAAAAAAATTTGATTCCACAGAAGACATATTCAGGCAAAAAAACATTCTCAAGTTCTCATCCATCCATAAATATTTCACAATCCTGCTTATATACAAACTGATCGGACATAACTCTATTTTCCGAATAAATGACCATGCTTGTAACACTAGAAATAATAACGTGAACTTGATACTACCGAAATTCAGGACCACACTGTTAAAATGTGCGTTGTGAGTTATGGACCGGAATTGTTCAATAGCTTACCTACTGAGATAAAATTTTTAGTAAATTGTAGTAGCCCCCACCAGTTTAAAAAGGTTATACGAAAGTATGTTCTTGACAAACAATGCTCACCATATTTATGTTAACTGCGATTGTCTCATACGTGTTTTCTTCTGCATTTCATTGTGTGTTGAAATATATGAATTGAAATCCATTGTGGTGCACAACGGATGTCCACATCGGGCCAATTAATCAGAATAATCATTAGTGCTTGTAACTAAGAGATGTATTATTGTTCTGTGTTATCATTTGTATACCCATTGTCGAATTTGCATTACCTTTATGTGTGTGTGTGTGTGTGTTTGTGTGCGTGTGTGCGTGTGTGTGTTTGTGTGTGTTGGTGCCTGTGAGTGTGATTATATTTAAGTCTAGATATTCAAGTCTCTTTTGTATCTCTTTATTTGAATGTAACCATGATCTATCGTGTGATGTGTCCCATGTGATGTACATTTTTACTCCCGTCAGTATGAAGTATTAGTGTATTAATTTGTCTGTTGAGAAGCCACAATTTGGCTTGACAGACTATGCTGCTGTATTTTATTATGTTTTGTGTGTGTTTTTGATGCGGTGGCAATAAATTACAATTACAATTACAAAAAAAATCACAATTACACACACAGATACATACCAGACTTGCCTGGACGGGAATGATGTTATGAACATATGATGAAGTTATGATGTGATGATAATGACGTGATGATGCACTGATGAGATGAAGTTATGACGAAAACATGATGTCGGGATTAAAACGGATGATATGATGAAGGACTGATGATATGATGAAGCAGTCAGGATGATATGATGAAGGACTGATGATGATATGATGAAGGAATGATGAGTGATGATGATATGATGATATGATGAAGCAGTGATGATGATATGATGAAGGAGTGATGATGATATGATGAAGGAATGATGAGTGATGATGATATGATGATATGATGAAGCAGTGATGATGATATGATGAAGCAGTGATGATGATATGATGAAGGACTGATGATGATATGATGAAGGAATGATGATGCTGTGAAGCAATGATGGTATGATGAAGTGATGATATGATGACAGTATGATGGCAAAGTGATGATGATGTGATGATATGATGAAGGACTGATGATGATATGATGAAGGACTGATGATGCTGTGAAGCAATGATGGTATGATGAAGTGATGATATGATGACAGTATGATGACAAAGTGATGGTGATGCAAGTACCTGTTGTTCGACGGCCAGTTGGTGAGCGATCTTCAGCTCACCCAGCTGCAGAGCCAGTTCAAAGCGATGCTCGGCGTCGGTTGATACGGCCAGTGCCTGTTGCTTAAAACCCTGACACACACACACACACACACACACCGACACACATACACAATGGTTATGGTCAATTAGTTGGCTATGTTAGAGGGCTGGTTTTCTATTCTGATTCGTAGCGATGACAAACGTGTGCGAGCGAAATAGCTATAGACAAAATACAAGCCAGGATAACATCAGCAAAAAAAGAGACCGGAATACTTTGCCTTACACATACACGCACACAATCACACACAAAATCACATAATCACACACACACACACACACACACATGCAGTGCAGTATACATTTATATCGCGCTTTACACCCAACTTTTCTCTAAAGCGCTCACAAACACACACATACACGGACATATAAACAAACACAACTTTATATATAAGTATATACACATGTACATATACACCAACAGATAAGCAAACGTCATACACAGATGCATATATGGATCAAATGCACACACACAGACATATAGACACACACGCACACAAATACACACACACACACACACACACACACACACACACACACACACACACACACACACACACACACACACAGATACACACTCAGACACAAACACACACACACTAGCACACACACACACACTAACACACACAAACACACACATACACTAATACACAGACAGACAAACACAAACATATACTCCGACAGACACACACACACACACACATACAAGCATACACACACACCTGTTTTTCGAGAAAATGAGCGACGCGAGCTCGTTGTTCGCGCGGCACGGCCGGTAGAACGGCGTCGGCCGTGGCGAAGTCGGCCCGCATAACGGCTGTCTGGTACTCGAGCACCGACAACAGCACCTTGTAGCAGCACACGTTCAGCTCCTTGTCGACCAGGTACACTGCACTCGATGACGCCAAATAACCCAGCAAGTACATGGCTCTACACACACACACACACACGTACGTTACATTGTATTAAGTAGGTAATTATATAGCGCCCTACACACTTACAAAGTCTCTAGGGCGCTATATTTCATTATGACATTTATACACACGCACACACCTTTGTCATGACCTTAGTTTCATTGAATAAACATTCACACACACACACACACACACACGTGCGTATAGCGTAGGTGATGACCATTAAAGCCCACGCCACTTTTCAGGCCAGGTTTTTTTAGTAGTACGGTGCTAAAAGCCAACACAAAATTTGAACTTTTCTCCGGTAGTATTTTTCTGTTGTTCTGTTTGTTCAATTGTATACAGAATGCTGAAAACATTAATCATTTCCTATGACTTACGTAATAATTTACGCGTTTCATCAAACTATTGTACATATTTGTACTTAATCAAAATTGATATAATTCATACTCTAATGAATATTTGTCTTTTGGATAAATACAACTTTGACAGACTAAATTTTTTTACCCTGTGAAATAGCTCTGGCCATTACGTCCGCCATTGGAAAATATGCAGTATAATTTTGTATCAAAATATGTGGGCTCAATGGCCGCGATCTACGCTATCCTGGAAGAAGGCCATTTGTGATACAGGTTCTGTTCAAGCCTACAGCGATTCTTTCTTTTGTTCATTCTGTATGCGTAATTGTTTATTTGTATCTCCAGTTTGGTCTGTTATCCAGAAATTGTTGTTTTTGTCGGCAATACTGAGAAAGGCATTTTTGCTCGAGACACGCACACGAAACTGGAAAATGTTTGGTTGTCATTAGCGGCAACGCCGCCTCCATTGAATTATAGTGTCATTTGTATGTGTAATATACGTGTAAACCAATACAAGTATTTTTAAACAAAAACGCATACATGCAGTGCAGACACACACACACATACACACACAGACATAGAGACAGACACATACACACACACACACACAGACATAGAGAAAGACACATACACACATACATACATAGAGACAGACACATACAGAGACATACACACATAGAGACAGACACAGACACACACATACACAAACAGACAGAAAGGAAGAGACATACACACATACACACAAATACAGACATACAGACACACACACACACACACACACACACACACACAGACATACACATACATAGAGACAGACACAGATACAAACACACACACACAGACAGAAAGGAAGAGACATACACACAGAGACATACACATAGACACACACACACACCGGTCTAGATGGGCAATGGTGACAATCTCGCCGCCGACATAGTAGTTGAGTCGGTTGACGGCGTTGGTGTAGATGAAACAGTCGCCCACCCACACGCCCGTCTTCACACTCTCCTGCACCTCGCCCAACACCTACACACACACACACATACAGAGATACACACACACACACACTGACACACATATATACATACAGACACACGCACACACGTACACACAATATACATACAGACAAACACAAGATCACACATATACACACACTGTGTGACACACACACACATACACACACTAAAACATACACAAAACACATACACTGACACACGTAAATACATATCCACTGACACCCACACACACACACACACACTTGCCAAATATACACACAGCCAACGCATACTGGTCTGAGTCGCCAGACCTACGCGGTATTGTTAACAGTAACATCTGTTATACGAGATGGCATGCGTGTGTATTTGTGTGTTTCAGTGTGTGTGTGTGTTTGTGTGTGTATGTTTTAGTGTTTGTGTGTTTTAGTGTTTGTGTGTTTTAGTGTTTGTGTGTTTCAGTGTGTGTGTATGTTTTAGTGTGTGTGTGTTTGTGTATGTTTCAGTGTGTATGTGTGTGTTTGTGTATGTTTCAGTGAGTGTGTGTGTATATATATATCTGTCTGTGTATACGTGTGTCAGTACGTATGTGTATGTTTCAGTGTGTGTGTGTGTGTCAATATATGTGTATGTGTATGTGTGTGTGTCAATGTATGTATGTGTGTGTATGTGTCAGTGCGTATGTGTGTGCGTCAGTGCGTATGTGTCAGTGTCTGTGTGTCAGTGCATGTGTGTGTGTGTCAGTGTCTGTGTGAGAGAGTGGACCTCGAAGGCGTCATCCACGCCGTCTTCACTGACGCCGGTCTGTGTTTGCAGCGCAGTGGCCACCGCCTCGGCGTTGTAGCGCAACATAAAGTAGCTCTCATCGGTCGCAATACACACCTGCCACAAACAAACACACACACACAAGACACAAGCACACACACACACACACACACACACACACACACACACACACACACATTACATTTAGACATTTATATCGCGCTTTTCACCCGAGGGTCTCAAAAGCGCTCAAACACACACACACACACACACACACACACAAACATATTCGTGTGTTGGTGTTTGGACAGTGTGGACGTGTGTTGTTGGTGCTCTTTGACCTTGTGCTTAAACTCAAGTTGGACCTTTATCAGCTGACTCGGCATGAACCAGGAAACGATCAACGCTCTTCTAAAAACTCATCAGGACGCATACAGGAATATGACTGAAATGATGATGGATCAAATGTACAGAAAAATCGAAAGACTTGAAGACAAGGTCAGCGAACTCCAAAAGAGCTGGGAGTTCAGTCAATGTACGATCGATGATCTGAAGAAAGAAAATCAGATTCTCCAAAGCGCAAGAAAAAACGAACAAAAATCAAGACAAGAATATCAAGATCGAATTGAAACGCTCAATGAAGACTTTGGAAAACTGGAAGAAAAACAAGATTACATGGACGACCTGAACCGCAAAAACAATCTCCGGATTAGTGGCTTGCAAGAACCGGCAAGTGGTGAAACATGGGAGCAAACTACCAAAAAAGTAAAAGAATTTCTCGAGACTAAGCTTGAATTACCCGAAATTCAAATTGAACAAGCCAATCACCACCTGCCAGTGGGACAGAAAAAAAACAATGAGCCTCGTACAGTCATTGCTCATTTTGCCAAGTATGGCGACAGAGAGTTGGTGCGCAGAAATGCCGGGAAGTTAAAAGGTACCAGGATGTATATCAACGAGGACCTCTGCCATGGATCCCAAGCCAAGGTAAAAAACCAACTGCCACAAATGTATCAGGCAAGAGCCGAAGGCAAAATTGCTTATTTTCGCCGGACCAGGCTTATTATAAGAGAAAGGCCGCATGGAAGCGACGGTGGTGCACGGTGGCGCACGGTGCCGGATACTTCTGCCTCTGTGGCTGCTCCTCTGACTGGTGCTGATGACGTCTCGTCTGGATTGGTGACGCCATACAATATGACTGCAGCTCCTTCTGACGCAGCCGACGAGGCTGGGGCGGCATCTCCGGCGACTGGCGCGGCCGTGTCCGCCACTACCCGGGCGCCAACCAGAGTGCGAAGGGCACCAAAGAAAAACTGAAACGTCTACATCAGTCAGGTGTATGTTGCCTTGAACGATGTCTCTGTATCTCCAGTTCTTTTATTTTTCTCTTTATAATGATGTCCAACAGGGATATGGGTTACACTGATCTGTGTTACAATGCTCTCCACAGTAAAGACAAATATGATGGCCCATGCGTCGATGAACTATATGTAAACAGATTTTCAATTCCGGAATGCAATTATGTGATGCCTGATGACACCATCAAATCCGTTGGCACCATTAACTCGTTTTCGATTTTTCACCTCAATATTAGGTCAATTCCTAAAAATTTTCAAAACCTTCAAGATTATATTTTATGCCCTTCTTCGAACACCTTCGATGTAATTGGTCTCACTGAAATCCGTCTTGATTCACACCTTACTTCCTTGTATGAAATGCCGGGGTATCATTTTTTCACAAATTGTAGAAACGTTCATGGGGGAGGTGTGGCGCTATACTTTTCAAATGATTACGATGTCATTGAACAAAAACATATATATTTATCCCAGTTGCATATTGAAACTCTAGCCGTGCAAGCATGTATAAACTCTAGAGTCTATGTTTTTCTATGTGTTTATAGACCTCCAAGTGGAAAACTCGATAATTTAATTAATATAATGAGTGATATTCTCTCATCTCTACAAGAAAAGAACTACGGAGGGATTTTTGTATTTGGGGATTTCAATATAAATTTGTTGTCATCCAACGACAATAATATTATCGATTATACCAATTTAATGTTCTCTTTTTCTCTCTTTCCTCATATCATACGACCAACTAGAGTGACCCACACGACTGCAACGTTAATTGATCATATTTGGTCCTCCCAACTTGAAAATAATACCAACAACTATATTATTGAAACTGACATTTCCGATCACTTCCCGATTGTATCCTTGTTTAGACTATCCTTTATTAGAAATAAGCCACAATACATTCATAAAAGAATATTCTCCAAAATATATACGGAGAAATTTCTTGCTGATCTTGCTGGGGTTGACTGGGCTCCGATACTTATGACTGAAGATGCGACAGAGGCCTATACTCTGTTTTACAACCAATTTCACACAATTTTTCAAACTCATTTTCCTGAAAAAAAAGTAAAGCCTAAAAAGAAGAATAATTTCAGCTCATATGTAACGCCGACTTTGAAAGAAAGTATCAGGGAAAAACATAGACTTGAGAGGCTTGCCAAGAGATGGCCGTTGACGTACGGAGCAACATATGCAAAATTCAGAAACAAGTTAACTGCGACTTTAAGGGCGGCAAAAAACGATTATTACAAAACATATTTATGTCAAAACCAAGGAAATCCGAAATGTCAATGGAATACTATTAACTCACTTCTGGGCAGGACTAAAACATATAATCCCAAAATTGAGTTGTCTCCTGAATCGGAAAACGTTTCAGTTTCTCTTAACGAGCACTTCTTGAAGCATCAGACAACAAAAGATACGAATGCTGACTTCAAAAAATATTTGAATGCCTCTACGAACTTCTCAATGTACCTATTTCCCACCAATCTGGCTGAAGTGAATCGAATTTTAACTAAGTCTACCTCTAATTCACCTGGGTATAACGATATACCACCAAATGCTACTGAAACTGTCATCCTGTTTCATATCATTTCCTCTCACACATATTATTAACTTATCTCTCGAAACAGGAGTTTTTCCGGATCATTTGAAGCTAGCCAAAGTTATTCATTTGCATAAATCTGGTGAAAAAACCGATGTAAATAATAATCGTCCAATTTCCATTCTACCCGCTTTTAATAAAGTATTTGAGAAAGTAATTTCCCATAGACTCATTGATTTTCTTGAAAAAAATAGTTTGTTAGTTGGCCAACAGCACGGCTTTAGAAGCGGCCGCTCCACCGAATCTGCAGTTTTAAAATTCGTAAGCAATATTTATGCCGGTCTTGAGGAAAAGCTTTTTGTTGCAGGTATTTTTTTTGATTTATCTAAAGCGTTCGACAGTTTGGATCACGAAATTCTGTTTAATAAATTGTTCAACATAGGGATAAGGGGAGTAACTCTAAATATCTTTAAAAGCTATCTAAGTAATAGGAAACAAAGCGTCTTCTGCAATCAGAATTACTTACCATGTATGTCAATACGTAAAGGCTTAGACGAGTCGTGGTTTGAGTGTAGGCGAGAACAGACTATACGTTCGCGTCCTAAAAATTATCTGTGCACGTACAAGTAATTGTAACGGGCCAGCATCACAGGGGCCATCTCTCTTGTGATGGACATGGACACGTCAACTACCGATAACCTACAACAAGTGCAACAAGAATTGGAGGGCCCAGTCCTCCATGTGACTACACCGCCGCGGCCACGTCGACCGCTCAAGAGCACCAAAACCCCATCCTGGGCGCTGCCCCTTGTGCAGGCGGTTGAAGAACTGCAAAAGCACGCAGAAAAACAGCACTCAGACCAAAACATCGGCACTACACCATCGCTGCTAAAGCTGCAACGAGTTGCGCACGCCTCATCATCGGACGACGACGACGACTCGGACTACGAAGCCGTCAGCACGGCGTCCGCCTCGACCTTGCCCGCCGAAGACGTCGTGCTCACGTGGGGGCGTCGCCTCAAACACTATTTACGCGACAACAGACAATCGCTCAAAAAGAGAGAAATCGCGGAAATTGAAGGCGTCCTTCTCATCGGACGTTACTTCAAGACTCTCACGCCTGCCGACAAACATTGGTACAAGCGGCGGGTGGAGATCCTCCTAACCGCGGCGCTATACGGGTGGGACACGGCGCTCAAAGCAGAGCGCTCACAAGAGGCCGGAAGCCTGCAACTGAACATCTCGCGGGAACTCGTAGAGAATTCCAAACCGCGAACAACGCAACGATCCCAACGCCACGATGGACGGCCAACCACCTCCGGCGGAGCCCGGGCTAGTAAGCCCCGTGGACGACCTCCACCACCTGCTCGAAAATGAGCAGGTATGGGACCTTCTGCAAGGGTGTGCGCAGCGTTTGCAGGAGGTTCCTTTAGCAGGGCGACCTGACGTCGCCCTGCTCGGCCGGGGCACATACACACAGCTGCAACCCGTGCAACGGCCTACAGACTGGCTCGACGACCTTCTGACAGCGCATTTCGACGATAGCGACATCCCGGCATTAGACGCCCTCGAGAACCTCGATCTTACGCAACCGCAAAGTCCTCCTCAGGATGAGGACTCATGGGGTCGCCTCATGTCGGCACCATGGGATGTCATGGGCAACGAGCATCAGTTTTATACGTCCTCAGGTGACGAGGCCGCCTCAGGAGCTCGCCATAGCTCAACCTCAGAAAACGAAGCCGACGCCAGCGGACTCAGCTTCTTACGAGACCCTCAGGCAGGCTCACACAACGCGCTGACGCCGCCAGATTTTCGCAATACGCACGCCATGCAGCCGCATCCCCACCATGATGATACGGTAAATAACATGCTTCGAAAGGGCATTCGCACGCACATCCCGGCTCAGGCCCGGGGTGAATGGCACCCTACAAGGGCATCGCCAAGCATGGACGCCATCATGGAGGCCTTGATCAATGCCGACATCTTACGACCGTCAGCCTCGCGACGAGGACCGGTTTTTCGGATCTTCGCGATACCAAAAACGGACGGGTCCGCTCGTGTAATATACGACTTGAAGCCGATCACCTCCATGTTGGCCTCGTACACCATCAAGCTGCCCCGCCTGCAGGATGCCTTGATGATCGCAGCTCAGAACCCGGCGTGGCAGCTGATAAAATTCGATATGCGCCACGGATTTTATCAGCTGCCACTTAGTCCGGGCCTGGCAGCGTTCATGAGGGTATGCTATCGAGATCGGCTTTTTGAGTGGACGCGACTACCCATGGGCCTCGGCAGTGCTCCGGCAATCATGCAGCGCGTTAGCTGGTCCACGGCCAGGGCCGTCGAGCGTCACTGCCCCCCTGTACGGGTGGTGCCGTATCTCGACGACTTCCTGGTCCTCGGGCCGGCTGACGCGCTGCACACCGTTCCGGCATACCTGGCCCAGCTGGGAGTGGCGACCAATCCCAAAAAATGTCAGTGGACTCCGACGCGCCACATCGATTTCCTCGGTCTCCAAATCCGAATGGATCCACAACCACATATACAGTTGCCCACAAGCCTCAGGCGCTCGTTAAAAGCGGCAATCCTGGCAGCACCACAGAAACCGTTCATCTGGCGACAACGGTTAGCGGGGTACGTTTCTTTCGTACTCCGCATCCTGAGACTGCCTACCAGTTTGGTGACCCTACTGCTGCACTACCCGACGGAGGCTCAGCACTACGCGGCGCAGTTTACAACGCTACAGCCACTGAGAGTACCGGGGAACATTGACTACATCATAGCAACCGACGCCTCCACCACCGGCGCGGGGTTGGCCACACGTCATCAAGCATGGGCCATACCGTGGCCTACGTGTGCTACAAACATCTACCTAGCGGAAATGCGGGCGGCGATCCTGGGGCTGGCGGCGGCTCGCGCACAGGGCAGCCAACACGCTCTGGTCGCGACCGACAACATCGGCGTCGCCTATAACCTCGCTCGTCGTCGCATCCCGTTGAACATGTCAGCCGCATACTGGCGCCTTGTGGGCCAGATGGCCTTCGTCGTGGCCTACATCCCGTCCTCCCTCAACCCGGCTGACGGCCCGTCACGCATATGCGGTGATGGCGCCATTCAACAGCGCCACCCGCCACTGCTAACGCAGTGGAGGGCCGTCAGTCGTGGTTTGAGTGTAGGCGAGAACAGACTGCAGCTGACGCTGCAGACACCGAGGTGGCCAACCAGACGCTACTTCGACGAACCGAGGCCGCCGGAGATCTGGGCCTGAATCAACCGCGAGTTCCTCAAAATCCTATTGTCGTTTGACTGTATGTGTGTGTATATTGTTGTTCACCGTTTTTGAAATGATTGTATACCATGTATAAATACACTGGATGGAGTTAAATAAATAAATAATCTAATTATTTTTATTTTTATTTTTATTTAACTCCATCCAGTGTATTTATACATGGTATACAATCATTTCAAAAACGGTGAACAACAATATACACACACATACAGTCAAACGACAATAGGATTTTGAGGAACTCGCGGTTGATTCAGGCCCAGATCTCCGGCGGCCTCGGTTCGTCGAAGTAGCGTCTGGTTGGCCACCTCGGTGTCTGCAGCGTCAGCTGCAGTCTGTTCTCGCCTACACTCAAACCACGACTGACGGCCCTCCACTGCGTTAGCAGTGGCGGGTGGCGCTGTTGAATGGCGCCATCACCGCATATGCGTGACGGGCCGTCAGCCGGGTTGAGGGAGGACGGGATGTAGGCCACGACGAAGGCCATCTGGCCCACAAGGCGCCAGTATGCGGCTGACATGTTCAACGGGATGCGACGACGAGCGAGGTTATAGGCGACGCCGATGTTGTCGGTCGCGACCAGAGCGTGTTGGCTGCCCTGTGCGCGAGCCGCCGCCAGCCCCAGGATCGCCGCCCGCATTTCCGCTAGGTAGATGTTTGTAGCACACGTAGGCCACGGTATGGCCCATGCTTGATGACGTGTGGCCAACCCCGCGCCGGTGGTGGAGGCGTCGGTTGCTATGATGTAGTCAATGTTCCCCGGTACTCTCAGTGGCTGTAGCGTTGTAAACTGCGCCGCGTAGTGCTGAGCCTCCGTCGGGTAGTGCAGCAGTAGGGTCACCAAACTGGTAGGCAGTCTCAGGATGCGGAGTACGAAAGAAACGTACCCCGCTAACCGTTGTCGCCAGATGAACGGTTTCTGTGGTGCTGCCAGGATTGCCGCTTTTAACGAGCGCCTGAGGCTTGTGGGCAACTGTATATGTGGTTGTGGATCCATTCGGATTTGGAGCCCGAGAAACTCGATGTGGCGCGTCGGAGTCCACTGGCATTTTTTGGGGTTGGTTGCCACTCCCAGCTGGGCCAGGTATGCCGGAACAGTGTGCAGCGCGTCAGCCGGCCCGAGGACCAGGAAGTCGTCGAGATACGGCACCACCCGTACAGGGGGGCAGTGACGCTCGACGGCCCTGGCCGTGGACCAGCTAACGCGCTGCATGATTGCCGGAGCACTGCCGAGGCCCATGGGTAGTCGCGTCCACTCAAAAAGCCGATCTCGATAGCATACCCTCATGAACGCTGCCAGGCCCGGACTAAGTGGCAGCTGATAAAATCCGTGGCGCATATCGAATTTTATCAGCTGCCACGCCGGGTTCTGAGCTGCGATCATCAAGGCATCCTGCAGGCGGGGCAGCTTGATGGTGTACGAGGCCAACATGGAGGTGATCGGCTTCAAGTCGTATATTACACGAGCGGACCCGTCCGTTTTTGGTATCGCGAAGATCCGAAAAACCGGTCCTCGTCGCGAGGCTGACGGTCGTAAGATGTCGGCATTGATCAAGGCCTCCATGATGGCGTCCATGCTTGGCGATGCCCTTGTAGGGTGCCATTCACCCCGGGCCTGAGCCGGGATGTGCGTGCGAATGCCCTTTCGAAGCATGTTATTTACCGTATCATCATGGTGGGGATGCGGCTGCATGGCGTGCGTATTGCGAAAATCTGGCGGCGTCAGCGCGTTGTGTGAGCCTGCCTGAGGGTCTCGTAAGAAGCTGAGTCCGCTGGCGTCGGCTTCGTTTTCTGAGGTTGAGCTATGGCGAGCTCCTGAGGCGGCCTCGTCACCTGAGGACGTATAAAACTGATGCTCGTTGCCCATGACATCCCATGGTGCCGACATGAGGCGACCCCATGAGTCCTCATCCTGAGGAGGACTTTGCGGTTGCGTAAGATCGAGGTTCTCGAGGGCGTCTAATGCCGGGATGTCGCTATCGTCGAAATGCGCTGTCAGAAGGTCGTCGAGCCAGTCTGTAGGCCGTTGCACGGGTTGCAGCTGTGTGTATGTGCCCCGGCCGAGCAGGGCGACGTCAGGTCGCCCTGCTAAAGGAACCTCCTGCAAACGCTGCGCACACCCTTGCAGAAGGTCCCATACCTGCTCATTTTCGAGCAGGTGGTGGAGGTCGTCCACGGGGCTTACTAGCCCGGGCTCCGCCGGAGGTGGTTGGCCGTCCATCGTGGCGTTGGGATCGTTGCGTTGTTCGCGGTTTGGAATTCTCTACGAGTTCCCGCGAGATGTTCAGTTGCAGGCTTCCGGCCTCTTGTGAGCGCTCTGCTTTGAGCGCCGTGTCCCACCCGTATAGCGCCGCGGTTAGGAGGATCTCCACCCGCCGCTTGTACCAATGTTTGTCGGCAGGCGTGAGAGTCTTGAAGTAACGTCCGATGAGAAGGACGCCTTCAATTTCCGCGATTTCTCTCTTTTTGAGCGATTGTCTGTTGTCGCGTAAATAGTGTTTGAGGCGACGCCCCCACGTGAGCACGACGTCTTCGGCTGGCAAGGTCGAGGCGGACGCCGTGCTGACGGCTTCGTAGTCCGAGTCGTCGTCGTCGTCCGATGATGAGGCGTGCGCAACTCGTTGCAGCTTTAGCAGCGATGGTGTAGTGCCGATGTTTTGGTCTGAGTGCTGTTTTTCTGCGTGCTTTTGCAGTTCTTCAACCGCCTGCACAAGGGGCAGCGCCCAGGACGGGGTTTTGGTGCTCTTGAGCGGTCGACGTGGCCGCGGCGGTGTAGTCACATGGAGGACTGGGCCCTCCAATTCTTGTTGCACTTGTTGTAGGTTATCGGTAGTTGACGTGTCCATGTCCATCACAAGAGAGATGGCCCCTGTGATGCTGGCCCGTTACAATTACTTGTACGTGCACAGATAATTTTTAGGACGCGAACGTATAGTCTGTTCTCGCCTACACTCAAACCACGACTCAAGGTGGTTTGAGTGGTTCCTCAAGGCTCAGTGCTGGGCCCGACACTTTTTCTCATATATATTAACGATATTATAAATTCTAGTAGCAAATTTTACTTCCAACTTTATGCCGACGACACTGCCTTAGTAATTAAAAATAAAGATATTGATCTCCTGCACCTAAATGTTCATACTGAATTGATGAAGGTTGTGGCATGGATTCAAGCTAACAAGCTAAGGTTGAATATTTCCAAGTCCAACTATATTTTGTTCCAAAATAGATCGTTGTGCTACTCCTTACCACCAATTCCTATTAATGATGGAGTTCTTCTGCCAGTGAAATGTACAAAATTCTTGGGAGGAATAATCGACGACAATTTAAATTTTAAGCATCATATAGATGTGACCTGTACCAAATTGTCCAAAATTATTGGGGTTATGTATAGGGTAAGACACCTTTTAACAGTTGAAGCCATGATTAGTATATACAACGGCCTTTTCTATCCTCATCTGATATATTGTGTTCCAATCTGGGCCTGTACCTGGCCATCCTTTTTACGTCGAGTCACCTTGGTCCAAAGCAAGTTCTTTCGCTGCATATTCTCCCTAAAAAAGTTTGATTCAATCACAGAAAAGGTTAACGAATTCAAGCTACTTAATTTCACTTCCATCCACAAACTATTCACCCTGTTACTAATCTTTCGTGACCTACATCGAGGCAGCACGTTCCAAATAAGAGCCAATGTCTCACATACACGCAGAAACAACATGGACATTACCTGTCCTGCGTTTAGAACAATATTGTTTAAAAATAGTCTTTTTTATTTTGGTCCGAATCTGTTCAATAGTCTTCCTCATCGTCTGAAATCTCTTCCAGCTACAAATAAATCACTGATCAAAAAGTATATAAAGAAATATTTGTTGGATTTACAGTGTACTCAGTCTCCTTAGGAGATTGAATTCGCAGTTTTGCTTGAGCGATTTTGTGCTTATTGTGTGTGTGTGTGTGTGTATGCTTCTGACAATTGTGTTTCTACTTTTGGATAAATGATATATAATCCCACTTCGCATAGTATTGTCTTTTTCAATTGTCACATTGTCCAAAACCTTCATGTCTGCTATTGTACTAACTTTCATGTCCGCTAAGGAGCTCATGCTCGGCGGACATTTGTCACCTTGATTTGTTCTTATTTTCTGATGATTGTATTGTTTGTGTGTGACAATAAACTTACAATTTAAACAAGCACACAAACAAGCACACAAACAAGCACACAAACACACACACACAGACACACACACACACACACACACACACACACACACACACACACACACACAAGACACCCTCAGTGCCAAGTCATTATTGTTATTATTTATTATTATTATTATTAATTACAGGCAATGCAGTAGCATGGGGGAAGAGTGCAAGTGTACTGTTACCACCCTGCGGTGGCCTCATGATTGAGAAAAACCAGTTTAGTCGGGCAGATGAGAGCCAATGAAGAAAGAGACGAAAAAACATACAAAACACTACATCCAAACGATAAATAAAGGTACATATAAACAAACGATAATGAAAGTAAAATTCATTAACGAATTAATGTAGAATTAAGTAGACATGCAGCTTTGTTTGGCCACAAACCAGAACTAAAGCTGCATACCCCAAATTCGGCCTTGATATTCTTAACTATCCACACATTATGGACAGATTACATCCGCGGGATGAGGCCGGCGGGGGAGATGACTGTCTCTTTTTAATTTCTTTTGGTTCTTCGTCCTTCGAAGATTTCTTTTGAAGATTGTTGTGAATGCGAGATGCGAGCTGCCGCCGACAAAACAAAAATCGACGGCGGCAGCGTTTGACGGAAACGGGAACGACGAAAAATCCATCGACAAACAAACAAAAAAAGTCCTCAAACAGACACAAATGACCTCAATGACCTTAAAATGACCTCGGAGGTCAACAAAACCTAGCCTATGACCTTCTTGCATCCATTTTACCCCTAGGGACCACGTTTCATCAAAATCGGTCCAGTGGTTTAGGAGGAGATAGGATACAAACAGACATTTAGACAATTTGCAATCAGTGCAGGGCAAAAAAATACCATGAATTCGGACCTTCGGGCCGAATTGGATAATAATCACTCATGAGATCATGTACTGATACGATCATGTGATCATGTACTGATACGATCATGTGATCATGTACTGATACGGTTATATGATCATGTACTGATACGATCATGTGATCATGTACTGATAAGATCATGTGATGTCTTGATGTGATGATGATAATGATGATAATTGGTGTTTTAGGGGAGCACCGGCCTGTCAGACCATATGGCGCCCCCTGTCTTTATGCGAGACATAATTATATAATAAATTACCAATTGGCCCGACTCGGACCAGAACATATGGCGCGCGACAATTTCGATGCGTCGAATCAGCTCCAACGACTCCCAGTCGTACAATGTGAGCGCCGCCGATGAACGAACACCCAACAGCTGTCCGCCGAATATACCTGCCCACACACACACACACACACACACACACACACATACACACACACACACATACACACGCTGGTACAAGTGTGTGACATACTCGGGCCATTGTGTCTACATCACAATTCACTACGTCATAATCAACACGACCAACAGATACAGCACAACAACACATTCAATCAATTCTATGTAGGATCGGAAAGCTAGAAAAAAACACCAAAAAACCACCAAAAAACCAAACTGCAAAAGCCAACATAAATGAGAAATTTTCACATTCAACGCTGAAAAAACACACGCACATACATACACATCAAAAGTGGTCACATGACGTAAAATGACGTCAACAAATCGCACCATCACATCCGTAGTCCGGCTTGAATGTTTTTTTCTCTTTGAAATTTTTGAACAGCTTGATTTGCGAGGTGTTTTCGCGCACGGCGTACTCGGACGAATCGAGCGCCCAGACAAACTCCTGCGCCGCACCGAACGCCTTGTTGCGCAGCGCCATCGCCGTGTAGATGATGTACTCTCCGTCACCACACACCACCACAAACCTGCCATCCGCCGGCACCACACACACACACACACGCACACACGCAGATTGGTCAAATGTGGCCTTCAATAGTAATTGGAGCCAGCAGGTTAATCACGTTTGTGTATGCCTAACTAAGAGATGTATCAAGTTGGGCATTGCCAATCTGTTGTCAAGCCAATATGTTTGAAACGTGTTTATGCGTGTTTGTTTTGCAAAGATGGGAAAATGAAAGATAGAAAGAGAGATAATGTAAAAACGGCATAAAAGGACAAATCACGAAACACAAGCCGCTTAAACCGCGAAATCATGACAGGGTGTGCGTGTGTGTGTGTTTGAGTGCAGAATGAATCGAGATGAGCGTTTTCAGTGCATGTATGAGAGGTAAACAACTGAAGACCAACACGAAAAACGGCCAACACGAAAAACGAAACGACATACTGACACACATACAAACATATAAAGATAAAGGTTAAAGGCATCAAGTGACAGCTGCTACACGGGAAGAATCCGAAGCTTATGAACACACAGGTGTGTCCCGTGCAGCTCGCTACCACCGCAGAACCAACCCTCTCCACGCTATGACGCCACAAGGACGGAATACGTATTAGAGAGGGCCACCTCCCCAGAATGCATGACACAACACATGACTGATATCTGGTACCATCATTTACTGCTGGGTAGACAGGGACTGTTGGATTATAGAATTCGCCTAATGGAATTCTCCTCCGCCGAGTTTCGAACCACGGACCTCCCGCTTGTGAGGCGAATGTGCAACCACTACACCACGCAGTCAAAATGCACACACTCAAGAAAAATACCAATCAATACAGGTGTGAAAAAACATAAACGTGATATTTTTGTCATGTTCAAAATATTGACAAGAATAATGAATTAGCCGGGCAAAATGTGTCTTTGTTTTTCATATAAACACACACACACACATACACATACATACAGAGAGAGAGAGAGAGAGAGAGAGAGAGAGAGAGAGAGAGAGAGAGAGAGAGAGAGAAAGAAACACAGGCACATCAAACATAGAGATTAAGGCAAAAATAAATCAACCATATATACACAAACACAATTATAAACAAAATGAATGAGACACTTAATACACACACCCACACACACACACACACAAACACGGAGACACACACACACACACACACACACACACACACACAGACAGACACATACACAGAGACACATACACAGAGACACAGACCTGCCGTTTGGGTTATGCGCAATAGTTTGCGGATACACGTCGCAGCTGCCCATATCTTTGGCGGCCAGTACAATTCGTTCTCCGTCGGCCACGCCGGCTCCACCACCACTGACGGACGACGAGGAGGAGGAGGAGGAAGTGGCGGTGTCGGCGGCGGCGCGCAGGTTGGCCTGCTGTAGTTCACAGTGGCGCGCCCACACAATCTTGCCGCCGGCGTCCATCGAAACGGCAGGCTCGTCGCGGCCCACCTACCTCACACACACACACACACACACACACACACACACACACACACACATATATATATATATACATACATATATACACACACAAACGTCTGCCTCGTAGCCGAGTAGCTAAGACACACGCTTGGTGTACGAGAGGTCCAGGGTTCGATTCCCTGGCGAGGTGAAACGGTTGGGTTCGTTTCTTAAAGGGATAGCCCAATTGCCACAAGGCGGGTTTCGTGTGCGCGCAGTCGTGCAGTTTTCTGTGTGTGCTGGCTGCGTGACTGCGAGATAATCCGTGTGTGTGTGTGTGTGTGTGTGTGTGTATGTGTATGTGTGTGGCGGCCGGACCTGCGGTGTGTCAGCCAGGACCGTGAGAGGCAAAATTACACGCGAACATAGCCCTCTTCATTGTTGTGTTCAAATGCGTTGATTAATTATATAATTATACATATATACCGTAAAACCTCTATCAAACCTTCCGTCGTAGTGTCGTTCAATTAGAGAGTGCCGCTCTATTTTTATATTTTTATTTTTATTTTTATATTTTTTATATTACTAGCTGGTGAGAATTTTGACAAGATAGAGTAAAATATATGGATGAATTAAGAACCAGGTAACGTATGCAGATTTATTTAACAAATGGTACAAATGCAAGGTGATTACTGGTAATTAATCACAAATTCACTAGCAAAAAACCAGACAGTCAGTCATAGCTATTGCCAAAAAGAGGAGAATTAATTAAAGGGATGTTCAATTAGAGGGTGTCGTTCTATTTTTCAATTGTTCCCAATGGTGCCGTTCAAATATATATTTGGCGGTATATACACACACAGACATGTGGGTGTATATTTGTTTGAATGATAGTGGTTAAATTTTATTGGCAAAAGACGCAAACAAAATCACATAGACTAGATAGGACAGGATCATGCTAGGACATGTGACCTACTTGTGCACTAACTATTCTGAACTATTATTCTAACTATTCCAAGCTGTCTAAACTATTCCAACTTTGCTATGCTCCTCGTATAATGAAACCTGTCCTGTTTGTTCTTCTCTAGGCATCTTGTTTCAGTTTTGAGATTCATATCATGTCCCCTTCAATACCACGCATTCCAAACAATCCAACCTGTGTGTGTGTGTGTGTGTGTGTGTACTCACCGAGTTGTGCTACAGGATAACACCTTAGGCTCGAACTGACATGTCTCCTTTCCCATCAAGTTTATGTCTGAGCTCAGCTATTTTTACATCCTACATAGTTTTTGGGTGGCTTATTGCAATCGTTGCTGGATGTGTGTACAGGAAACCCTGTACTTCTTAATGTGTTTTATACAACGCGTTTTCTTCAGTTCCTAACTGTACCCACTTCCCTTCGTCTCTCTCTGCAGTCTTATGTGTGTGTGCGTGTATATGTGTGTGTGTGTGTGTATGTCACCTTGACAACGGCACAACCCTCGTCGTAGCCGATGGCAACGCAGTTGGACGCGCGGCCGGCGGCGGTCAGCGACCAGACACGCTCCAGACCGTAGTTTAGAGTGGCCTCCAGTCGGTATGTGTTCACGTGCCACACACGCACCGTGCCGTCCTCCGAGCCAGTCATAATAATCGGCAGGTCGGCGTGAAAACACACTGACACACACACACACACACACACGAACACATATGCGGTTGTATGGTGTCCACACAAGTCATGGCATATAGAGAAAATTGAAAATATATACAAAAATTCGCCATCAAATTAGTGCCCGAATTAAGTTGGCCTAGCTATGAGGACAATTAGGATGTGATTAATCCACCAACGCTGCAGAGAGAAATTTGATTAACATAACTACAGATGCATGAAAGTAATACTGGATTTGGAAGTCATTGGATTAGTGTAAACAAAACAAAAAGCACGAACCCACAATGAGAAATAATGAGTAAAAACGAGATATAGAAAGGATATCAAGAACTAGAGTTTATCGTTCCGCTGTGTGTGTGTGTGTGTGTGTGTGTGTGTGTGTACGTGAAAATTCATGGAGTAATCCACACAAGGCCATAGTATTAGCCGAAAATAGATAATTCAAAAATAGATTACCCTAATATTGGGAAAAAGACAGAGGTCAGACAGTGCACGAGCAACGCCAGAGCAAGCGTTAAAGGTTGAAGGTTAAAGACCTCAAGTGACAGCTGCTACACGGGAAGAAGTCGAAGCTTAAGAACACACACAGGTGTGTCCCGTGCAGCTCGCTGCCACCGCAGAACCGACCCTCTCCATGCTATGACGCCACAAGAACGGAAGACGTATTAGAGAGGACCGCCTCCCCAGAATGCATGACACAACACATGACTAATATCTGGTACCATCATTTACTGCTGGGTGGACAGGCACTGTTGGATTATATAATTCACCCAAATAAATTATCCTCCGCCGGGATTCGAGCCACGGACCTGCCGCTTGTGAGGCGGGCGTGCTACGACCACTACACCACGCAGTCCAACAAAGAGCGAGAGCGAGAAAGAGTAGAGGAGGAGTGGACACCTGCCGAGACGTTTTGCGCGTGTCCGTCGAGAGTTTGGACGCAGTTTTTGTTCTGATAGTCCCAGATTTTGACGAGCCGGTCGTCGGCGCCCGATATCAGGTAGGGTTTGTCGCCGCCGTGGTAGTAGTCGACACAGTTGACGCCCTTCTCATGGCCGTCCAGCGTGAAATTGGCCGACGTCGATCCCAGCTGCCACACCTGCCCGACACAAACACACACACACACACACGTTCTTCATGTCATTTCATTCAATGAAACACTTGAATGGCGCAATTTCTACACAATGTCTCAGATGCGCAGACAGTACACACAGACAGACAGTACAGACACACACACAGACAGACAGAAAGAAAGAGTCAAATAATCGAGCAAAGTGGAATAAAGAGTATCATATGTCCAGCAGGCCAAATATACTCGGACAACCACACACACAGTACATGTCATTTCAGTATCGACGCCAATTGCACAAATGCAAGTGATGTGTCGGTGTGTGTTTGTGTGCTTGTTGGTGCGTTATATTGATGTTCCAATTAGTGTAGGACAACAATAAAGAGACGGAGATAGCCGTAAAGACATACAGACAGACAGACAGACAGTGAAACACGCGCAGACTAGCTACCTTGACGGTGCGGTCGAGAGAGGCGCTGGCAAAAGTGTTGTTGTCTTTGGGGTTGATGACCACCTGCATCACGTAGTGGGTGTGGCCTTCAAACACTTGCTGACACGCCCACGCCTTGTCCCAGTTCCATAGCTTGATCGTCATATCATCTGATCAACACAAACAGCCACACACACACACACACACACACATACATGTACGTACATGCCTACATGCACAAACACATACACAGACACATCACAGAAGACCGACTGAAGACAGACAGACATAAACACACTGATAAACATACACACACAGACAGAAACACATACACACACAGAGACAGACACACATACACACACAGATAGAAAGACAGACCCAAACACACACACATATAGATAGACAGACAGAAACACACACATACACACACAGACAGACACACATACACACACAGACAAACAGACAGAAGCACACACATACACACACACAGGCAGACACACACATACACACACAGACAGACAGACATATATACACACACAGACAGACACACACACACATATATAGATAGACAGACAGAAGCACACACACATACACACACACACACAGATAGGTAGACAGACAGACATACAGACCGCTGCTGGTCAGTATGAAGGGCTGGGTGGGATGGACGGCGATGGAGCGGATATAGTCACTGTGTGCCTCCAATGTGTGCACGCGCTCCAGCGTGTTGTAGTTGTAGGCGCGCAGCTGCATGTCGTCCGAGCCGGTGACCAGCCAATTTTTGCGCGCCACAAAGCGCGCCGCACGCACAGGAACATCACATACCTGCTCAACACCACGGACACACAAACACACACACACACACACACACACAGTGTATTTCAATCCACAGCAGTGTCAATAAGAGAAAATGGCATGGAGAATCGCTTAAAGTCGAATATAAATAAGCCGGAAAAATGAAAAAAATAGGAAAGCGATCACGCCCAAACGTATCACCTGCACGGCACACACACACACACACACTCATACATACATCACACACACTCATACATACAAACACATACATATACATACATATACAGACACACACAACATTCACATATACACATACAATACACACACATATACAGACATAGACACATACAGACATAGACACACCACACACACACACACACACACACAAAACAAATATAACACCCACACACCCACACATAACATACACACAACACACATACACACAACAGACATACACACACCACAGATACACATACACATACAGACACACACACACGCCCACGCACATACGTACACCGCCACACACACACGCACATAAATACATACACAGACACACACACACACGCACATACATACATACACAGATACAGACACACACACACACACATATATATATATATATATATATATATATATGCACCAATAAGTATTTAATCAGCTATAATTACCAGTATGGAAACGAGTGATCCAGAAGAAAAACGAGTGATCTTATCAGCATTGATCACTGATCATTGCAAATGATCACGTTCCGAAATAGGAAGATAATGTTGACATAAATTCGGCGAGACTAAACAAGGAGAAAATTTGAAGTTGACTTGAAGTAATTTTGGAGTTAATTCTGGCTTGCTTGTGAAGTTGAAACACCCGGCCACATATCATATTCAAGCCTAAGCATATGTCTGATGAGCAGTCTGATGTAATTCGCGTCGACATAGTGCAGATGCCGTCCGTTAAGTCCACATGTTGTTATCCAAAATTATACTATATATTCTCCATAGTGGGCTTAATCAGGGTGAAGAAATTGAGTCTGCCAAAGTTTTATTTATCCAAACGAACAAGCCTCACTATAGTATGAATTATATCAATGTTGATAAAGTACAAATATGTGCAATAGTTTGATGAAAAGCGTACGTTAACACGTAAATGATAGCAACGGACATTTTTATTCAATATATTGTATATGTAGAACAAACAGAACAATTGGAGAATGCCGCCGGAGAAAAGTTCAAATTTTGTGTGGGCTTATTGGAGGACCGTACTACTAGAAACCTAGTGGCCAGGTGGACCTCAGGGCCGGCACCTACGCTAGCCGTCAATGGCACGACCTGGATCGAGTACCAGTGTTTGTTGGACTGCGTGGTGTAGTGGTAGCACACCCGCCTCACAAGCGAGAAATCTGTGGTTTGAAACCCGGCGGAAGAAAATTTATTCATGCGAATTCTATAATCCAACAGCCCCTGTCCACCCAGCAGTAAATGGTACCAGATATCAGTCATATGTTGTGTCATGCATTCTGGGGAGGTGGCGCTCTCTAATACGTCTTGCGTCCTTGTGGCGTCATAGCGTGGAGAGGGTCGGTTCTGCGGTGACAGCGAGCTGCACGGGACACACCTGTGTGTGTTCATAAGCTTCGGCTTCTTCCCGTGTAGCAGCTGTCACTTGATGCCTTCAACCTTTAACACCAACCTCGAGTGTTTTAATCAGCTGACTCGAATCCAGATGCCACACATGCACGTGACCGTTGTAGAGCGCCACCAGCAGCCACGGCTCACTCTGATGCAAATCGACGCACTTGACACGATCCGAGCGAGCCGTCAGTGTGCGCTTCACGTCCAAACGCAGCGGCTGAACGGCAAACACACGGACACAGACGCACGCAACAATAAGTATTGAGTGAGCTACAATTGTCAGTATGATAAACAGCAGAAAAAGGTTGATCTAATGAACATTTACAAAAGGTCACGTTTGGGAAGCAAAATAAGTGTGTGCAGTTCTTCATAAATGGGCATTTGCAAAACTAAATTATCACAATACAAATGGGCTCTAGTCACAATTACACCCAACAAAAAACAGAGAAAGAAATCAATTCAAACATAAACATATATTAATAAAAAGCAAGCATATGGGAGAAATGGCATACAAATTAAAAACGAAGCATTGAACCCATCGTGCGTAAGTTAACTCCTCTTCAAAGCAAATGAGACTTCGTTACAGGTATAATAAACCCTTGAACCAGAAGCCCGTTTAAACAATTAGCACGCAATTAGCAAGGTCAAAGCATGAAAAAATACAATCCAATTGGCACACACCATTTTCAATATTGCAGACACTCAAAGAATATCAGCACCGAAATTTTATATGAGTATCAAAACGAACAATAAGCTACAGCAAACAGCTATAGACATGCAAAAGCGCCGGCCAAAAAACCACAAACACACACGGTACACGCAAAACGTCGCAACGATGTTCATTTTATGTATTCCACACGATGCTTAAATTGGCGCAGATCACCCAGTTGTCATCATTTATCAAGACGATACAAAAATTTAAGCCGAAAAATATATTTTTTTGTACAACAAACACAAGGTACCTGGAATATTTTTTCCCCCTGTGATTGGTCAAAATTTCATTCAGTGATCAACTTTGAATTCACATGTTTGTTATTTTGTTTATTATGTTGCTAAATTCCCATCGCTGGTTTTTCTGCTTCCTCCATTTTCATTTGAAATACATTCTTCATCAGCAAAATCATCGTCAAAATTTATCTTCATATATCTTAACAATGCCCAGTTTATTTATGCATACCTAAAATACTTTTTACTACTCCTCTTTTGACTATGAACAAAATAAATATATGAACTGAAAATATATCGTCAATCAAAGCGATATTATCACACGAATATTCGTAAAAAAGCAATATTATCACACAAAATGCGGATTAAATTCGTTAAAAAATTGACATATACTAAATATTTATCTGCTGTAGCAAAAATGTGAAAACTATTTTTTAAGAAAGCAGAAAACACGCAATAACTACTTGCAATCTATACTAATCTTAATTTTATGACAACTTTTCCTGGATATCATAGAAAAGCAAAATCTGGGTGTCTCAATCAACTTCCAATAGTTCTGTATTCAACGAATCATATATACAGTAGTTTACATACAACGGAATCCTGGATGGATGTGAGGTTGAATCCTCCCTGCTGAGGTACGCGATTCAAGCCTGATCCGAACCCAATATTTACACTTAAGCTCAAAACTTTGTGCGTGTCGCGAGAATATCGTTTTTATTAAAAAAGACATGTTTATTGAAAAGTTGACCTTTTTATAGACCAAATGATTCATTTTACCATTTTAAGGCACACGCCAGATTCTAGACGTATGTCCTCCGAATGGGCCTCCCCGATTTCGGAGACAGCGAAACTACAGCTTTTCTGTGTATGTGTCGAGTAGACACTGCTTTACGGTGGCGAATCGTGGTCGCTCTCTGCAACACTCTCCTCCGAGTTGAACGCAGATCACCGGGCTCTGCTGAGATTCTGCTTAGACCTCCGACACCCGGTCCATGTCAGTAATGATTAGTGCTACGACACCAGCGGACACAAGCCTGCTAGTCGGCAACTGCTGCGACGTTGTCTCATCCTGCTTGATCACACACTGCGACGTCCAGATTCACCTATGTCCATCACACTTAGCTGTCTGCCTACCGAGCCGTGGCGCAGGGGTGGTGCTGTGCGGCACACACTGTTCAAGCGGCTGTCAACGACGGCAGCCGATGGAACGCGCTGGTCGGCCGTCTGATTAGATATGCTGTGGTCTGTGCTCAACATTCGCTCCCAGAGGCGCTGGCGCACTACTATCTCCTATTTTGCTTTCGAACTCTCTTTCTCTCTGTATATCTTTTGGGCGCCTCTGGTACACATGGGGCCACCGCAGGGTGGTAATGGTGCACTTGCACTATTACCACCCTGCTACCGGATCTGCTTGTAATCAATGTTTATAAGAATAATAATTGAACAATAAAATTACACACAATCAAGTATAAAAACTCTACCAAAGTTTAATGCTGAAATTCGTGCAATCTGATTACACTTGTGTGTTTACGATGTGAGAACAGTTGTATAAGAGGAAATGTTATTTTAATAAAAGGTGTGCAACTGGAATTTTGAGATTAGATATTCATAAAAATATGTTTTATTGTAATTTATCAGACATTTTTCTGTCATCACATGCCAAAACGCGTTATTCAAAAAGCAAATGTGACTGATCCAACAGAAATACAAAAACTTCACTCAAATTAATCATTGATAATAATACAATAAAATTAATCAACATTAGTTAATAAATTAATTAATTACTCACGTTAAAATAACATCAAACACGCTAGGTGTTCTGTGCAACACACAATAATTATACGAATATAACAAATTCTAGATGTGTATATAGTATATAACAGCTACATACACACATACACACACAACAAACACACACACACACACACACATACATATACACTTAAATTTGAGGTATAAACCTTGGTTTGTTTTGTGCCACCAGTCCACCATAAATGGTATGATTAATGAAAATGTAATTAATGTTTGAAAACGGTTGGCGGTGAGTCGTTTTCAATTTTGACAAAATCGCGACAAATTGAAATTGCCTTCTTGGCCGAGAGCTCGGTGAGCCAAAACATGATTCGGCAGGGCTGGCTGATTTAAATCAAATTGATTTAAATCAATGATTTAAATCAAATTCAGTTATTTAATTCATTTTACCAATATTGTGCGGTTTTACTAAGTGATACATTACCGGGGGTGGCTTATTCAAATCAGGCTGGTCTAAATGATTTAAATCAACCAATTTGTTATCAGTAACACAAATCAAACACTGTTAGTGGATAGTTCAGAATCTACATTAGTGCTGTTCACCGGATTTTACATGTATGTAAAATCTGGAAAAGAAATTTGCATATGCATTTTTTTCAGAAGGTACATAATTTTTTTTACACATATCACTTGATGGCTTCACATAATTAATTCATTTAAATGTTACAGTAAAATTGCAGAAATGTTTCCTTCTTGATATAAATTTTAGTATTTATAACATTTGCTAATAGCTTGGCGCAATGCTTAATCACATTAGTAAAGTAAAAGCTGAACACTAAAGTATGCACATTTTATTCAAAACATCGAAAAACATCATGACAAATGTGGACAGGACACGTCATTTTGTATGGAGTTTGTGTATCCTAATTCATAGCCTTAAACAAAAAGACTAACTTGGCAGACTTCTCTATTCCTAAGCGGTTCCTCACTTTGGAGTGGACCAGCCCATAGGAAGAGAACACTCTCCACTCCGGAGGACGAGATTGCCGCACCGAAGTCATGACTTCATCATCTAGAAAACTCGAGTGTGATTCCCACCACTCGATGGCAGACAGCTTTTCGGTAACAGATTCAGCGAACTTGAACTGTTGAAAAGGCGGTGACTTCGCCTGCAACTTCATTATGATGGGCACCAGCTTCTTATGCTCCACGTTAGCGTACTCCATTGCAGAGCAAATCTCTTCTTGAGACAGACGTCTACCTTGCAATGAAGGATGAATCATGTTGGCGAGCAGATGAGCATTCGTGATACACTGACTGTATCTTTGCAAAACAAGATTTGCCAATTGCTCATTGTTCTGAAAGCTTTCACACATTTCTTTCCAGGCATACACGGCTTCTGCTATGGTGCAATTATCACTTTGCACCGTATCTAACGCTTTAGCCACAGCACGTTTCACGCCCAGGTCCGAAACATTGCCGCGTATATCCGCTGCAATATCATCTCTGTCGACTTCGCATATTTTCATCATGTACGAACACCAAATATAAATCAACGCTATATTATTCACCAAAGAGCAGCACAGAACTAAATACCTCCGGCCCACCAGAAATCCCAAACACCAATGACACACATATTCACATTCACGCTACACTTCCACACACACACACACACACACACACACACACACACACACATACGCACATGCATACACAACACACACACACACATACGCACATGCATACACAAAGCAATGCAATGTACATGCATACACAAAGCAAGCAGTTCCATAAACACCGAATACGCGTAACAGCACATGAACACGCGCACGCACATGCACCCTCTTCTACAGTTGTGAACACACGCGCATACACACTGCGCACACACACATACACACGCACACATCATTTCAACAGTGCCGCTCAAACAAACGCCAACACTAATTCACTAACACATCAGTATCGGCCAATTTTAGATGTAGGAGAGCAGACAGTCTGTCATGCTATTCCACCTGGTGTATATAGGCATGATTAGACGTTGGCCTCCCTCTTCACCTTGCTGCAGCATAGTGGTTGTTTCTGCCTATTCTTGGGGGGTGCGAGGATGCCTATGCAAAAATTAAAATCAGGTAAGAATGGTAATAATGAAGTTTAATATGCGAAAAAGTAAAAAATCAAAAAAATCGATTGAAATAAAAAAATCTGATTTAAATCAAATGAATCCGATTTTTTTGATTTTTTTGAAAAAATCAAAAAAATCACCAACCCTGTGATTCGGCCAGCACCGAGACACCAGGCGATAATAGTCAACCAGAAATATATCTGCAACAAAACACTATAATAACACCGTATATTTACCATATTATATAATTGTCAACAGGAAGAAGGTCAAAATACAGTGTACCCCGGATATAAGAAAACCCCGGTTATAAAAAGGTATTTCTTCGGACCCGTCTTCTATACTCAATGTGTAATTTTCCACGGATATACGAGAACCACGAATATAGGAGATACTTTTCTCCAATCCCGACAAATCTCATATATCCGGGCTACTCTGTATCTGGTACACCACGCTATGGGTGTGTTGATGTGGCACCAATTTTTGCACAGAATACGTGTCTTCATTGGCCAGCCTGCATCGATCGATCAGCAATTTAACCAATGAAGGCGCCGAAATATCGCAGAGGCGTGTCAAATCGCTCGAGGGTGAGGGTCACTTGAGGACGGCAGGGCCGGATGTAGCGGCCGATAAATGAGAGACTTTTTCTCCAGTCCCGACAACTCACTTATATCCGGGCTACATTGTGTTCCTATTCGATTGCCCCAGTTCCTTGTGATAGTATTATATAGTCAGCGTTCGGGTGTAGTTCTTCATGTTTCGACAACGCCCGCAACGGAAAAAATCTTGGCGCCGCAAAAAAAATATGCAACTGTTGAAAAATAAAGCTGATTTATATTAAAGGCATTTTTGATATTAATAATATTATTATTTATTAATTACAGGCAAATCCAGTAGCATGGGAGGAATGAAAGCACTAATACCACCCTGCGGTGGCCCCATGTGTACCGGAAGCGCCCAAAAGATTCAGAGAGAAAAAAGTTCGAAAAATAAAGAATTCTAGATAGAGAGTTGGAAAATAAAATAATAAATAAATAATGATAAATACGAAACCATCAACCGATAAAGTTCATAATGTCACTCCACACACACTCCTCGATAAATAACAACAATCAACAATAAATATGAATAAATAACAATAAATTTGAGTAAATAACACTAAATATGAATAAATAACAATACATATGAATAAATAACAATAAATATGAATAAATCACAATAAATATGAATAAATAACAAAACATATGAATAAATAACAATAAATATGAATAAATAAATAATTAATAACACCCAACGTTCCGCTCTTTCAGTAGCAATTCAAGAACTGTGGTCTTGAATTTTTTCGTTGAGAAAATCGACAGTCGATTTTACAAAGTCTCGCCACTATGCTACTCTGGCTACTGTGCGAGAGTCGACTGCACTCAACTACTGACACGGCTAGTGCAACACCTAGACGGCAGTGCAACACACAGTGCAATACATAGACGGCAGTGCTATATTGCAACTCACCGATCTCTTTCTCCATGGCTTCCTCTGTAAAATGTTGCAAGCGATATCATAATGTCATTCCGTGTGTATGTGTGTGTATGTGTGTGTGTGTGTGTGTCTGATTTTATATGAAGTAACGTTTACGCACACATATCCAGTGTTGTCGGTTAATTGGTTTCCATTTAGGACACACAAATTCTCTATAGACTTTTGTCGAGTCCAGAATTGTGTCAGGAATGTACATACACACACACACGCACACACACACACACACACACAGGCACACCCACATATACAGGTACACACACTCAACACACATACACGCACACATACACACATAAAGGCACACATACACACATTAAGGCACACACACACACATACACACAGGTACACGCACATACAAATACATACACAGGCACACACATATACACATACACAGGCACACACATATACACATACACAGGCACATATACGCATACACAGGCACACACACACACACATATATACACATAAGCACAACAAACATACAACACACGCAAACACATACACTGATAGTGAGAACAATTGTATCACCCGAAGTGTACTTGTAAAACTGGAATGAATGAATGAACTTGCCTTGTGCCTTGTGGAAACATATATTAATTGCGCCGAACTAATCAACCTGTACAGAGATCAGGGGTATATATGTCAAGGGGTTGTGTACAGTTCTTAATCGGAGGGGTTTCGCAACCCTAGGGGGTTAGAATCTGGTTCCTAGGGGACGCGAGGGCTGCTGTGAAAATACTAATAAATGTATTTTGCGTATGCTTAACATTTATTCATGGAACATTTTTTGTGCTTAATCCCCCTGAACAGTTAGACAAAACAAACTGGCTATTACGTTGTTTGTGCTTTTATCGTTTTCAGTATAGCTGTCACCAGGCGATGATTGCGAAAACTGACTGCCGATTTGAATACAAGGCCAACACCGGGAACAGTTTGAAAACCACTGAAATAACTCGGTCACTTACTTCACTTTGCGCGTGCACACAGTCGGTCATATCCATTCCTCAGTTGATCGTGCTGTGTGAAGGTTGTGTTTGTCTGTGTTGGCTAAAGTTCGAGTGGTGTAAGTGAAGGGCGTGTCATAATGGATATCGAAACTGTTAAGCTTATGATGGATTCGCAGGAGAGAGCTTTCAGGTCGGCTATGGACTTGGTGGTGAGGGAACAGAACAGCAGAATCTCTGTCGCGGAGGAGACCATCAGGGACATGGAGAAGAGCTGGGAGTTTGCTCAGGCAGAGATAAGAGACTTGAAGAAGGAGGTGAGCTTGCTGAAAAAGAGCGAAGATGGGAATTTCAAGAAAAATGCGGAATGTGAAGAAAGACTGAGAACTACAGAAGACTATAACTGAAGGAAGAACATCAGGATTGCAGGACTGACAGAGTGTTCCTCCCAAGAAACATGCGAGGAAACCGCAGTGGTGGCCAACAAAGTGTTAAAGGACAAACTTGGAATCGACAATGCGACTATTGAGGAGGCACGCCGTGTCGGTCGCACAAACGATAACGGAAAACCGCGAACTATTTTAGTACGGTTCCAAAATGTGCATGATAAGCACAATGTCACGCGCAATGCGAAAAAGCTCAAGGGCAGCGGGATCTTCGTGAATGAAGACCTGTCACCGGCTTCCCTAGCGGAGAAGATGCGACAAATGCCGGATATGAAAACTGCGAGAGAAGCTGGCAAGATCGCCTACTTTCGGCAGGCCCGCCTCATCATCAGGGAAAGACACGATGGGGCAATGCGGGAGACCAATGTCACTGCCGCTGGTGGAGCTGTGCGAGCTGGATCTGGCACTACTACCGGTGATGAGTCGCGGGTGATCGATGCAACTCAGACCACCAATGAGAGAGTGGCGGGTGCGATCGATGGCGCAGAGCGGATATTTACACCGGGAGCAGCGGTTGCGGGAGAACTACGACGCGCACACAGTCGCAGAGGGTCAACAAAAAGCGCTAAGAAACTGAGAGTGTGTTTCGGTTTTGTTACTGATTAATTTACTTCAAATCTGAATCATGTCTGACTCGTCTATAAGCAAGGAACATAATTTATATTTTCGATATGTGTTTGAAAAAATCAATAATGGTGCTCCATGTGAATTCGATAATCAAAATTTCGATCCGCTAGAATTTCATTATGACAAATATGATACAAATGGGGTGAACCATTTCTTGGCACAGCATAATGGTTATGAAGTTGCAACTTCTAAATATGTGAGCATGGAAAGTGGGCTTGAGATTAGAGACAATGATGGGTTTTCCATTCTCGCGCTGAATATTGCTAGTGTACCCGCATATTTGCAAAGTTTTGTTGATCAGGTACTGAGTCTAAGCAACAAAGAGTTTGATGTGATAGGTTTCTCTGAAACCAGATTAAATGATGATATTGCCTCACTCTATAAAATTCCTAACTATTCCATGCATGCAATCCACCGTAATAGACAAGGCGGGGGCGTGTGTATGTATGTTGGAGATGTTTTTCCCTCTACTGTGCTATATGAATTATGTAGATGTGATCCTGCACTGGAGAGTGTATGTGTAGAGATTATGAACAATAACAAAAAAAGTATTTTAATCTCTGTATATCGACCGCCAAATGGGAATCACACAGAATTTATCAAAATTATGAGTGATATTTTGCTTTTTATAGGCCGCAGATCATATCAACATGTTTATTTTTTGGAGATTGGAACATCAATTTGTTGTCTAACAGCAGTCTCCTGGAAGAGTTTAAAAATAGTATGTACAACTTTTCGTTCCTTCCTTCAACCACAAAACCAACTGTTCTGGTTGAGACATCACACTCAATCCAAATGCTGATTATATTGGAAGCGACCAAAAACGATAAATATTCAAGAGCTCGAAGAAAGCAAAACCGTCCCCAAAGAAAAAAACTCCCCGCGTCGCCCTCTCACGCGCGCCACGTTCACTGCACATCAAGAACATTTAACCATTATATAAACACCACAACATGCCCCCCTGCCCATCCAGCGCAATGAGATGGGCACAACAACACACGCATACACCTTACACTGAAGAAATTTACTCCATCTCTTCGATTAGTCGGCGAGGTCTACGCCGTCGCCTGCCTGTTCTCCGAAGGGCGTGGTTGCTCTCGCTGTTGTCGTTCAACGAGGTCGACTGTTGAGGACGGCTCGTCTCTGGTGCGGGGCGGTCGCCACGCGGTGGCATGACTAGCGCGAACCTGCGTCGAAGGAACCGCCGGTTGCGCACTAAGACCCGTCCGCTCTGCAATCGTACAGAGTAGCGTCGATGAGGCGCGACCTCGACGACGACGCCATAGCGATCCCACTCTTTCGTAGCAGGATTCTGAAGTGCAACGTGCGAGCCTACACGCAGCTCACACAGATCCTTTGCGTGATGATTGTAGTGCTGCTCGATCTTCTCTTGGCGCGACCCGGCGGCCGCGTCCGTCACGTCGGCAGCCCTCTGCCATTCAGGAGCGAAGTTACGCCTATGGGCTGGCACCATGTCGCGTACTGGTCGGCCATATAACACTTCGGCCGGCGAACGACCGCAGGGACCAGGAGTATTGCGGCGCTGCAGGATGCCACGAGCCCACTTTTCAGCATCGAGGTTGCCGGACGGAAAGTCCCAGCATGATTTGATTAGTTTCTTAGTAGCTTTCACTGCGGCCTCTGCTCGTCCATTGCTCTGCGGATAGTGCGGAGAAGAAGTACGGTGTTCGACGCCCCAGTCCCTCAGGAAGCTCTGCAAAGCTCTCGCAGTGAATTGAGGTCCACCATCCGTCCATACTTTGCACGGAACACCGGCCATGCAGAAGATGTCCCTCAGAGCAGAGATCAGCTCACCGGTATTGGCTGCCTGTCCGAGATTGATCACATTTTGCCAGTTTGAAGTATGGTCAACTACCACGAGAAACTTGCGTCCGCCGTATTCCAGAAAATCCATAGAGACCTCCTCGTAAGGACGAGCGGGAGTTGGACGGCTGATCATGGTCTCCGGCTGGTGTGACGGCAGCTGACGCTGGCATGACGGACAGCTGCGCACGACGTTGTCGATGTCCAGGTCCATGCCGGGCCAATATACGATGGCACGAGCCCGCTGCTTCGTCTTCTCTTGACCCATGTGACCGTCGTGTAGTCGCTGAAGGATGACTTTGCGTGCCCCCCGAGGCACCACCAGGCGTCTTCCGTAGACCACCAGGCCGTCATCAACTGATAGCTGTTCCCTCACGTTCCAGAAAGACCGCAACTCCGTCGGCGTAGCATGTTTGTGATCTGGGAAGCCTTTCTGAACTATCTCTTTCAGCTTCTGATACTCGACGTCACTCGCAGCTTCTTTCCGTATGTCTTGCAGGTGTAAGTCAGCGCCTGTTGATTCAGCTTCTTGTACGACGATAGACAGCACGTTCTCGCCTCCATCTTCGCCTACATCATCCCGTCCACCGGCTGGTCGATGGGACTGCGCGAGAGGGCATCAGCAGCACTGTGTTCTGTGCCTTTTATCCAGTGAGCACAGAAAGGACCGAGCTCGTCAATTTTTAGCTTCAATCGCTGAAGACGAGGATTTTCGAGGTCACATGACAATTTGTTATTGAGAATTGGAACCAAAGGACGGTGGTCGACAAATACATCGAACATTTTCATACCGTAAAGAAACAGCCGGCACTTTTTGAATGCCCACGCCACCGAAGTGAGTTCGATTTCGATCGCAGCATATCGCGACTCGGCATCGGTGAGAAATCTGGATCCAGCTTGCACGAGTCTCCATGATTCGTCGGATTGCTGCTGCTGAAGCAGGAAACCAACGCCATTCAACCTGCTGGCGTCCGTATAGAGCCTCGTCGGTCTGGTAGCATCAAAAAACGCCAACGTGCCGGGTGTGGACAAGGCAGACTTTGCCTGCTCAAACGCTGCAGTGTGCTGGACTTCCCAGAGGAATTCGTTCTTCTGACTGAGGAGTGGACGTAGCGGCATGAGAGCCCTCGATACACGATCACTGCAGCTGGCAATCTGGTTCGCCAGTCCGAAGAATCCGCGCAGTTCTGACAAATTCTGCGGTGTGCTGAATTTCACGATCGCATTTGTTAGCGATGGATCGGGGCGGTATCCGTCTGCAGACAGGATGAAACCAGCGAATTTGACGGATTCCTGCATGTATTGCACCTTGTTGCGGTTTAGTGAGACCTGGTTCTCACGGCAGCGTTGTAGCAAGGCACGGGTTCTTTCTGCAAGTTCAGAAGGGTTGCTTCCGTACACCACGACGTCATCTACCAGACGCTGAATGCCCTGTAAGCCATCAAAGCATTGGGTCATGCGCCGTTCGTAGTGTTCTGAGATCGAGCACACGCCATACGGGGCTCTGCGAAACATGAAGCGTCCAAAGGGGGTTATGAAGGTTGTCAGTGGTTGGCTGCTAGGCGCTAGTGGACACTGATGATATCCCTTTAGGCAGTCAAATACAGCAAACCACCTCGCGTTAGTAGCTTCAATGGATGATACACATTCCATGGGTGTGCCACTCTGGTATAACTCTCTACGAACAGATTTGTTGAGACGTGATAAGTCCACGCACAAACGAATGCCTTCTCCGGATCGTTTCTTGGTCACCACTATTGGGGCACACCAATCAGTGGGCTCAGCGACTGGGCATATAATACCGTTGTCGACCAATTTGTCGAGTTCCGCTCGAAGAGGTTCTCGCAATGAGAACGGCACTCTGCGGGGCGCTTTCATGGAGAAAGGCTCAGCGCCCTCCCGCAGGTGGATCTGGTAATCTTCGCCAGGGAGCACTTTTACCACTCCGTCGAAGACGTCGGAGAACTCGACCATTATTGAGAGACTAGCGTTGTGTGGTGACGCCGGCAGGGCATTGACGTGAGCACCGAATTCTGCATTGCGTACTAAGGGTTGCGCACGATTGCCGGCGGCGACCTCTGATGTGGTCGAAGGGCTTCTGCACTTGTTTTCCTCGACTCTCAACAATTGAGCGGGATACGCTGGAGGTAGAACCATCAACGATCGAGCCACGTCCCACGATAGAAGAAGACCAGATGCGCCTTTCAGAATGTGAGCCTGTGTATCAACTACAGCTTCACCGAGCTTGACTCTGATTGACAGCATACCGTGGGATTTCATGGAGTGTCCATCGGCTGCTCGCGGCATCACTGACGGCGGCAAGAGGTTGTCGATATGACCACCCACCTGGTGCAGAAAGTCGACTCCACCAACAGTAATGTCAGCCCCACTATCCGGGAGTGCCATAACGTGAGAGCCTTGACCATCCTGCTCTACCCACACATTGATACGCGGTGCGCCCTTGTCCGACATAGTGGCTACTACGGCTGCGTGACTAGCGTCCGCGGTTTTTTTCATTTTCCGCGATCGGCACATTGAGGCAAAGTGACCAAGCTTTTTACAAATGTGACATGTCTTGCCATCTGCAGGACAGCGCCCCCTGTGTGCGCGTCCACATTTCTGACATTTTGACGGTTTATCACTCGGCTGATATTTCTTGCCGGCAGCGCAAACTGCGGCATCACTATCGTGTGCCTTACCGACAATGACAGTGGTGTCTCTCTCAGCGGCCTCGTGAATTCCACATATCTCGACGGCCTTGTCCAAAGTGAGTTTCTTCTCTGAGCAGAGACGCTTGATGACTGCATGGTCTCTCAAGCCAATGACAATTCGGTCGCGGATCAAACTGTCCCTGCACGAATCACAGAAATTGCAAGACGAGCTGAAGTCACGTAAAGAAACGAGAAAATCATCGAACAGTTCCCCTTGCATCTGCGATCGCATATTGAAATTGCGGCGCTCCACCACTTCAATAATCTGACCCTGTGCATAAGCTTCCAGAGCTTTCAGCACCTTTCCAGGCTGCACTGAATCGGCGTCAGACAAATCCAAGTTTTGCACTACGCGCAATGTATCATCGCTCATCATTGATCTGAGTACCGCCATTTGAATGAATTTATCAGCATGTAAAAGACCTGATAGAAGAACGTAATCATCGTACCGCGATTTCCACAATGAGAATCCACTTTTATCCACTGAAAGGCTCAGTTTTGGTGGTGGGTTAACTTTTCCCGCCCACCCCTGTGATTGCGATTGAGCAAAAAAAGGGTTTTCGGTGGTTCCACTACCGACTGCGCCATGTTCTGGTTGAGACATCACACTCAATCCAAATGCTGATTATATTGGAAGCGACCAACAACGATAAATATTCAAGAGCACGAAGAAAGCAAAACCGTCCCCAAAGAAAAAAACTCCCCGCGTCGCCCTCTCACGTGAAAGAAATATTTATCATTTTCAATTGTAATTCATAATTTAATTCAATAATTTCAATTCTATTTAATTGGGAAAAAAATTTCAAAGCCCAGTACTATTTTGGAGGATTCAAGGCAAATCCGCGATAAAATGGGTCGTGGCAACCCGGAACGGCGAAAGGGGTGTAGCGACTGCGCCACACACGCGTACACACGTCTTTTATTATTTAATGTGTCGCCAATATTGTTAATATGTGTCCTTTGCCTTTGCTTTTGTTTTCACCGAATCGTTGGATTATATGCATATCTTCGTTTGGTATAATCATACATTATGTGTGCGACATGGCGTTAGCGACGCTGGGACGCGGGGATTCGCGGAGACAGTCTTCCGGTGTTTTTTTCGTTCGTTGTTGTCGTTCTCGTTGCCTGATTCCCTTTTGCTGCCTACGTCAATAAATCGTTAGTGTTATTTGGCTGCTGACATTTTGTGCACGTACGCTCCGACAGAATAGTTCAACTACACTAAATTGGTGACCCGCGACGTTCGACCAGTCAGGTGAATTGTTTCTCTTCCTCAACTGCGTCATATATTGAATTCATTCGGCAGTATTTGTTGGTCATTTTTTTCGATTAATCCGAACATTTTTTTGGCATATTCGAAATGCCCAATGCGGATGACACATCCGAGCTCACCGAGATGCCGGGTGCACCACGAACCACTTCGTTCCGGTTGCCGCCATTCGCCCCGGAAGAGCCCGAGCTATGGTTACAGCAGGTGAATTGCGCATTCATGGTGTCCGGAATAAATTCGGACGCCACTAAATTTCAATTTCTGGTGGCCAATCTCCCCATGGACGTGGCGGCCCAGCTCAAAGATGTAATAATGGGCGCGCCAGACTTCGACGCGCTCTGTTAAGCTCTGGTAACGCGGCTGGCACATTCTCGAGCAGAGCGCCTGGATGACCTGCTACGACACCAACATTTGGGCGACCGGATGCCGTCTCAGCTCCTCCGCCGCATGCAGGGTGAGTTGAGCGTCGCAGGTGGCACCCAAGCAGACAGCGGACTACTGCGCAGTCTCTTTTTACAGCGGATGCCGTCTAACGTGAAGGCGGCCTTGTCGCTCCTCTCCGATAACACACCACTGGACGAACTTGCTCAGGCGGCCGACCGTTTCCTCGAAGCAACTGGCGCTCAGCAGCAGCTGGTGGCGACCGCTATCGCTCAGCCACTGGTCGTCGCCACAGCACATGCACCTACTCCAAGGGCTCCTCCGACGTCGCTGGAGCACGACACAGTGACACAGCTGCTCACGGCGGTTTCAGAGCTGACTACAGCGGTCCGCCAGCTGACGCGGTCATCCACCACCTCGCGTCACCGCGATCGGAGTCGGGGTCGCAGTTCCTCTAGACCGCCAATGACAAGCGCCGGTCGACGGTCAACCGAAGACACAAACAGCGGTGTTGGCTGGTATCACGCCAAGTTTGGCGCTGAGGCGACCCGCTGTCGATCACCATGCACCTACACTCGGTCGGCTTTAAACTAGCCGCGCTGGGGCACGTGGCGTCCGTCTCAGCACCGCCTACACACCCGCTGCTGTTTGTGACCGATGTGAAAAGTGGTCACCGCCTGCTCATCGACACCGGTTCGCAGGTCAGTGTGTGGCCACAAAGTTTGACTTCCGGTCACTCAGTTGATTCAACGCGTAAACCTCAACTGCTCGCCGCTGATGGCCGTCCGATTGCAGGACACGGCTTTTGCTGGCTGACCGTGTGTTTGGCGGGCGATCGACAGAAACAATACCGATGGTGTTTTGTGGTGGCTGACGTGCCGACGGCCATTCTGGGTGCGGACTTTCTGCACAATTTCCGACTTACCGTGGACGTGGCTGGCCGAAAGCTGAACGACGGATCGGAGGTCATTAGCGCAGCACCGGAGCAGCATATCCTCGCATCGATCGGCGTTCGTTCAGATGATCGCCGTCTTGCCGATATCTTCCTCGAGTTTCTCGACGTTGTTGCTCCGCCCGACTTCAACGCCCAGCCGCCACACGCGACCAAGCACTACATTCCGACCACTGGTCCGCCAGTAACTGCTCGCCCTCGTCGTCTTGCACCAGATAAGCTGGCCGTCGCCAAGCGGGAATTCGACCGTCTCCTCACTCTGGGCATTGTTCGGCGATCGTCCAGTTGTTGGTCCAGTCCCCTGCATGTCGTCACCAAGAAGGATGGCTCGCTGCGCATCTGCGGGGACTACCGGGCGCTCAACGCGGTGACCAAGCCGGACCGCTATCCCGTGCCTTTCCTGCACGACTGTTCGGCTCGTCTCGCAGGATGCGCAGTGTTCTCGAAATTGGATATAGTCCGGGCATACCACCACATCCCGGTAGCGGACGAAGACATCCCGAAGACGGCCATCGTCACGCCCTTCGGATTATTCGAGTTTCGACGACTGAGTTTTGGCCTGCGGTCGGCTGCTCAGTCGTTTCAGCGCTTCCTCGACGAGACCTTGCGCGGAGTCGATTTTTGCTTCGCCTATGTAGACGACATCCTCATCGTCAGTCCGACGGTTGAGCTGCACGAGCGTCATCTGCGTGCTGTCCTGCTGCGCCTCCGCAAATCCGGACTGCGACTACACAAAGAGAAATGTGTGATCGCAGTTTCTCAACTGGACTTCCTCGGACACCGTCTCTCGCCAAGTGGTCTGTCACCAGCGCCAGAGAAACATGCCGCCATCATCAATTTTCCCAGACCGGCCACGCAGGCTCAGCTGCAGCGTTTCATTGGCATGGTTTCGTTTTATCATCGCTTGATTCCACATGCCTCGAGTCTTTTGTCGCCGCTTCACGCCCTGGTAGACGCTAGGCGGCGGTCTTCTCACGCACCAGTAAAGTGGACACCAGCGGCTGACGAAATGTTTCAATCCGCAAAATCGTATTTGTCTAACATCGCGTCAGTCACTTTTCCTTCTTCCGAGTGTGCTCTGAGTTTGCAGGTGGATGCGTCGTCAACGGGCCTGGGAGCAGTGATGCAACAGTTCGAGTCTGGCGCCTGGAGACCGCTGGCGTACCATTCTCGTTCGTTGTCACCGACGGAACAGCGCTATAGCACGTTCGGACGCGAACTGCTGGCCATCTACAGTGCAATTCGGCATTTCCGACACACACTCGAAGGCAAACAGTTCTCCGTATTCACGGATCACAAACCGCTCACATCGGCTGTGCGATCTGGGTCGGAGTCGTATTCGCCACGGGAGTTGCGCCACTTGGATTATATAGCTCAGTTCACCACTGACGTCCGACACGTGCCGGGCAAATGTAATCTGGTGGCCGACACCCTGTCTCGTGCGGTGAGCATGATCGTGGCGCCACAACCTCCGTTCGATGATTTCTCAGCGCTGGCTGATGTTCAGGCGACCGACGATGAGACGCAGACGTTTGTCACTTCCGCCGGCCACTCCTTGCGGTTACGTCACGTGCCGCTCAGCTGTGGGCGTCGTCTATGGTGTGATTTCTCCACCGGTCGTTGCCGTCCGATACTCCCAGCTGCACTACGACGTCCACTTTTCTCGCTTTTGCACAACCTGTCTCACCCGGGCGTTCACGCCACGCAGCGCCTCGTCGCAGATCGATTCATATGGCCTGATCTCAAACGCGATGTACGACGCTGGGTGCAAGCCTGTCTGCCTTGTCAGCGTTCGAAGGTCGTCCGACACACGCGTGCTCCACTGGCCGAGTTTGAGGCACCTTCAGCGCGGTTTCAGGTTCTCCATGTGGATCTGGTCGGACCACATCCACAGTCCGAGGGATTCACTCACTTGCTCACCGTAGTGGATCGTTTCACTAGGTGGACTGAAGCCATTCCGCTGCGCGACATCAATGCCGAGACCGTAGCTCAAGCACTTCTTCACGGCTGGGTGTCTCGGTTCGGTGTTCCGGCGTGCATCGTGAGCGACCAGGGCAGACAATTCGAGTCCCGACTGTGGCACGAGCTGATGACCGTCCTTGGCATCAAAGCTCGACGCACCACAGCGTACCACCCTCAGGCGAACGGCATGGTGGAGCGGTTCCACAGGCAGCTAAAGTCAAGCTTGAGGGCCACGAGCGCTGACGGAAAATGGACTGATCGACTACCGCTTGTCCTACTCGGCATTCGCTCCTCGGTCAAGGTTGACATCGGTTGCTCCAGCGCCGAGCTGGTGTTCGGTGAGCCCCTGAGACTTCCAGGCGAATATGTTCATCCGTCCACACGACAGCCGACGTGTCCTGTCTCGTTCTGCGAACAGCTGCAGAAGACGATGGAGCGACTACGCCCCACTTCACCGCGACGGACAACCACCAGAGTGTTCGTTCCAACCGCCTTGTCTACGTGCACTCACGTCATGGTCCGCGCGGAGATCGGTGGTACTTTGTGTCCGCCATACTCGGGTCCACACAAGGTACTCTCGCGTCAACCGAAACACCTCTTGCTCAAGATCGGAGCGCACACCAAACGTGTCAGCATCGATCGCTGCGTTCCCGCCGTGTGTGAGGAGACTGGCGCCGCAGGAGCTACCGTGTCAAACACCGACTCGACGGTGGGCCGCCCAACCTGCCCTGAGCGTCAAGTTCAGCCATCGGCTAAACGTGTTCATTTCGACCTGTGCCCCAGAGGACCGTCAAACAGATATTCAGGGTTCAGTCTTGGTGGTGAGTTGCTGGTACGTTCGGACAGTGTGACACCGTCAGTGACCACACAAGCCGCCGCGCCATCTATACCTTCACGGGCCACTACGTTGCTGCGGACTCGCTCGGGCCGGCGTGTAATTCCTCCTGTCCGTTTCCGATAGGGGGAGAGTGGTGTAGCGACTGCGCCACACACGCGTACACACGACTTTTATTATTTAATGTGTCGCCAATATTGTTAATATGTGTCCTTTGCCTTTGCTTTTGTTTTCACCGAATCGTTGGATTATATGCATATCTTCGTTTGGTATAATCATACATTATGTGTGCGACATGGCGTTAGCGACGCTGGGACGCGGGGATTCGCGGAGACAGTCTTCCGGTGTTTTTTTCGTTCGTTGTTGTCGTTCTCGTTGCCTGATTCCCTTTTGCTGCCTACGTCAATAAATCGTTAGTGTTATTTGGCTGCTGACATTTTGTGCACGTACGCTCCGACAGAATAGTTCAACTACACTAAAGGGGATTAGTGGAGACAGAGAGCACGGTGTGGTGAATTACTCGGGGTTCGGTACGGATAATTCGTGGTTCAGCGTTCGAGGCATCGTATTTCAAGCCTATTTCAGTTATCGTCAAGTCTTCTTTCAATATTCGGCGACAAGCAATTACTCGCGGAGAAATCCATTGCCACCGGGGCTGTACGTACAACAACGCGAACGGCTACCTGCGACAAAATAAATTCGCAATCAGGTAAGCTTTGGGTTCTCCAATAAAGTACAAAAGGGCTTCTCCAAATTAAATCACAACATCTTGCGAATTTATTTTCTGTACTTTCCAGTTTATTGAAGTCAAAATGTAAATTATCATCATTTGACAAGCTAAATTGAAGTATGTCGTCGCTTTTTGGCATTTAATTTTCTGTGTCTCATTTCCAATTGTACTTTGTATTGGTCTTAGTAGTCCTCTCTAATCACATCCTTATCTCAGTCAGGATGGATGATGTCAAAACGATTCAGTCAATGAAAGAGCTGAAAGTTCAACGTGGTGCCCTAAAGAGGTTAGTGACTTTGTGGATCAAAAAACTCGAAAAGGAGGAGCTTGACGAGACAGTAGTTCATGACAGAGTCAAATCTATCCGAGCTAAACTTGCAGACATTGAGAATTTGGATCTGAAAATCACATTTTTGTTAGAAGAGACGTCACCAGAGGAGTGCGACCAGGATGTCGAGTCACAGACAGATTATCACGTTCAGATCGCGCAAAGCCTTTCAGCTATTATCAGCGCGTCGAGCCAGTCAACCGCGGCGATGCGGCCCATTCAACCGGCAAAATCCGCTAAGGTCAGTCATGTCAAACCACCGGAGATTCGACTTCCATCATTCAACGGCGCCTCAGACAGGTTGCAGTTTTCGGAATTCATCCGACTGTTCAATGACCTTGTCGGGGAAAAAGAGGAGTTTTCTGACACGGTGAAGCTCATATACCTCAAGAGCTGTTTGAGAGGAGACGCTCTGGATGTTGTTAAGCATCTGTCAAAGACTGATGTCAATTACGGCACCGCTATGACATTTTTGAAAGACGAATATCTCGATGAAGATGCCGTAGTGGAGCGCCTCATGTGTACACTCACCGGGCAGAGTTGTCCGTCAGACACGGACTTTGCCGGAATGCATCGACTTTTACATCAGATTCGGTCAACGGTCTATGAGCTGCAAAATTACAATTTGGACGCACTCGTAGAAGGCAGTTTTGGTTCGAGGCTTTTGAGCCATATTGTAATGAATAGATTACCATCAAATTACAGAGCCAGGTCCAGTTTACTGATTGGAACAGAATACCCCTCAGTAAAATCAATTTAGGAGAATTCCAGCAAAATATTGAGGGCGCTTGAAGCTCAAAAAGGGGGCGCTAATCGCAACACGTCTCAGACCAAGGTCTTCGACCAAAAACCGCAGCCTCGCTCAAATCAAAATGTCGAGAAGTATCGAGAAAATGTGCGCCGGGGTCAGGAAAAGCTTCGGGTGTCATCTCCGAGTTTGCAAACATTTGCGACATCAGCCGTCAGATCGGAGGTTCAGCAATCAAAGTCGTCGTCACATTCATGGAAATCATGCAAGTTTTGCGAAGGGGATCATCCGATGTCGCAGTGTGGTAATTACTCAAATTCTCAGGCACGAATCCAGCGTTTGCGACAGCTCAGACGGTGTGTCCACTGCAGCGGCGGGCGGCCGACGGAGGAGTGTGAATGCCAGAAGAAGGGGCTCACCTACAGCTTCAAATCGTGCGGCAAAAATACGCATATAACTGCGGTGTGTAGTGGTCCAACCAAAGTCACAAAACTGGAGAATCATCTGTGCATGATGAAGACCGATGCACAGGCGGCGGTACTGTCACCATCAATGTCGGTACTCATGCAAACCGAGGACGGAAATTGTGAAATAGTCCGGTGTTTGATCGATCACGGCTCACAAACGTCTTACATCAGTGAGTATATGGCTGATAAGATCTCAGCCAAGAGAGAAAAACACCGCGTCAAATATCAAGTGCGTACATTCATAGGCACCGCGGAGAAACAGCATGATGTTGTCGTGTGCAATGTTCATTTTACAAGAAGAGGTAGCACGACCGTCAAGTTGCTGGTAGATGATAGTATGTCATTGGATTATCATGTGCCAGGAGTGACCAAACTGGTACGAAAATTCAAGTCTGAAGGCCTCAGGTTGGCTGACAGCTTTTTCCGGGACATGTCGGAAGACCGATTTTCATTGTCTTTTGGGTTCTGATCTCATAGGACACATTCAGCCGCTGAACAGTGTTAAGGTCGGCAATACGACTGCTTATGAATTCGACGATGGTATGATACTTTTCGGAGAAATTTCCTCCCTCATGGGTGAACAGACTTCAGTGACACCTGTAGACAAAAAAAACCAACGTCTGGTCAACTTGGCAATAAACCCAACTCGCACATATTTCAGTCCTGTGTCACTATCATCTGGCGAATTAGATGTGGATGTGGAGTTGGAGAATATGTTCAAGGTGGAGAACATCGGCATCAAAGATGACACTCTCGCCGAAACAGATGAAGCGCTGATCAAAGAATTCGATGACAGTATTGAATTCAAAGATGGCCATTATTCGGTCAAAGTGCCTTTTTTAGACTCAATCAGCAATGTAGATCACAATTTCGATGTCGCATTCAAAGCAATGAAGCAGGTCCAGCGAAGCCTGGTAGCCAAGGATTGTCTAGATCGCTACGAAAGCAATTTCACAGATCAAATACAAAGAAACATTATTGAGGAAATTGATGTTGAGTCACTTGTCAAAGAGAACTGTGTCTTCATCCCCCATCATCCTGTGTTCAAAGATGAAGATCAGTGTACATCTAAAATGCGAACAGTCTTCAATTGTAGTTTTAAGGTCGACAAAAATGCGACGACACTCAATCAAGCGTGCTTTCAAGGAATAGACTTGTTGGCGAATCTTGTGGGTATGATGCTAAAATTTCGTCAGGAGGATTTTGTACTAATGGCTGATATAGAGAAAGCCTTTCTGCAGATTCAGTTGAAGTCGGAAGAAGATAAAAACAGATTCTGTTTTTTGTGGGAGTCGAATAGCGTGTTGAAAGTGTACCGACATCGAACTATTCTATTTGGCCTAAATGCAAGTCCATTTGTGTTGATGAGGGTCTTGCAGTATCAATTGAAATTATATCCGCAAGACTCTGTAGCGGACATTCTGAAAAGCTCCTTCTACATGGATAATTTCTTGTTTACTTCCTCTAGTGCCAATCAGATTCTCAATGTGTACCACAGGAGTAGGGAAATCATGCAGGAAGGAGGGTTCAATCTTCGAAGCTGGTCTTCAAATGTGTCATCCATGAGAGAACTTATGATGTCGAATGAAACGGCGACCACTCACCAATCGGATTATGAGAAAGTGTTGGGATATATGTATGACCCAGAAAGGGATTCACTGAAGCTCGCGGACTGTCAAGTTGTTCTTCATAATTCAGAGTCCAGGCCTACGAAACGGCGAGTACTGAGCAACATCAGCAAGATTTTCGACCCGCTGTCGTTAGCACTACCTGTCACATTGTGCGGTAGGCTCTTCATGAAGAAATTGTGGCTACTCAAGGTTGGTTGCGATGAACCACTCAAGGAACAGCTATCGCGAGAATGGAGATCAATTCAAAAGGAGCTGGCGCAGCTTGACCAACTGCGATTTCCGAGGAAGTCAGCTGACTCATTGTCGAATCATGACATAAATATATTTTGTGACGGAGGGAAAGAAAGCTATGGGTTCGTTTGTTATGCCACGAACTCAAAGAATGAATCGAATTTCATATTTGCCAAGTCGAAGATCTCACCTCAAAACAAGAGCATTCCGCAAACTGAGCTGTTGGCGGTTTTCTTGATGATGAAATGCCTACAACTCATTCTGGATTCACTCATGTTCCAAATTCAGCAGATCAATGTGTGGGTCGATTCACAGGTCGTACTAGAGTGGATTCATCAAGGCTGCAGAACAACCAATCGTTTCACTCAAGCTCGTCAAAAGGATATTGAGGCTATGAAGAAGAACATCGAATCTGACAAGGGAGTAGTAATGCGGTTTGGCTATGTCCCGACAAATGAGAATGTCGCTGATCTCTTGACGAAAGGTCAAACGTTTGTGAAATTCGAAAAATATCAGGATCAGTGGATTTTTGGACCTGATTGGCTGAAAATCTGGACAGAAACGCCCGTCGAAGTTCCTTGTGTTACGAAGTTCACTCAAGAACAACTCTTGAACTTCAGACAAGATTCTCACGAGCAGAAATCTTTGGTTTTGACGCACCGTCAGGGGCAGACGTCGTCGTCTAACGCGCAGTCGTCGACGGACACCTTGTTCACTGCTGGAAAGCTCTCCAACCTCAACAAAATTCATCGCATCACCGGACTGGTCTTCAAATTTGTGGACAAAATGCGAAAGACGTCATCCGACACAAATGAGAAAGCAGTTAATTATTGGCTAAAGGCCCTGCAAGCTCAAGAATATTCAGACATCCTTGACTATCTTCAGAGTCCCGAACGCAGCCAGCGTGTTCCAAATTTGGTGAACGATTTCAACCTTTTCTTGGATGATCAGGGTATTATTCGTTGCCGAGGTAGGATTTCTCGCCTGAACTACTTCAGTTACGCAGCGAAAAATCCGGTGTTATTATCAAAAGACCATCATATTACCCGGCTAATGATCAGAGATCAACATGAACCATGCCGTCACCTAGGGATCGGGTCGACACTCACTCAACTGAGAGAAAGAGGATTCTGGATACCTGGTGGTAGACAGGCAGTCAAGAAAATCATCAGAGATTGTGTTATCTGCAAAAAACTCAATTCGCTGTCCGTGAAATATCCGCGACTGAATAATCTTCCGACAGAACGAATCAAATTTGTCAAGGCATATGAAAATGTGGCCATTGATTACACAGGTCATATCAATATCACAGGGAAAGGTGGTGAGGAACAAAAGGTGTACATCGCCCTGTATACCTGTATGGCGCTACGGTGCGTTCATTTGGATGTTCTTCCCGATGTCAGTACTTCTTCCTTTCTTCAATCGTTCATGAGATTCTGTAACACCTACAGGGTGCCCGAGATGATTTATTCAGATAATGGGAAGCAATTTGTCACCAGTAAGCGTTACCTTCAAGAAGCTTTGTTGTCGGACGATTTTGTTGAATATATGAGGAAACATCACATACAACACAAAACAATTCCGGTATACGCCAGCTGGATGGGGGGCGTATTTGAGAGGCAGATTAAAACGGTGAAACAGTGCCTGTATAAGTCGATCGGCAAAGCTCGATTATCCTATTTCGATCTCATCATTCATTTATCAGGCATTCAAGATGCGGTTAACAATCGTCCGCTCACCTATGTGCATAGTGGCGTCAACGATTGAACCACTCACACCAAACAAGATTCTGAAGTTAAACCTCAATCCTCGATTACAGATAATCACTGATCACAAGGAAGATCCACTGTGGGCGCCTGAAGCGAATGATATGCATCGTCGTTTGAATGACACAATTCAAGTTCAGAATGAGTTGTTGGACAAGTTCCGTGCAATGTGGTATGAAGAGTACGTATTGAGCTTGAGAGAGTTGAACCGAAATTTGTATCAAACCGACTGGAAGGACAAATTATCTGTGGGTGATATTGTTCTCATTCACATCAAGGATCGACCTCGAATATTTTGGTCCATGGGCCGAATTATCAAGCTACTACCGGGTGAAGATGGGCGTGTCAGGCAAGTTATACTGAAGAACAGTTCTGGCAAGAGTAGCATTCACGCAGTCAAGCATCTTTATCCTCTAGAAATCACTGCGATCCATCCAAGTCAAACAGCGCCGGGTGTCAATGAAGAAAGAGAGACTGCAACATCTCATCCCATTCGCGGGAAGAGAATAGCTGCAATGAAACAACGAGAGCAGTTAGCCGGCCTCATACGTGATGAATCTGTATAAGTGTTCAGTGAGTACGATCATTATCAAATTGTATCATTGTCCTCAAATGGTGTCGTATCAAAGTTCATGCCACTTCTCACTTTATACCAGGCCTTCTCAGTCCTTCATCATCATTCACAATTCTTATTGTTGTCAAATTGACTCTGAGTGTGTTCGTTCCTCAAACTTCATTCAACGACATGCTTCAGTCTACAAGGTTCATATGTTTCCTTTCCCTTTTGTTTTTAAGGGAGGGTGAAAGAAATATTTATCATTTTCAATTGTAATTCATAATTTAATTCAATAATTTCAATTCTATTTAATTGGGAAACAAATTTCAAAGCCCAGTACTATTTTGGAGGATTCAAGGCAAATCCGCGATAAAATGGGGCGTGGCAACCCGGAACGGCGAAAGGGGATTAGTGGAGACAGAGAGCACGGTGTGGTGAATTACTCGGGGTTCGGTACGGATAATTCGTGGTTCAGCGTTCGAGGCATCGTATTTCAAGCCTATTTCAGTTATCGTCAAGTCTTCTTTCAATATTCGGCGACAAGCAATTACTCGCGGAGAAATCCATTGCCACCGGGGCTGTACGTACAACAACGCGAACGGCTACCTGCGACAAAATAAATTCGCAATCAGGTAAGCTTTGGGTTCTCCAATAAAGTACAAAAGGGCTTCTCCAAATTAAATCACAACACACGCGCGCCACGTTCACTGCACATCAAGAACATTTAACCATTATATAAACACCACAACACCAACCAGAATAACAAACAACTCTGTATCACTTATAGACCACATTTGGCATAACAGGGTATCTGCAAACACAAGCAATTTTTTACTTTTCACCGACATTTCTGATCACTGTCCGATTGTCTCTTGTTTTCGAGAGAGTGGTGCTTCCTCAAAAACACACCGTCAGATATTGAGACACGATTTCAGCCAGATAAATATGACATCATTTTCCAACGAGGTGGCAGAAATGAACTGGAATGATGTCAATTCAGCAATATGCCCAAACGACGCATATAATTAATATTATACTTATATTATTATATTATAATAATATTATACTAATATTATTATACTTTCCGTTGAAGATTGCTAGATCAGGAAGATTCGAAAGTACATCTCCTTACCTGATCGCAGGTTTAATCCAAAGTATTAGAGAAAAGCACAGATTAGCAAGACTCGCTCACAAGTGGCCGCTCACATACAAGGATATGTATAAGCAGTATAGAAATTAGTTGACTTCTATTCTAAAAGCCTCTAAGATCGAGTACTACAAGAGTCAGTTAAAAGATTGTGAAGGCAATCCTAAGAAAACATGGAAGGTGATTAACCAGGTCTTGGGACGTAAAAATGAAAGTAATATACCCATTAATTTAGATGGTATTTCGGACAATCAAGTTGCTGATGCTTTCAATAGACATTTTGTTAATCTGGTGGATAAAGGTCCCACCGCTAACATCACCTCAAAAAACTCCAATTTCAGTCAGTATTTAGATCCATCTCCTTTATTTTCCATGTATTTAGTCCCATGCACTGTGAGTGAAATAAAAGGCTACATATTGTCCCTAAAATCTAATTCGGCGGGGTTTGATAAATTAAACGCGAATATCTTAAAATCGGTGGTAATGTAATGATTATTGACCCGCAAAAGCAAATTTACCTTTTGGAGGCCGGTCGCAGGTTCGAGTCACAGAGTTAGTGCTCTGCGAGCCCCAGACTCTTAAGTCTTGGCTGTGAAAAATGTCCACACGAAAATTCTTCCACGATACACAATCCCCTTTTTTTCCCAGCACGTGCTATCTCTAATCCCACACTTCCTCCTTCCCCTTGTTTTCAGAGTTGCCAAACGGCTTTTTGCCAATTCTCCACTCGAGGTTAATTCGCTAATTGTGGGTTATCACGTCAGTCACAGATTTTGTTTATTTATGCTTATTTTGTTATATTATTCCATGTTAGATGATTCATGCACACCTATTTTATCTTTTTATTGTCATTTTATATTAGTTTTAACATACTCCCGGCACAGAGAGTAGCTAAATTTATTTAGCTCATTTATTGAATTAATTTGTGTTACCCCCGTAGGGGAGGCTGAGAAGGTGCTACTCCTTGCCCAAGGGAGACCTCCGACTCTGCATAGGGTAGGGACGTCTATCACCCTAAGGTAACCATGAAAGTCACCCGCATACCCTTTGAGTTTATATTTTATAGTTTATGTTTATGTAGTTTATCATGTTCACACTCGGTTTGTAGACGTTATCAGGATACACCTCACAAGTCGCCCGACGCAATCTTGCTCTTCATCAATTTGTCTTGTTCAATAGCGGCCAACCGTTTAGGACGCTGGTCTATCATCTGTGCTGACACTCTCGTTGTTGTATGTAATTCCAAGGGATAAAGGTGATTCACTGAATGACACACGGAAGGTTTGTTCGGCATTCTCAACATGACGCATCTCAATTTGCCGTCATTGCCCGGAAGCAATTGGATTATCTTCCCCATCTGCCAGAACACTCTCGGTTTCCGCTTGTCTTGTACGAGCACTATATCTCCTTCTCGCAGGCTGCTGGTCCAATCTTTTTCGTAAACATCTTTACTCATTTCTCTCAGTCCGAGTATATACTGCTGATACCAAGCACGTCTGTATTGTTCGAATAGTTTGTTCAATCTATCAGATAGCAGACTGATATCTTCAGCGTTCAACGTCTTGTTGTCCGGAGACCAAGTGTGATCTTCTGCATTTACGTCAGTTGACAGGCTCAATCGTGGATTATTGAAAACTCTGAGCAATTTGTTTGGCGTTATTGGTTCATCTTCATCTATGTCGTTGTGCACATATGTTAGTGGTCGCCCATTAACAACGTGTTGTATGTCATAAAGTATCGTAAGTAATTCGTAGTAATCCAGTGTTGATCTCCAGATTGTCTTGTACAAACATGATTTCACCGTACGTATTTGTCTTTCGTACACTCCTCTTTGTCTCTTCTGACGTTCGTATGATTTCCTTGATACGGTTTGTTGTGAACACGTTTTTGTTCGTCTTTTCCGATAGAATCCACTGTAGAGCAATTTGTGCGTCGGTCCATACACCCACATCTGATATCCGACCACTTGAAAACGACTCTAATATGGCTCGAAGACACTTCAGCCCGAGGCAGACAGCCATGAGTTCCAGTTGTGGAATCGACTTATTGTTTGGCGAGACTTTGGTCTCTGCGAATACAAGTCGGCACAACCCCTGACATACAGAGTAAATAGCAATGCCATAACATGATTTAGACCCATCACAAAATACATGTACAGTAATATCTTCATTAATAACCGGGTCCGCCGTCATTCGTGGAATCTTCAGACATTTCAGCTTATCGAAGTCAGTGCGCAGCTTTTGGAACTCACGACCCACTTCTTCCGAGACGGGTTGGTCCCACTTCGTCCCTTCCTTCCAAATTTTCTGCATGAGGACACGCCCTCTAATCAGTACTGGCGCAAACAACGAAAGTGGGTCAAATATTTTACTGAGTTCACTCAGCACTTGTCGTTTCGTCGGATTATTGTGGTGTAAGAGACAAAAATCGGCAAGACTGAGACTGTCCTCTGGTATGTGGTACACATATCCGAGTAGTTCTTCCACTTGTAAGTGCTGATCATCAATGTTATCTTGTGCTCTGCTGAAATGTTCATTATTGCTTTTGAAATTTCTTAGATTAAATCCACCTTCTTTCATTATACGCTTACTCTCCCGATGTACTTCGAAAAGTTCCTGTTCCGATGAGGTGGAATAAAGAAAATTGTCGACATATAATCGACTGCGCAAGGCGTTAACTGTGACACAATCGGGATAATGATTGAGATGATTCAGCACAACACAGTTGAGAATAAATGGGCTGCAGTTCAGGCCAAACAAAACTGTATTGTGCCTATATGTGATCAGCTCACCATTTTTCACCCAGAAGAAGCAGAATTTATCTTTATCGGACACAGTCTTCAAGAAAATTTGTAGGAAAGCTTTCTCTATATCTCCAATGAGTGTGTACTTGTTTACTCTGAATTTCAACAGAAGCGAAAGCAAATTCGTGAGTAGATTCTCTCCTTCGTCACATGCCTCATTTAGTGAAGGGTTCGCTCCATCTTTGTAGCTGCAATTGAACACTGCTCTGATCTTGGTCGTGTTAAGATCACCTGATTTGATGACGGCGTGATGAGGGATAAATATACGAGACTCGCCAGTGTCCTCAACGCGTTCAATGATGCCCCGTTTTTCTTGCTCTGAGAAGATGCTGGAGTACTCTTCTACCAGCCCTCGTTTCTCCAGGGTGTTGTGTAGTTTTCTTGCTGCTGCTATTGCTATTTTCTTGCAGTCAGGGACTCGTTCAACTTCCTTTTTGAATGGTATATCCACGTAGTATTTCCCATCTGTTTTCACTATACTCTTAGTGAACTCATCCGCCTGGGATATGTTCTGATCATCGTCTAGTCCAATCGATTCTTGGTTGAAAATATTGTCGAGTTGAAGGTCAATATCGGCATCTGATCTCGCATACACCTGCGGATCAAAGAACTTCGGACATGGATTTAGTACCAGGTTCACAGACCGCTCAACGCCAATCTCGGCGTTTGTATCACTCTTAGTGGGTTCATCGGAACATTTGTTCAGCGGCCCGACCAGTATCACTCCCTCACTTGTGTTTATTGCAATCCCATCCTCCATTGGAACTGTCTTCATTGTATGAATCTGTGTGATCAGGTCTGCTCCGATAAGACAGTCGAACCCTTTTATTTCGTCCGATTCTGACGATGTGAATGAACAGTCCGCCAATCGTATACCCTTCTGCTGCATTTCGTGAACAACCTTTGTGATTCCAGGAACCTCGTAGTCGAGCTCCAAGTTGGGCTCAACAAGAAAGTACGCACGTACGCGATTGGGGGGCGAGAAGATAAATTCACATGACACCCGGTCGTACGACTTCTCTTGCGTCCCTGCAAAAGTTTTGATTGTGTATAAGTCGTTGCTCACGGCTTTCATTTTCAATTTATTTTGCAATGATTGGCTAACATAGGAACATTGCGCACCTGAATCAAGAAGACATCTGACAAGTTCACTGTTTTGTCCGTTTGAGAACACTGCTGTTATAGAAGGCAGCACCACTGATTTAATTCGGTTATTCGTATTGGCTAAACACAAGTTTATAGATGTCGCACCATTGGTTGCCTTTGAGTCGTGTTTCTCCGTCGTGCAGAGTGCGGTAATGTGTCCGCCAGCCTTGCATTTCTCGCAGGGATACCTCAGGCCCTTGTTGGCACCAAAACAGTCTCTTTCAGCGTGTTTACCGCTGCATCTAGTACACAGATCTAGCTGCTTGAGTCGGTTGACACGGTCTCTGGCTTTTCGGTACGTGGTACAGTTGAGCATTGAATGTATACCTCTGCATAGTTTGCATTCTTTCCGTCCACTTTGGGTGTGAAAATTCATCAACGCTGGTAGGCGTGCACCTACAGCAGGTGTTGTTGGCAGCTTCGACGACGTGAAACGTTTGTGCGCTGGAACTACTGTCTCCATTCTGCGTGGCTCGTTGTGCGACGTTTTTTCTAGTAGTTTTATTATGTTATTGTAGTTTTCAAACAGCCTACTCACCGTGGGTGACTGCACGCCAGTAACGATGCAAAGTCGCTGGGCAAATTCAACGGGAAGTTTTTCCGAGAGTATCACCCTTACGATTCTTTCGCCCAATGTGCTACTCTCGAAAACTGACAAGCCATAGTTCTTGAGTTCATAAAGTGAGGTTCGCACCCCGTTCAAAAATGATCGCACTGCTGGCCAGTCGTTCTGTCGCGGGCGCGGTGTGTGCATTATCTTCTTTATGTGTTGGTTCACGACGATGTCTGGGTCCAGATACTCCTTCCTCAAAAAAGTCAAAGCCACATCGTAGTTTTCGTCTTCATTTGACAGATGGTTTATCAGCTCTAACGCAGAATCCTTCAGTTGATTTTTCAGATACAGTAGTTTCGTTGCTTTAGACAGGTCCTCTCTGGAGTCAATTATATCCAGGAACTGTCGATGAAAATCTGCAAACGCCAATACTTCCGTTGGGTGCCCGCTAAACACCGGTAATTTGATTTCAAGTAGCTTCATTTGACTGGGACGTTTGACGCCGACACTTTCATGGTTGTTATCTGCGGTTCTGATGTTCTTCATTCTTTTCTCTAACTCATATTTATACTGCACTTGACTGTCAATCTCAGTTTCAATTGTTTGTATTTCGCCCTCGGCCTCCATGTATGTTGATACAATTTGTTCGTCAATATCGGTTATAAACTTTGTCAGTGAATCAATCTCATCTATGTGCAGAGGGCTAGCCTTCTCTCCGCGTTCTTTGTCTGCCTCTAAACGCTTCAATAAGCAAGTGATTCTTGTTCTTTTTGTTGACCGTACTTTCACAAGTTTAGCCAGCTTTATTTTATATTCTTCCGACACTGCCCTGAACTTATTGAGGAGCTGATGATATAGAGCTATTAAACTGTATTCGTGCTTCTCAATTTATCGCTCGTTACTAGCGCATGACGGCAACATTACACTTCCGTGAACTGTTTATGGTATTACATTTTGTTACTAACTCAAATAACTCGAAAAAATTAACTCTGTGACTGATGTAATGATTATTGACCCGCAAAAGCAAATTTACCTTTTGGAGGCCGGTCGCAGGTTCGAGTCACAGAGTTAGTGCTCTGCGAGCCCCAGACTCTTAAGTCTTGGCTGTGAAAAATGTCCACACGAAAATTCTTCCACGATACACAATCCCCTTTTTTTTCCCAGCACGTGCTATCTCTAATCCCACACTTCCTCCTTCCCCTTGTTTTCAGAGTTGCCAATCGGCTTTTTGCCAATTCTCCACTCGAGGTTAATTCGCTAATTGTGGGTTATCACGTCAGTCACAGATTTTGTTTATTTATGCTTATTTTGTTATATTATTCCATGTTAGATGATTCATGTACACCTATTTTATCTTTTTATTGTCATTTTATATTAGTTTTAACAGTAAGCTATATAGTACCTCCTTTGGTTCATATAATTAATCTCTCCTTCAGTTGTGGAATATTTCCAGACTCTGTGAAAATTGCTAAATCTCTACCACTGCATAAATCGGGGTCAAAAACGTGTATCAATAATTATAGACTAATATCAATTCTCCCAGTGGTAAGCAAAATATTTGAAAAGGCCATTGCTTACAGATTGATTCATTTCCTTGAAAAAAAACAACTTACTCGCGAATTGTCAATTCGGATTTAGAAAAAACAGGTCCACGCAGTCGGCTCTGCTGCACTTTGCGTCAAAAATTTATTCTGAATTAGACAAAAAAATCCCACGTGGCATCAGTTTTTATAGATATCTCTGTAGTGGCTTCGTGTAATTACGATAATCATCCACAATAACCGATAATCATAAACAGAGCAGAAACATAAACGGAACACAGTTAATACAATCAACGTTAATCGCGCGTACAAACAGCACACCTTGACACTCGTGCCCAGACTGCCTGACCCAACACGGTCAAGTTCCGTGTCACATTCTAGTTACGTCATCTAGTGTCGGCCAGGGAGATTACACAGTACATTTCAAATAAAGCGACCGTATAGGTGGCGATACTACACATCCCCTCACTTTAAAAGTCAACATAATCATCAAAGCGAACGGGACGGCGGCGGTTACGCACATTCCGCGCATCAGATGGCTGAGGCGCTGCTCCTGGTTCGGCCACCTCCGACTCATCTGATGTCACAGCTCCTTCTGCCTCGATCGCCGGTCCTCGCATTCTATAGCGCTTTCGTCTCGAGCACCAACACAATCTTGATTTTTGTCGAGCGGTGGACATTGGAAATCCGTGTCCCTGGTTCGAGCCTTGACCACATGAGCCGGGTTCCGAACGGTTCCGTCTTCCAGCCGAAATGACGAGCCCCGCCTTTTGACTATTTGCAGTGGCGGGCTGAAACGGGGCGACAGCTTTGCGGATCGTCCGGGTGTCTGTACATGACCCAGTCTCCTGGACACAGTGTTGACTCTCGCACAGCGTGTATGCGATTGTAATTTCTTCGGTTACGATCCTGTTGACGTTGAACCTGATCATGAACAGCGCTGGTCGTCGGTACAGCTGTGACAGGCAGTACCAACCGCATGTTTCGCCCGTGCAGCAAAACTGACGGTGCGACGCCTGTTGTGCAGTGAGGTGTCGCCCTGTACCCAGCTAATAGCTGCCCGATGCGGTCCTTGAATGCTCCACGATGATGGTTTTGGAACCACGTCTTCAACGTCCGATCAAACCGCTCTACGGCACCATTGTCTTGTGGCCAATATGCAGCCGATCGTCGATGGACGATGCCACGGTGTCGGAGGTATTCTTCGAATTCCTGGCTCACAAACTGTGAACCATTGTCGCTGACTAGCTCGTCCGGATATCCCTCGCGCGCAAAAACTGAGTTGAGGAATTCAATCACGGTGCGTGTATTTGTCGATGCAACAAGACCGACTTCGGCCCACTTGGAGTGATAATCCACGACAGTGATTGCGTAACGACAATCTTCTTCTGTCGTATACACAGGACCGACAATGTCAATGCCAAGTTTCGACCACGGTTTAGTAGGCAACTTTACGGGTTGGAGTGGTGCCCTCCGAAGTCGAGCACTGAGGGTCTTGTCGCTACTTTGACATTGAATACAGTTATGGATGCAAGCCCTTACGTCTTCGTCCATATTCGGCCACCATGCAAGACTTCGCAGCATCTGCTTTGTCCGTATGATGCCGTCGTGTGATGCGTGCGCCCGACTGATATACGCGGATCTCAGCTCGCGTGGCACGATAATTTGTTGTCCTGCGCGCAATACTAGATCACCGTCCGTAGATAGTTCGTGTCGAACCGGAAAATACGGCTTTATCTGCGACTCACATTGCTTGAAATCTCTGGGAAACCCAGTCCGTATCAGCTGACGTAGATCGTTGAGTTCCGGATCCTTCGAGCTAACTTCTCGAACCGTAGATTCTGAGATACTCGGATGATCGTCAATCGTTGCGATGATGTCGCAGTCATGTTCTTCCACGTTGTCGCGGTTCTCATGTTCGGTGTTGGGTGTTGAGTCGGTGCTGGGTGTTAGCCGGGACAGAGCGTCTGCCACTGTCAAGCGATTACCAGCGACGTGTTCCACTACGTATGAGTAGGGTATCAACCGAGCCTGCCACCTCGCGACTCTTGCTCCCGCTCGACCGCTGAAATTGGCCGAAAGGATCGACTTGAGCGCAGAATGATCAGTGCGAAGTGTGAAATAGCGTCCCCAGAGGAAGATTTTCCATTTTTCGATAGCTTGTACCGCGGCTAGCGCTTCCCGCTCTGTGACTGAATATTTTGATTCTGCAGGAGAGAACTTCCTGCTCCAGAATGACACAACATGTTCCTGGCCACGATCATCAATTTGTGACAACATGCCACCTGCACCTTTTTCACTGGCGTCTGTGGTAACGTATGTTCTCCAGTTCGTCTCAAAGCGGCTGAGAGGATTTGCGTCTTCGATTGATTGCTTCACCTTCTGGAAAGCTGTAGTGTGCTCTGATGTCCAATTGAAGGCAGTACCTTTTTGAGAAGGTTATAGAGTGGACTCACTACCGTTGCATAATCTGGCACAAAGTGTGACAACCAACTAGCCAGACCCATAAAACTACGAAGTTCTTGAGCGTCAACGGGACGCTGTGCACTCCTGATAGCCTGCAGATGGTCGTCTGAGGGCGAGATACCGGCCCGTGACATAGAAAATCCGCAGAACTGCAGCGTTGGCTGTGCGAACGATGATTTTGAGAGATTGAGTGTGACATTGGCCTGTCTCAGTCGGCTCATGAGTAGTCGTAGACGCTTGTCATGCACTTCTTTTGTAGGTCCAGCACAAACAATGTCATCCATGTAATGACAACATCCTGGAATGTCTGCCAGCACACGATCCAATAGTCGCTGAAAAGCAGCTCCCGCTGAGACTAGTCCGAAGGGTAATCGTTTATATTGAAACAATCCGTCATGCGTGATGAACGCAGTGACATGACGCGAATCTGGATGTAATTCTAATTGATGGTAGGCCGACTGGAGATCTAGTTTACTGAAAACGCAGCCTTTGAGTTGACTCGAAAGCTCCTGAAATGTCGGCAGCGGATGAACGTCGCTCACTATTTGCGCGTTTGGTCCTCTCAGGTCAACGCAGATTCGCATATTACCATTCTTCTTGCGAGCGACCACAATGGGGCTCACCCACTCAGATGAGTCGACACGCTCGATTACTCCCGTGTTGACCAGTTTGTGCAATTCTGCCGACACCTCCTCTCTGATTGCCAGCGGTAGTCGACGCAGCGGATACGCTTTAGGCGTGGCACCTGGCTTGAGTCTGATTTTGTGACAGAAACCCCTCAGTGCCGGCAGTTCCTGAGAATTTGCTTCGGTCTCGACTTTACACTTAACTCCGTCTTGTGGAGTAATGGTGAGACCCAATTCGGCCAGAGTAGATAGTCCGAGGAGTCCTTCTGACGTCGGAGTGTCAATGACAACAAACTTTGTCGACGTTGTGTGTGCACCAACTGATATACGTGCTTGTAATTCTCCGACAACTTGAAGAGGTCGACGTCCAACTCCGTACAGTTGAGTGTCCGTGGGAGTTACATGTGCGCCTTTAAAATGTTTCCTGGCAAGAGGAAGACTCAAGACAGATACACTCGCACCTGTGTCAATTTGCAACGTCACATTAGCTGTTTTCCCTGTGTCGACAGTTATGATCGACTCACACGTGAGTTTCTTCTGCTGTGAAGATGTACAGTTCAAGATGGTGACTCCCTTGACATTTTTAGTCTGGTTCTTGTGTCTGCTCTGCGGTTTGGGTTTTCGTTTTGCTGCTGCTGAACGACAAACAACTGCCCAGTGTCCTGAATGACCACATATGTTGCATGTTGATTTGAATGCAGGGCAGAACTGTGCACACGGTGCTCCATGACATCGTCCGCAGTGTGAACATGATTGAGTTGCATTGTTTTGTGCAGATGTTTCTCGCGGTGATTGCTTGCGTGAATTGTAAAGAGCGTTAGTGTGTTCTATTGCCGACAATTCCGCCGTCAGATGAGGAGCGCTCATCATGGCTGATTGCTGCTTTGCAGACTCATATGCTTCTGCCATTTTCATCAGCGAGTCTAATGTGAGCGAAGCATCTTGCAAAAACCGCTCACGGAGGTTCGGGTAGATGGTGTGCTCGACCACCTGGTCGCGTATGATTTCGTCGGTCAAATCACCGTACTTGCAGTTCATCGCTGGACCCCGTAATGCTGATATGTAGTCGGCCGTTGATTCGCCTGTCTGCTGCCTCCTCTGTTTTAAACTGAATCGTTCAGCAATGACATTGACTTTTGCACCGTAGTAGTCAGACAACTGTCGCATTGCCAATGCGCTCTCTGATTCGTTCTCGCGCTTCACAGTAGGTGGGAGTGAGCGGAAAACACGTAGAGCATCAGCTCCGATTGAGTGCAGAAGTAGAGCACGCTTTCGATCCTCGGCGAACTTGTTTCCGTCTATAGCGAGCATGTAATTCTCAAAGGAATATCTCCACTCGTCCCATGGAATCAATGGTTTGCCAGGTTGTGGCAAAAACGGAAGCGGCGGCGTAATACTCTGAATACTCATATCAACTTTAGTGGGTTTGACACGAGCCAAAATTACCTGTGGGTCCTCGTCGCCAATTGTAGTGGCTTCGTGTAATTACGATAATCATCCACAATAACCGATAATCATAAACAAAGCAGAAACATAAACGGAATGCAGTTAATACAATCAACGTTAATCGCGCGTACAAACAGCACACCTTGACACTCGTGCCCAGACTGCCTGACCCAACACGGTCAAGTTCCGTGTCACATTCTAGTTACGTCATCTAGTGTCGGCCAGGGAGATTACACAGTACATTTCAAATAAAGCGACCGTATAGGTGGCGATACTACAATCTCTAAAGCCTTCGACTCGCTAGATCACGATATATTACTGTTTAAATTGCAAAAGTGTGGATTGAGGGGCCCCCCTCTAGATTTAATGAAAAGTTATTTGGCCGATCGTAAACAAATGGTATTCTGTAATAATGTATGCTCTCAGTACAGTGTGATCAAGAGCGGAGTGCCACAGGGGTCCATTTTGGGCCCAATTTTGTTCCTAGTGTATATAAATGATATAATAAATTCTAGCAATGCCTATTTCACCATGTATGCAGACGATACCAGTTTCATTGTTTCTGAACCTACCTACGAACCACGACCTACAAAATCTTCACTTGAAATTGTCCCAAACGTTAGATGATATAAATCTTTGGACAGAACATAATAAGCTGAAACTTAATGTTAAAAAAACACATGTCATGTTATTTCAAAACAGGTCTCTGACACATACTCTGCACACATTAAGACTGGGGAATAATGTTGTTCAGCGGGTTAAGAGCACACACTTTTTAGGTGTCATAATAGATGAATATTTCAATTGGAACGAACACATTGCCAGTGTATGTAAGGCATTATCTAGGACAGCAGGTGTCATATACCGTACCAGACGAACTCTGACTACGAAAGCAATGAAAACCTTGTATTATGCCCTTTGCTATTCCAAATTGATGTACTGCATATCAGTCTGGGGCTGCACATGGCCATCATTTTTAAAATGTCTCTTCACTGTTTTAGAAACGCATCCTGAAACTAATTTTTTTCAAGAAAAGCAGGTATTCCGCTGACGAGATATTCGCCAACCAGAAAATGTTAAAACTTGAGAATGTGCACAAGTATTTCTTGTATCTTACCATATACAGATCAATGAAAAATAATGATGCCATATTCCAAATTCAAGGACACTCATTAACAACACGTAGAAATAATGTGAATTTGGTATGTCCATCCTTCCGAACCAGCCTCTTCAAAAATTCAATATCATACCTTGGGCCTAAGCTTTGGAGCTGTCTACCGGTTTGTATTAAATCAGCATATACAATTATGTCTATAGATACGTTTAAAGCGAAAATTAAACACCACTTGTATAACCTCCAGGCAAACACATAATTTGTACGTTCACAGTATGACTGTATTGTTTGTTTTATATATATTTTGTTTTTGCATTGTTCTGTTACATGTTTTGTTTTAGCATATGTTTTGTAGTAATTTGTTGCACTGCACAAATCCTGATTAAAAATATGTATTGTCTGTCTAACAAGCCATGGCTTGACAGACTATATTGCCTCTGATGTTTTCGTTATTTTGTGTTACCTGTGTGATGTTGTTTTTTTGGCAATAAATGATACAATACAATATTCGAACAAACACTGTGTGTGAGTGCGCAGTGCAGTTGTATGGCGTGTGTCGCCATCTGGTGGTGGGCGTCTCAAATGCTGCATGAAGACCATTTTCTCAAGTGTGATGTCGTGACGTCACTGGCGTAGCGGTGGGGATGCGGGGGTGCGGGAAGGGGGTCTGCCCCGGACGGCACAAGACGGTCTAGGCTAAATGTATAAGGATTCAAGAACATTAAAAAGGCTAATTTATAAAAAAACGCTGGAAAACACACAAAAACGTTTCTATATTTTTCATAGATATAGATATATTAGGTTAGGTTAGGTTTAGCGTTCAAATGTAATGTGCTGCTTTTGCAGGAGGTGAGGGACTGGAAAAAATTCGTTCAATCAAATATTCTCAATCTAATGTTATTGATTCCTTACACATGTAGCGTCAACCGCACAAGACCTAGCGAAGACGTATTATTAGTGTTATATATGAGTTGCATTTCTGAGAACCGTTAATTTGAACCAAAATTTTGAACTTTTACCCGGTAGTATTTTTAAAATGCTCCGTTTGTTCCACATATACAATATTTCGAGAGAATTAACTGCCTTTTACTATGCTGTTGTGCTCAATACACCTTCCTGTTGACATTGTCTGTTGGACTGCGTGGTGTAGAGGTAGCATACCCGCCTCACAAGCGGCAGGTCCGTGGTTCGAAACCCGGCGGAGGAGAATGTCTTTGGGCGAAACCAGCAGCCCCTGTCCACCCAGCAGTAAATGGTACCATATATCAGTCATGTGTTGTGTCATGCATTCTCGGGAGGTGGCTCCCTCTAATACGTCTTCCATCCTTGTGGCGTCATAGTGTGGAGAGGGTTGGTTCTGCGGTGGCAGCGAGCTGTACGGGACACACCTGTGTGTTCATAAGTTTAGACTTTTTCCCGTTTATCAGCTGTCACTTGAGGCTGTTCACGTTTAAGCTTTCCTTTTGACTACGCAATACATTTGAAAACTTCTTTGAAGCTATCAGTTATAACATTTTTGGAATAACTATTACATCGTACAAAGACATATCCTTTGAGCTTAGTCGATGCTTAAGAAAACGTATTTTTGTATTTCACTTCTGTAATTTATTTACGTTATTTAAGATAATTTATTTATTTACGAGAGCCAGAATAGACGGACATAACTATGTATTCCGAAATATTTTTCACAAATTTCGCATAACTAAACACAAGCTAGAAAAATCACAATTAATTTATGCAAATCGATTTCCTGTTGCGTACAAATTCATCACCGAACACCGAAAAACAAGTCCGAAGGCGAAATTCTACAAGTGAGAACAAATATATATATATATATATATATCAAACTAAATTCGTTTCGTTCAATTAAAAAAACGGTAATCCAAATGAACATATTTTTTCTCTCCAGTGAATCACGCACAATTTTTTACATCAAATGCTGAGTTCACAAGACCCTCTGAAAACAGAAAACAATGAAACATATACAGACAATACTAGCAATTAACGCAAGTAATATAAAAACACTAAATCTGCAATAATTGCAAGCTATGCAACACTGTGTAAGTGATATTCGACAGCGGATCTTGAGCCAGCGAAAATTATCACACATTTAGAAATTACCATCAATAATTAGAAATGAAACAAAAGGATAAATTTATCTGTTATTGGTATAATATATATATATATATGTATGTGTGTGTGTGTGTGTTGATTATTAGAGATAGTTTTTCAAATTGAACCAGAGCAAACTAAATTGATTTAACAATGTGCGATTCTGTCATCATTAAATTCAATTTATCCAGGAAAAATAAAGAAACACTGAAAATAGGAAGTCAAACAAAAACTATGATTCAACCGAAATCTCTAATTATGTTGTTATTAGTATTATCATCATCATCGTCTACACCGGAAACGAAGCAAAAAGTGAAGCTAAATCGCAACTGCTCACAAACAACAACATACGTACACACACAAACACACACGTACAAAGTTTATGCGATGACTTCTTGTCGTGTAGGTGCTTTCAGTTAAGGTAAAAAGTGTACTATTTTTGTATTTATGGATCAATAATAAGGTGAAATATTTGTGAATGAAATGAAATTGCAATATGTTTCTATCTGCTAAATATTTATCTATGGAGTCGAATTTTTTACGTGAAATATGCAACGAAATATTTTGTTTTGTGCAATACTTAATTGTTTATGAAATGAAGGCCATGTGGATCCCCATAATGCTACACAGTAATGCAGGTGAGGATAACACATTGTGTAATATATGCTAAGCATAGCTTCAGTAGTCAGGTTATGTCTTATCCGGTAGAGTATGCCTGTTAATTGCGAGATTTTGGCGCATGTTGACGTGATGTGACTAATCCAGTTTAAGTTTTCGTCCACATTGACTCCAAGAAACTTCACATGATCTGCTATGACAATTGTCCCTTCATCCAGTTGTATTGGTGGCATAGATATTTGTATTGACCTGTTCCTAAATAGTACGCATTTGGTCTTGCTGATGTTTAATCGAAGTTTATTCACATGTGTCCAATGAATAATCTTGTTCAGTTCGTTTACACATGTGACATACAGTGAATCCAGGTCAGTGTCTTTAATAAGGAGTGACGTATCATCAGCGTATATAACATATTCAACATTACTACTTGCATTTACAATGTCATTGATATACACCAAAAATAGAAGGGGACCGAGGACCGACCCCTGGGGCACTCCATTTGTGATTTCTTTAAGCGAGCTATACTTGCCATTAAAAAGAACAGCCTGTTTTCGACCTGATAAGTAACTTTTTATCAATTCATTTGGAACCCCTCTTATTCCCATGCTGGCTTATTTATGAATTAATATCGCATGGTCCAAGGTGTCAAATGCTTTACTTAGATCTAAAAAAGCTCCCAGTGCGTAGTATTTACTTTCCAGAGATGCATAAACCTTACTGATGAATTCCAATATGGCCGATTCTGTCGAACAATGTGTTCGAAAACCATGTTGATGAACAGTTATCAGTGAATTGCCCTCGAGAAACTTTATTAGCCTTTTAGCAATAATTTTCTCAAAAACTTTTGAGAATGCTGAAAGTATAGATATCGGTCTATAGTTTTTTATCTCGCTTCTTTCACCCGATTTGAATATTGGCAGCAACTTTGCTATCTTTAATTGATTAGGAAAGACACCTGTTCTCAATGAGGTATTGATAACATAAGTCAAGGGATATGATAGGAATTGTGATGTGAATTTTAGGACTTTTGGTGAAATTTCATCAAGGCCGCAGGATTCTTTATCTAGCGTGTTCAAAATAGAATACACTTCTGCAACATCAGTGGGTGACATGTACATGGAATATGATGGCGATTCGTTCAGGTATTTCTTGAAACTCATCGACGTCTCATGCACATTAGTTTGGGTTGACAAAAAGTAATCATTGAATTCCGCGGCTGCTTCCTGCTTGTGCTGCAGATGAGCTGACTCGGATTGTTTTGTGCGACCCATTAGTGCGTTAATTGTCTTCCATTGTTTTTTGGGACTTCCTTGGTTTTCCTTCAACTTTCCTCGGTAGAAGTCACGTTTAGCTTGCCTTAATGCTTGCACCAAGTCATTTCGGCATGCCTTATATACTGATTTATATGTAATGGGCCATTTTCGATATAGTCTTTCCAGTCTGTGTTTTTCTCGTATTTTGTTGTGTAATGCTGGAGTAATATAAGGACATGTCTTTCTCTTGTTATTAATACGTGTCTTGATATTTGGGAAATGTTTATCATAGATATGTTTAAATATTTCCATGAATCTAGCATATGCTTGATTGCTGCACCTGGTACTATATACTGGTTCCCAGGTGGCCTCAGCAAGGTCTTCTGAGAATGAAGCCAAGGAGTCAGCTGATATTACTCTTTTTGAAATATATGTTGGATCGGCACGAGCAGTTTGTATAGCAAATTGACTTATTGTTGGGAAATGATCGGTTATGTCGGTTTCCATGATGAAATTTTCCAAATTGTTCTCAAATAATGTTGACCACGTGTGGTCAATTAGTGTTGAGGTGTCGCTTGTTATTCTGGTCGGCTTAGTAATTAGAAGTGCTAATGAGTACGACAACATTAAGTTATTGTACCTCACTACTTGCTTATTGTCTTTGTCCAACAAGTTCAAATTGAAATCTCCAATAACAAACACGCCATCATACTTAATTTTGTTGCTTTCAAATAAAATTTCATCCATATATTCTATGAAATTTGATATTTTCCCTCGAGGAGGTCGGTATGCGCACATAATTAAGTATTTTTTATTAGCAATCGTAGTTTCAACGGCCAGACATTCAAAATCAGCATTCATCACCGAAAATTCCTCTTTAGTCTCAGCCAGGTGTTTGTCCTTCACATACACAGCCACTCCACCTCCATGTACATTTCTGCAGTTAGTAAATGTATTATATCCTGGTAATTCGTATAAATGTGTTACATGTGAAGCCAGCCTTACCTCAGTTAATCCATAAACATCAATTTGATCCTGTAATTCCAGTAATATCGTTTCAGAAAAATGCTGAAAATTCCTTGGAATTGATCGTATGTTGAAATTCAAGATCGAAAACAGATTACACTGGTCAACAACAAATTTGTTGTCTGCATTTTTTAAGCTGATTTAGGACAAATCTGATGCGCTGAATCCAAAACTCACATTAGTTTTGTTCAATCAGGTCAAGTTTTTGAGATATGGCCACATGTCGTTTTTTACATTTTTGTTCACATGTACGCATGTGTGGAGCATTTTAGAAGAAGTTGGTGGGGGTAAAATGTCATGTCAAATAATTGTTTTGATTGGAAATAATTATTTTAATGACAAGAAGTATTCAGGTACGATAGTTCTGGGTGATTTTGTCGAAAAGGGATCAGTTTGAAGTCATAAAACCTCAAAATCTTCCAAAAATTGGTGAGGCAAAGCATAAAGTTCGTGGATCAAAACTAAAGTTAATGGGGCAGATTTTGTAATAATGTGATACAAAAAAGTTGTATTTCTTAAAATAACGAACTCTGAAGAATGTACAATACCTACATGCGCCAATTTATGACTAATTTGTACCTATTTTTGTTTTGCAGGTGAATGATATTGCTTCGACCAGAAGATCGTGCAGAAATAAGCCCGATGTGTTTTGCTACATATGTGGAGAATACACCATTGCTCCTAATAGGAAGCCAGTCACAAGTTTCATAAGGCGTGCTTACCATGCTTATTTTGGTATTAAACTTGGTGACCAGGATAAAGCTTGGGCGCCACACATGGTGTGCAAAGCATGCACTGAGACTCTGCGTGGGTGGATCAACGGCAAGAGGAGTCTGAAGTTTGGAATTCCCATGGTTTGGAGGGAGCCGACAAACCATGTCACTGACTGCTACTTCTGCGCTGTTGATGTGTCTGGAATCAACAGAAAGAACCGGGGCAACCTCAAGTATCCTGATCTTCAATCAGCACGTCGTCCTGTAGCTCATTGTGATGCAATTCCATTGCCTATCTTCGGCGAACTTCCTGACATTAGTGACGAAGATGCCTCCAGTGTTGAAGGACATGAAGAAGAAGAAATGGTTCTTGAAGATGATGCTCCACATCCATTTTCCCAAAAGGAGTTGAATGATCTAGTTCGCGACCTCAGCTTGTCAAAGGACTCTGCCGAACTGTTGGCATCCAGATTGAAGGAAAAAAAACTCCTCTCTGACAGTGCTCGCATCAGCTTCTTCCGCAACAGGCATCAAGAGTACCTCCGTTTTTCTCTGAAGAGAAGGACTTGGTGTACTGTGCTGATATTGCGCAGCTTCTGCTCAAGCTTGGAGTGCCACAGTACGAACCCAAAGATTGGAGACTGTTCATTGACAGCAGCAAGCGATCACTGAAATGTGTTCTGCTACACAACGGCAACCAGTTAGCCTCTGTACCCATCGCTCACTCGACTACACTGAAGGAGAAGTATGAAGCGGTGAAGTATGTGCTGGATAAAATTGTTTATGATCAGCATAAGTGGTTTATTTGTGTTGACCTGAAGATGGTGAACTTTTTGTTGGGACAACAGTCTGGCTTCACCAAGTACCCATGTTTTCTGTGCATGTGGGATAGTAGGGACCGTGCTCAGCATTACACGAAGAAGGACTGGCCTGTGCGGGAGGAATTGGTGCCATGCAAAGAAAGGAACGTCATCAACGACCCTCTGGTGGACAGAGACAGAATACTCTTCCCACCGCTGCACATCAAGCTCGGCTTAATCAAGCAGTTCACCAAGGCTCTGGACAAAGATGGTGACTGCTTCACTTACTTGTGCCAGGCTTTTCCAGGATTGACCATGGAGAAGTTGAAAGCTGGCATCTTTGATGGTCCTCAGATCCGTCAGCTCATCAGAGATCCAGAGTTCAAAAACTCAATGAACGAAGTGGAACTGGATGCGTGGAAGACATTTGTTCTGGTAGTGAAGAACTTTCTTGACAACAATAAGGCCAGAAGCTACGCAGAACTTGTCAACAACATGCTGACTGCTTTCAGAAACCTGGGCTGCAACATGAGCATCAAGATGCACTACCTATTTTCACATATGAACCGGTTTCCTGAGAACCTGGGTTCAATGAGTGACGAGCAGGGGGAGAGATTCCATCAGGACATGAAGGAGATGGAGACCAGGTATCAGGGTCGCTAGGAAGCAGTCATGATGGCTGACTACTGTTGGAATCTGAAGAGAGACCTCCCTGCCGCTGAACATTCCAAGAGTTCGAAGAAACGGAAGTTCAAGCCCTGAAGTTTGAACAGTGGTGACGCAACATGCAATTTACGTGTACTTACCTTCATCAATACCTACCATTCAGATGACAGTAATCGATGTTTCTATCATGTAATCAATAAATGTAGTTGGCAAAACATTTTTTTTTCTTAAAAACATGTTTAGGATGATGTGTTGACAAAAATCAGCTGATAATGCCACAATAATTTAATTGATTTTGTCACAAGATCCGATTTTTTCAAATCAACTTAGCACAAAAACCTGACCTGATGGAGAGAAACGGATGCCATTTCCTGATTAAGCAGTGCCAGAATACCCTAATTCACTTGTAGAAATCTAGACAACATTCAGAAAGTAAAAAATTGTTGACCAGTGTTATCTTTTAGTGAATTCATTTTTATGTCTTCGATCGACGTGTAACTAGATATAGGTATACTTATCTTGCGGTGGTTTCGATAGTATACATTAGCATCAATATCAGAATTGTACTGATTTTCAATATCCTCAACCGTGTCTAAACTATGAGTATTTGAAAAGTTATGGTAGTGAACATTTTCGGCAAAGCAATCAGCCAAACACTCGTCACTGATTGAAAAAAGGGTAATTCCTCAGCAAACAACATACTGAAAATAACGCTTGGTCAAGATAATCAGATTGCGATATATTCACTTTTTTGCTCTCGTCTGTCTCGCCTGAGTTGCCGGTCGTCCGCTGTTTTCATTGCTTCTGCGATCTTGTGTCAAGCTGGTATTTCTTCCCGTGGAATTACCTGCGCCTTCTACAGCTGCCGGTTTCCCCTTCACTCCGGTTGTTGGGGTTCCCGCATTTTGCTGTAGCCTTTCTCTTATGATGAGATTGGCATCTCTGAAATAAGCTATTTTGCCCTCACTTCTCGCTTTCTTGAGCGCAGGAAGCTGCTGATTCACTCTGGCTCGTGAAGCAGGACACAGGTCTTCATTGACAAAAATGCCTGAGCCTTTGAACTTTTTTGCATTTCTCAGCACCGCATTTCTCGCCGAGATGTTATCAAATCTCGCCAGAATCGGTCTGGGATTTACAGAAGGTCGTCCTGATCTGTAAGCTTCCAACTTGACATCCTGAAGTTGTAGTTTTTCAGTGACAAGCTCCATTGTTTTTTCCGTCGTTTGTTCCCATGTTTCTGTTGCACCATTATCGCTTACGCCAACAATTCTCAGATTCAGCCGCCGATTGTAGTCATCTAATCCAGCCTGGGCCTTTTCCATGTCATCAATACGCACTTTCAAAGCCTTATTTTCATTTTTGAAGTCGTCAAGTTCGCCCTGCGTGAACTCCAGGCTTTTCACCAAGTCAGCAGTCTTTGTTTCCAAATGAGTCATTTGCGACTTCATTTGGTCCACAATGGTGTTCAAGGCCACTTGATATGAACGTTCTTGGGCTTCAAGAAGCATTTTGATGGCGCTTATGTCCATTTTTCGCGTTTGAAGTAGTACACACACTGACAGAACCAATTTCACAACCGCACAACACAACTGCACAAACACAACTGTGTTTGTGTGTGTTTGTGTGTGTGTGTGTTTGTATGTGTGTGTGTGTGTGTGTGTGTATTTGCATGTGTGTGTCGGTTAGAGTTTCTAAGCTAACGCTAGTCACATATAAAACGTCCCCGCCCCAAATTTCTCGTCCCTACGGGGCAAGAAACGCGCAGACCGTAGGCGAGCAGAACGGGTATTAGACATGGGAAAACCAGGTGGCCGCTGAGGACCTCAGATTGATGTGTGGGAGGGTCTCGAGCACGAATCACGCACAGGAATATGTCCCCTAGTACAGTGGTTCTCAACTTTTTTTTCTCTGATTGCCCACTTCTTAATGAGCCATATCTTCATTTTCCACAACACAGCGCTGATAAATTCAATATATTCAGTTGTTACATCAAAGTATATGTCAAGAGGTCATTAGAAACAAAAATAAACGAATTTGAATTGATAAACACACATACTTGTCTTGTTATGTCTGACCTTTAGCTTCCCACTTGGCAACTCTTCCATTACCCACCAGTGGGGTATTACCCACAGGTTAAGAACCACTACCCCAGTATAATAATGACATTTCCTATTACTATTGCATCGAGTACAGCGGGGTTTCCAAGTAAATTTTCTTAAGAAAAACATTTGCAAATTTCAATGACACAAAAATGCCTAGAAAATTTGGCAGTGATGTCTATTGAAAGAGATATTTTCGAGTTTCTGGATTAATCACAAGATATCTGAGACTCTGCAGTCATCCAAAGAACGCACAGTTATTTTTTATAGAACGTTCACGGCAAATGTTTCAGTATGATTGTGTTAATTTCAGTTATTAACAAACGTGGATGTTTTTGCAAATAGTTTGGATAAATTGCTTGAGTTTCCATTTCAATAGGGGGCCGCCGAATAATATACTTTGTCTAGAGCATTGATTCTCAACCTGTCCCCACTGGTGGGGAATGGAAGTGTTGCCAAGTCGGAAGCTAAATGTCGGACAGAACAGGACAACTATGTGTGTTTTTATCAATTCAAACTTGTTTATTATTGCTTCTGATGACCTCTTGACATTTACTTTGATGTAACAACTGAATTTATTGAATTTATCAGCGCTGTGTTGTGGAAAATGAAGAGATGGCTCATTGAGAAGTGGGGAATCAGACAAAAAAGGTTAAGAACCACTGGTATAGACCATTCTAACTGTTACCTAAGGCCGACCCTGAGGCGACTTGCAAATGAGTAGTGGCCAAACTTACAACTTGTACACTCCCGACAATGTGCTGACAATAAAGACAAACACATCCACAAAAATATAGCAGAATACTTGCAATATTCTGCAACGTATACTGGGTGAGATGAGTGACCTATTTGCATCGTGACAGCATTGAAATAAGTATACGCTCGTAATCAGAAGTAATTTGTAAATATAAATGAAACCAGCTTAGACTGACTAAATAAATAATATGATTTATAAATACAACGTCTGTTTTATTTATACATTATATTGCTAATTTGTTTTACTAAGTTAATAATTGTAATGCCATTTCAATAGTATCAACATTAGCAGCTGTCACTTAGGCCTTTAACATTTAATATGAAATGTCATTTGAGTATATTTTTTGCGTGTTAGTTGCGTATGGTGTTGCATTATTCGGGTGTAATGAAGGATGATTTATAAACTCACAGACCCACAGTTGAACCAACGCTACACGTCGACAACACGAACACGCACACACGAACACACGCATACACACAGTTTACCGACCCACACCCGTTGGCATTCGATTCGTACGCTGGGAACAGTGTACGAGCAGGGCAAAGAAATATACATCAGGAATGACAAAATCGCTGATATAACCAAAAACACTCACGCCAGCACAAAATCCAACCAATCCATCGTTCTGTGCAAAGCCAATGCATGCAATCACACACAAACACACACACACACACACACACGCACACACACACACACACACACACATTTTACATTTACATTACATTAGGTAGATATTTATATAGCGCCCTACACCTAGAGGGTCTCTAGAGCGCTGCACACACACACACACACACACACACACACACACACACACACACACACACACACACACACACACACACACACACACACATACACAAACGCATACACAGAAACACACACACATAGCCAAACACACACAGAAAGTGAAAGGTAGAAAGAAGATAAATAATTTACACCTTATAATCATCACTAGTATAGACAATGTTCTCTAGAGTATAATACGATTTCACCATGAAAAACTTCTTGGAGTGTTTTTGAAAACAGGGATAGAAGTGATAGAACGTAGTGTTGGGGAGAGCTTATTGTAAATACGGGGTCCTAAGATAGAGAGACAACGATTATAGTGAGTATGTCTAGAAGGAAAAGCAGGTTCCAGTAAGAGACGAGAATCATCAGTTGACCTAAGTGTACGAGTAGATTTCTTGAAGGATAGAAGTTCAAATAAGTACGAGGGCTTACGAAGAATAAGAGTGGAATGGATGATCAAACAGATGCGGTAGTCAATAAGCGCCTTAATAGGGAGAAGTCCTAATTTTTGTAGAAAGGGAGAGACATGAGAGCCAGCAGGGAGATTGTAGATTAGACGACAAGCTTTACTAATAACAGATTGAAGTTTGCCAAGCTGGCGGTGGTTCAGAGAAAGAAAGAGCGAACAACAGTATTGTACCCTGCAGAGAATGAAAGAATTAGCTAGTTTGAAAGCAGCAGAGACAGTTAAATATCTACGGATAGAATAGATTCGCCTAATGTGAAAGCTACATACCCTAATGATATCAGAGATGTATAGATCAAAAGAAAGAGAATCATCTAGCAAGACACCTAAGCTACGAACAGATTTAGAGAGAGGAACAGATAGACAAGTTAAACTTCTAGAAGATTGAAAAAGGATAAATTTCGTCTTTTCCGGATTAAGCTTGAGATGGTGGAACAAAGACCAGGTTTCAATGTCATTCAAGAGAGAAGAGACAGAAGATGGGGAAATAGTATCAGACGAGATAATAATTTGGATGTCATCCGCAAAGATTTGGAAAGTGACATCATGACGATGTAGGATTTCACCTATGGAAGATAAGTAAATATTGAAGAGGAGAGGACCTAGGACGGACCCCTGTGGGACACCGTATGAGAGTGGGAAAGACTCACTATAAGAATCATTGGTACAAACAAGCTGATATCGTGAGAGAAGATAAGAGCGGAAGAATGATAGTGCAGTGCCACTAATACCTAGGCTGGACAGAGTGTTGAGTAGAATTAGATGATCAACAGTGTCAAAAGCCGCAGAGAAGTCCAGTTGAATGAGAAGAACATCCTTACAAGCAAGAGTAGACTCAAGAATAGAGTCATAGAGGAAGAGAATCGAGATTTCTGTTGAGTGAAAACTACGGAAGCCTGATTGTTCAGGGAGAAATAGATAATGGCGCTCAAAGTAGTCCGAAATCTGGACAAAGGCGGCCATTTCAAGAGATTTTGATAGCCAAGGAATTCTAGAGATGGGACGATAGTTAGACAAACAATTGGGATCAAGATTAGGTTTTTTCAGGATAGGGAGAATAGTTGCGCTTTTAGACGCAAGGAATTCACCGAGAAAGAAAGACGAATTGATAAAATAGGTGATGAAAGGAAGAAGTAACTCAATACAGTTGGGGATTCGAGCAAGGTTAATAGGGTCCAGGGAGGAAGAACGAGTGTGCACACGCCTCAGTAGTAGCCTGCAATCAGAGATGGAAATCGGAAGGAAAGAATTAAAAATGGCGGAGGTGGTGGGAGAATAAGACAATGTAGCAGGAGGGAAGCGACAGCATATATTCCAAATTTTATTCTCAAAGAAATGAGAGAATAGGGAAGGTAAGCGAGTTGGATCACTATCAGGAAACACAAGGGTATTAGATTTACCTAAGAGTTTATTGAAAATATTCCAGAGGGATTTGCTGTTGAGACAGGAGGAAATATTATTATTATAATAGGATTTTTTGGCGTCCTCAAACAGGATATGATGGTGACGCCGTGCAACACAATATGATTGCCATGATGCATCATTTTTCAGACGTAACCAATGGCGCTCAAGTCGTCTAAGAGAAGTTTTGGAGCTACGAATTTCACTATTGAACCAGGGACTATGGAGAGATGAAGAGGAACGGAACTTCTTAACAGGAACAAACTGTTCTCTAAAAAATTCAAGACAGGAGTTGAAATATTTACAGAGATCATAGGGAGGTAAGAAACAAAATGATTCATAATTAAAAGAAGAAAATATCTGGTTACATAGAGAGTCGTAGTCAACAGTAAGATAATCTAGAAAAGTGACAGTTTTATGCGATCTTAAGCTGAGAGGAATGAGCGCGGAAAATTCAATTAAGGAGTGATCTGAAACAGAGGAATCAATAGGGAAGACAGTCAAATCCTTGATAGAAATGGGGGAGTCACTGAATGAGAGCACTATGTCGAGGGTGTGACCTTGTTCATGAGTAGAACCGCATACATGATTTGCTAAACCATAGGAAGAAATTAATTCATGAAACGACGAAGAGTACGATTTGAGATGAGGGGCATCTAGTCAAAGATTAAAATCGCCGCAAAAGATAATCCTAGAGGAAAACATAGAAATAAGCGTATCAATGAGAACAATAAACTCATCTAAGAAAACAGAACTAGATACATAGTTACTACGATAGATTGAGAGAATACAGACGGGAGGAGAGTTACGGCTAGTGATCTTGCAGCAGACATATTCGAAGGAACTTATACACAGACCTAACTTGCATTGAATAAGACGAATACAATCAGAATTAAAAATAATAGCAACACCACCACCAACAGACTTAAAGGAATTAGAACTATTGATGGAGCGAGACTGGTGATAAGCGGAGTAGTTAGAAGGAAGACAGCTATTAAAAGGAGAGATTTCAGAGAGAGAAAGCCAAGATTCATTCACAAAGAATATGTCGTAATTAACTAAAACAGAAACAAAAAGAGAAAATTTGGACCTAATAGAACGTAAATTCCAAATACCACATCTTACATATTTACACTTAGCAGAAACAGAAAGTGACAAATTATGGGAATTAGAATTTAGGTGAAGAACACTTAGCGGTACGACGAGATTGAGGATGAGAAGTAGACTCTTTGACGCTAGAGGTGGACGAGGCTGGAAGATCTGGCTGGTCATTGTTCACGTCTAGTTTCCCGGGCGGCAGTCATCGCTGGTCTTGGTGCGGTGTATAACTCGAGTTCTCGCCAAGATTAAGCAGGGACACGAGGGGTCAAACGAAGAGTGGCTGGCGCTGCTACGACCAGCTCGCGAACAGTTGGCGCATTTGCTGGCAACTTTCAAAGAACAAGATTTAGTGGGGTGTTTGCCTGCACACCAGCCACAGGTGTTCTCTCGGGCCGGACACTTGACAGCCATGTGACCGTGACGCTGGCACTTGGCACAGCCAGTGACCCAGTAACGGTCGTGCACCACACACCGTCGGTCACCCAGGTACAGGTACCCTGACTTCATCACCGTGTCACGGATGGCAGGAAACACGGCGGCAACAACTGTCTTTGAGTGACCCGCAGACTTCTTTGAGAAAATCACCTTGAAGTCTGAAGAGTGCTTGATTGTCGTTTTGACTTCATTATTTTTGCTGCAGACACAGTCGAGAATGTCCTCATCAGAGATGTCAGAACTGACCGATGTAATGGTCAGTTTAGGCACGATTTTGCCACGACAAGACGCGTTAAGCTGTTTGTCGCTCTTCATCGCCAACATTGCAGAGTTTGCAAATTTTGTGTCAGGAAGACTGACTTTGACGGCACCACGCTTGGTTTTCGTCATCTTGACGACTGGCACAGATTTCAGCGCCTCTGACACACGCTTCTTGTCAACTGGAGCTTGATCATGTGAGTGCACAATGATCTCCCGTGACATTGCCTGCGCGTACGAACGCTGATGTTGAACAGGCGTTGGCGGAGTCGGCATCAGTGACGGAGTCGGCATCAGTGGCCGAGTTGGCATCAGTGGCCGAGTCGGCATCAGTGGCCGAGTCGGCATCAGTGGTGGAGTTGACATCAGCGGAGGCTTCGAGCTGGTCATTCGTTGAAGCTGGGCCTTGATTTCGCTGACGGTCTTAGTCAGCTGCACCAGAGATTGGTTTTCAGTCGCTGACGATTGGATCATGTCCACCATGGTTATTTTGTCGGCGGTTGTTATGCCGACAAGGCTGTCCAGCCACTCCTGCATTTCTGCAGTGTTGCAGTGACGAGCAAGAGAGCAACCCTCACAAGTGAAGGATGCTCTGGTGGTGAAATAATTCATGGCCAAATATTTTGGAATTCGGCTGCATCTCACATGCACGTACTTTGAACATTGCGAACAGCAGAAGTTGAGTCGTCAGGAGGGGGAGCAGCGCGGGAGGGTTGAAGCCCGGCAGGCTTGGTCATCGCGACCATGACGAGCGCGATAAGATCACAGACAAACGCTCACACACACGCACACACAGACACACGGTTCGAACACATACACGCACGCACAAACACAGGCACACGCGCACACATACACACACGCGACCCGATCACTGAGGGCCCTCCCCAACACAGGGGGACGCGCCAGGCACACAGGCACACACGCACACACACACACGGAGAGTCGGGCCAGGCACTGAATTTAGCACCTAGCCGCGAAAAACCTCAACCACTATCAGCAGCACAAATCACCACGAAAACGCAAATAGCCGGAGCGACACAAAAAAACATCCGCACAGGACAAGCTCTCAAACAAGAGCTCTCTCACACACACACACACACACACTCACACTCACACTCACACACACACACACACACACACACACATTACATTACATCAAGACATCATTCACACATCATTTATATCGCGCTTTTCACCCGAGGGTCTCAAAAGCGCTCACACACACATACACACACATACACACACACACACATACACACACACACACACATAGACTCAAGCACAAGAGTCATAACATACACAATCACGAACACACACACTCACCTACATACACACACACAAAACAGACAAGTACATATACGCACAAGCACAAACATACACTCACGTTTACATACTCAAAAACACAAAAATACACACGCACATACATATTGAATAAGAGAGCACAGCAGACATACAGCACAGAAGACAACATAACATATAACACATTAAGACAGCACAGCAGGCATACAACGACATACACTCAGATTGAAAAATCACTACACAATGGGCACACAAATACAAACCAGAAAACACAACACAACAGACACACAAACACAGATAACAGAGCTCAACATAACACACAGACAGCATAAAATGTAGAAACATACATACACAATAACGGAAAACACACGCATGGAGCACATACACATAGAAAACAGAATTAGGAAACAATCAGACCTTATATTCCGTACTAAAATATACAATATTGTTAAGACAGTGATAAGACTTAGTGAGAAATAAATTTTTAGTATGTTTTTTGAAAAGAGATAGAGAATTGATTGAGCGTATTGAGGGAGAAAGCCTATTGTAGATACGAGGTCCTAAGATAGAGAAACAACGATTGTAGTGAGAATGCCTAGAAGGAAAGGAAGGCTCAACTAGTAGAAAAGGATCGTTAGAAGACCTAAGAGAAAGAGATGAGGTTTTATAAGAGAGGAGGTCAAACAGATACGCAGGCTTACGAAGATGAAGAGCTGAATGAATAATTAAACAAATACGATACTCAACAAGAGCCTTTATGGGGAGTAACCTAAGTTTTTGTAAAGAAGAAGAAACCTGAGAACCCGAAGGAAGATTAAATATCATACGACAGGCCTTGTTAATGATAGATTGAACTTTCCTAAGCTGGCGGTGGACACACACACACACACACACACACACACATACACACACACACACACACACACACACACACACACACACATACACACACACAGACACACACACACACACACTCAGGTTACTTCTTTCGGGTTTCTTCCGTATTTCTCTTTCTCATTTTGTTCCACGCTTTTTCTTTGATATTCCTAGCATTGTTGCATGCCTTGTTGAACCAAGATTTTTTGTATTCCAGTCTCTGCTCAATGACAGGCACAAATAGCTCTACTCCAGTGTTATATACATGCTTTAAAATCGTGTACTTCTCTTGTATGTTTTCGGCTTCCAATAGCTCACTCCAATCAATGCCCGCGAAGCATCTTTTAAACCCATCTATATTTGATCTGGCATAATTGTACTTTATCCCTGTATACGTCGTTTGCTCTTTAGCGATCGTTTCTTCCAGTGTTTTTATAACTAGCACCATGTGATCACTTTTACCCATTGAGCTCCTGTGTTCAATGCTCTTAATCAAATCTGTGTCCTTTGTAAAAACCAAGTCCGGCATAGATGGCCGATCGTCTCCTCTTATTCTGGTGACTCGTTCTACGCATTGCGTCATCAAGGTTTCCATAACTAGTTTCATCAACATGCTTCCCCAAGATTCAGGTGCACTGTTTGATTCCCAGTTTTGCCAGTCGACCTCTCTACAATTAAAGTCCCCCATTATTATTACATCTTTGTTTTTTTTTGTTAATTTTTGTATCCCAATAAGTGTTTCTTCCAAAAATTCTTTATATTCATTATAATCCCACGCGCTGGTTTTGGGTGGTACATACACTACAGCCATGTATATGCGGTGCCAATTCCTCAACACTTGGACCCCAAGAAAGTCCACATTCCCCTTTCCTGCATCACATTTGACAACCATTATACCTCTCTTGACCAGTAGTATTAATCCACCTCCTGCTTTACTTTCTCCATCTTTCCTAAATATTATATATTTACTGCTAACGACTCCTTTTATGTTCATATGTTTTCTGAGCTTGGTTTCGGATATTGCCACAATGTCAGGCTCGTTCTCATTTAGGTAATCTATGAGTTCTAATCTTCCTGATAAGAAACCATCCATATTTGTGTACATTATTTTGTAACCTTCCTCTACGTATTCTTTCTTGATAATTCCAGGGCTCTCATCTATTCCTGTTTGAAGTACCACTTTCTTATCCTTCCCTCTATGTATCTCCATGCAAATTTGTTCCTTTCGTCCTCCGTTTTCGTATCGTTTTTTGTTTTTGCCTCGCGAATTCCTTCAGTAAGCTCCTGTCTCTCTTCCCAGTTCAAGTTCTTGCGTATCCATACTTTTTCGTATTTGGCATCCTTTGCCAGCTTCCACGAATTTTCAAGCGTTTTGGTTGCAGCGTTTCGTGTAGCCATTTTTATAATCATGGGTCTGGATATGCCATGCTGGTACTGCCCCAATCTATGTACCACATCAATTTCGCCTGTGATCTCATTTGGTTCCTCCTCTACTTTTGCTATCACCTCTTTCGCTTTTTTCATCTCTTGGCTCAATCTTTCTTTATTGTACTGCGCCTTTTCTTCCTCTAGTCCATACACCACTACACTCTTGTTTCTTTCAATGATATTTCTGACCAGACTCTCCTTTTTTCTGACAACCTCAATCAGCTCTTTTTGCATTCGCTCCTTGCTCTCCTCTTTTTGTTTTTGCATGATTTCTCAGAAGCTTTCGTCTCTGGCTTCCTGAATCTTCCCCCATCCCACCTGTTTCTCTTTCATTTCTACAATGTCCTCTCTTTGCTGTTTGCCCATTTTTTCAGCCTCCTTGAGTCTGTCTTTGAGCTTCCTGTTTTAATCTTCCAGAAACTCCAGACTTTCCCTCAGATCTCTGTTCTCATTGACCACTCTTTGGTTTTCCTTCTTGAGCCTTGTGACCTCTTTTGACAGGTCCCCCATTTGCTCTACTTGCAGGTCTAGCTTTCCTGTTTTTTCCATTCTTAGCATCTCAACCGCTGTACTGATCTCGACAATGTCATTACAGATCCTCTCAATGTTTCGCGCATTTTCTTTTATACTTAAACCCACTGGGCATTTTGATTCTCCTTTTCTCTGTCTTCCCCTACCGGACATAGTGGCAATTTTGGACGTTAAGCCTTACCGCTCATCAGCACCAGTATTTCACCAGCAGTAGCTCCAGTAATCGCGCCCACACAACACCACAACTAGTACTTGCACTCAATTCACTCAAGGTCACGGTCAATCGCATAGAGCACAGGAAAGGGATGGACGGGTGGATTGTATCTACCTAGTCATGAAAAAAGCCTTCGACAAAGTGCCAAGAACTAGGTTGCTATGGAAAGTGAAGTATGTTGGAGGTATTGAGGGAAGGTTGCACGAGTGGATGGAGGACTATCTGACTGACAGGAGGATGTGCACGAGTGTGAGGGGCGTAAGATCATCATGGGGAAAAGTTAGTAGCGGTGTGCCACAGGGGTCGGTATTGGGTCAAACCATGTTTTTGATTTATATAAATGATATATTTGAAGGTGTAGAGAATTATATGAGTCTATTCGCTGACGATGCAAAATTGATGAAGAACGTGAGATCCAAGGAAGACCGCAAACTGCTGCAAAAGGACCTAGACCAAATTCATCAATGGAGTATAGACTGGAATATGGAATTCAATCACATGAAATGCCATCACATGAAACTCGGAAAGAGTAAATATCGCCCGAGCTACGAGTATAACATAGGAGGACATTTAATAGAAGAGGTGGATGAAGAAAAGGACCTGGGTATAATTTTTCAGAATAATTTATCATGTGGACGACATATAGGAAAAGTAGTAAGTATGGCGTATCAAACAATAGCGCAAATTAGAACAGTATTTAATTATTTAGACTGCGAAACACTACAAAAAGTTATGGTTGCTATAATAAGACCCAATTTGGAGTATGCTGGACCTGTGTGGACGCCATACAAAAAGAAAGATATAGCAAAATTAGAGAAGGTTCAAAAAATATTTTCGAAAATGATTCCAGAACTAGAGAAATTACCATATGAAGACAGACTAAAAAGACTTGGCTTGAAGACACTGCAGGAAAGGAGGGAGAGAGGAGATTTAATAGCCGTTTTCAAGTATTTAAATGAGTATGACACAGGATTTGGCATTTCGGAATACAGACAAAAAGAAGGAAGACGAGGACACAACAGGAAACTAAAGAAAACCAGATGCCGCAGCGACTTGAGGAAATATGGCTTCTCGTTTAGGTGCATTACCAAATGAAATTCTTTGAGCAATGATGTTGTGGCGGCCTCAACCATTAGTTCCTTCAAGTCGTTGTTGGACAAATGTGGCGATTGAAACGAGACAGCTCGAGCCATGCTCATCTCCCGTAAATTCAACTCGGTGAGAACAACTCGGTGAGAACAACTCGGTGAGAACACGCACTGTATGTACTTATGTACATATTGCGCATGCTTGTATATTCGTTTACCTGCACATGTGACTGTTTGTGTTTGCCTGTACATGTTCATCTATCTGTACTGTATCTGTACTGTATCTGCACTGTATCTGTACTGTATCTGTGAAATGCAATTGGGGAGCCAGCAGAGACCCTGGCCAGAGCCGCTGCAAGGTTTTAAGCCCCCTCTCCCGAAGGCAATAATTGATACTTAATAATTAGGGCCACATTATAAATAAAGCACCATTATGATCGAGGTCCGACATTGGGACAATGCAGTTACGAGCAGTCCCTCGGTCTCCTGGGGACTGACGGTAGTTTAATGCGCTAGTTCATGTAGAACGGTCAACCTTTCTCGAACGGGCAACCTTTTCAGTAAGTGAGGGCCCGATGAGACTCTTGGAAAAGGGTCGCGGGCCGGAGTGAAAAACGAAATCTCAGAATTACTATATTTTGTACAATACATTGATTAGGTGAATAATTTGTGCAAATTTGTATTGAACACGTTATAAATCAATGAGACTGCCAGTGTTGTTGGCGTATTCTTAAGCATTTTCTATTAGTGGGAAGTATGCGGGCCGGATTGCAATAATGAAGCATAGCGGAGTGGCTGGCCGGACGATAAGCCTTCGAAGGCCGGATGTGGCCCGCCCCTGATTCATAGAAGGTGTCGATTGCCTTATGGGGAAATGCTTTACTCGTTTGACCCTCTCCTATCTACGCCCGTGATTCTGATTCATGAGTGAGCACATAGCGGCGTAATATGCAGATTATTAATATTGTAGAATGTATTTATTTATTAATCTTCATATGATAATCAGGCATCATAAACTGTTTTTAATAATTTGTTATAATTTTTCAAAAATAATACTGTGGCATTGGTGATATTTTGTACTTATTCACTTGTTTTGGAAGTCGTGCAACCAGAGAGACATACGTCCACATAGGAGAAGCCATGCTATGATAGAAAGACCAAAGAAAATCTGAAAAAAAAACGTTTCAAATTCAGTACAAGCATTAAGTGAATTTCATTGATAAAATATGTTTGATGAAGATAGTTTTTTCAGCATTTTCCAAAAAATGTCACCATACACACCAGTTTAGTTTGGTTTAATCAAAAAAGATCGGTGTGAGTTTGAACTTGACCATCACATACATATTCACTCATTGACATTTGTTTGTATAGCGCACACACGTGCGAAATCAAGATAAATCTTGGAGCAAAAAATATTAATAGCTATAGGTAAGTATATACAAATAATAATAGGTAAGACACGCCGCTTAGGGAAAACATGAGGACAACACACACACATACACGCACAAACACACACACACACACACACACACACACACACAAACACACACACACACACACACACACACACACACACACACAACGCAAAATTTAAACCTGGCAGTAAGAAAAGAACAGGAAAAGCAGAAAAAAACACGAGAAATACATCAAGCGAGGCGGGTGCGGTATAACGGCAAAGAGCGAAGCGCAAGCAGTAAGAGAGTGAGAATCATGATGAAAAGATCTATCAAAGAGATCTATCATTGACGCGGCAAATACAAGACCAAAACAAACAACTGGAACGACCTTTTATGCACAAAATTCATTCCAAACGGCTGAGCCAACGACACAAAAACAAAGTTCAGCAAAAACCAAAGGCGTGTCAGTCGAACTCAAACATACGCACGACACAATATATAAATTATAAGGCTGCCAATCAACAACAATGTAAATGAAATAAACAATGGAAAAAAGGAGCGACATTCTCCCCGCCGTGTAAGGCTCCACCTTACGCAACACACTATTGATGAACACAATCGCAAAACGATGCACAGCACAATAGACACATAAACATCAATATCACACATATGAAGCACGGACGACAGATAACTCCGGAATTACTCCGGAATTAGTCTCGGAAACGACTGGGACACTTGATAACGCGCCCACTGCGCGTACACTGGGAAGTATCTGACTTCTTATCCGCCATCGAACGACTCTCTACGCCCGATTCCGCATTGGACGCAGAACACCGGGATCCACCTGGCTGAGAACTATGTTCGGAATAAACATCAACACTGGATATTTCCAATCTTTGCAGACGCTGAATTGGGCGAGTAAACAATCCACTCTGCATTTTCAAATCAATAGATCGTACAAGACCGTCATTTCCCTTGTGCAGTTTGACGACAACAGAAATGGGCCATTTCAGGCGTGGGACATTGTCCTCACGAACTAGGACGACAGACCCAACAGATAATCTACTCGCAGAAGCACGCACAGAAGATTTCGAATAAGGTAAGTTACGAACATATTCAGAATGCCAGACGCGCCAAAATCGATTCATCATTTGAGCTTGAACGCGTTCTCTGCTGACAAAGTCATGAGCCTCGGCCAAATTCGTCTCCAAGACCCCGCTCTCGCTAGGCGGTGACAGATGATTACTGCGGCCTACAAGCAAGTGGTTGGGCGTGAGAGGCTCTGCAGAAATATCGGCACCTACAAGCGTTAATGGTCTGGAATTTATGCGAGCCTCTACTTCGACCAATAAAGTCTCCAGCTCATTACGATACAGGTGAGAATTGCCAACTGTTTTCCTCAGAGAAACCTTCATAGTTTGTATCATCCTCTCCCACCAGCCGCCCCACCAAGGCGACCGATGAACAATAAACTGCCCATTGGGCGACATATCACCGCAATATTTAGTCAAGTGCGTAGCAGCACCTTTGAACACACAAGCATTGTCCGAATATACTCCACAAGGCAATCCTCGGCGAGATAAAATTTTCGAAAAACCATCAAAAAACCACGCAATGAGAGAAATGTAACCAGCTCGAGATGAATTGCTCTAATGGCAGAGCAAGTGAACAAACAAACATATACTCTTTTTCCGGGAAGATCAGCGCAATATAGGGGTCCGGCGTGATCCACTCATACATGTGTGAACGGCGCTGTTTCACACACCCTGTTTCGATAAAACGGAGTCATCCCCTCCACCTGTGGCTAATTACGATTAATTTCGTCAGAAAAAGCCAATTGCTGCTCATTACGCAATATAGTCAACTTGGCGTCATGCAGCTCACCACATGTTAAATACTTGGATATGTGGTGCTCCACGTGTGATTGCGTCTCGCACCACCTGGCGGTACCTGCCAGAAGCGCAGTCATCTTTTCAGCTATGTGTATGTTTGTGTGTCGTGTTACGTTTGTACGTGATTGTGCGTGTTTGATATTGTGTGTATGCTTGTCTGTACGTTTCATTTTTTTCCATCACTGCTCCCAAATGGCCCAATCGAAGGAGGACTCCCAGATGAATCCTTTCCTTTCAGCTTCACTCGTAACTGTGAAACCGCCTCAGTTCAGCCCAGAATCGGTGAGTGGGTGGATCGCGAATATGGACGCGCAATTCCATCTGGCGCGTATTACGGCGGAAGATACGCGATATTTTTACGCGGTCGCAGCACTTCCACCGAACGTTTCTTCGCGATTGAGCCAAGAGGTGAGGACAGCCACAATTACACCGAGCTGAAGAAGGCGCTCCAGGGGCTGTTCACAAGAAGCAAGGCTGAGCGATTTGAGGAAATCCTCACACAGTTCTCGCTTGTAGGTCGACCATTAGAGGCACTATCCGAGCTCCGGAGGACGGCAGCCAGTGTGGGTGCCGGCGAGGACCTAGTCCGGCATAAATTCATCAAGTCGCTTCCTGCAGCAATCACCACAGCACTGGCGGCTCAGCAGGACCTGTCGCTCGACCAGTTGGGTCCTTGGGTGATGAAGTTGTGCCGCTAATGAGTACAGCATGTCTGTCGGTGGGTGTCCAGCGCCCAACAGATCATCATCTGCCGCGAGCCAGTCCGTATCAGCAACGGCAAAATCACACCAGTCGCACCTCTCTGCCAATCGGACTGCGTCCATTTCACCGAAACCAGAGGCCACAGGTATGTCGGACCCATATTTATTATGGTGAATCGGCCCGGACGTGCAGGCCGTGGTGTCGGTGGCCGTCGAAGCAGTCTGGCCTCCAAATTCAGCCATCATCCCAAGTAGCCTCCCCGGCACGGTCGTCGGAAAACTAGAGAGGCAGGTCTTGGTCCAAGCGACACCAGGCCTGCCACTTCTAAAAGTCGCAGCCAAGTTGGGTCTTGCCACGATCACTTTTATAGTGGATACGGGAGCTGGCGTATCAATTTTGCCTTATCGAATAGTCAAGTGGGGAATACAGCCTACCACAGTAACGCTTTCATCGGCAAGCGGTGCAGCCATAGCTGTGCATGGTGAGGTCTAAATTGAAATCGCCATAAAGGGTCCCAGGCGCAGTTTCCCATGGACTTTCGTGATGAACGATGTCACATGTCGATGTCACAAAAACACTACTCGGTAATGACTTTCTGTGTCATTTCAAGCTTGTAGTTGATTGCGGAAAAAAGTGCGTACGCGATTCACAACACTATTGCGTGCACCAGCGCGTGTTGGTCCGTCCTTCTCTTCTTGTTTCGTGGTCAACGACGCAAAGGGAGTAGCGGAGACCGTCCGCCAACTGATCAGGGATTTCCCCAAGCTGACTGCACCCAACAGTGCAGTGCCGGCGGCAGCAAGTCGATAATGCACAACATCGACGCTGGCAGCGCGTCTCCAGTGAAGGCTGCTCGCAGACGTTTTTCATCCGAGAAACAGACAGCAATCAAGGCCGAGATTAACTCCCTGTTGAGAGCCGGTGTGGTCAGACCGTCAGACTCCGCTTGGTAGTCACCAGTGCACCTGGTTGTCAAGGAATCTGGCGGCTGGCGACTCACAGGTGACTACAGAGCTTTAAACGCCATTTCAAAAAAGAGACAACTACCCTATACCGCACATACATGACTGTTCAATCAAACTTAGCGGAAAAACAGTCTTCTCAAAACTGGATTTATTGTGGGCATATCACCAAGTACCTGTAGCGCAGCAAGATATCCCGAGAACGGCCATTATGACTCTGGTGGGGTTATATGAGCATTTGTACATGCCCTTTGGCTAACGCATTGCTCCATCTACCTTTCAACGCTATATGGACGAGATTTTCCGAAAAATGGAATGTGTTTTTGTCTATATTGATGATCTTTTGATTTTTTCGGACAACATGGAACAGCACAAGCAGCATCTTCGTCTCGAGTTCAAAACTCTCCAAAAGAACTAGCTGCGCATCAAAATGGAGAAGTGCGTGTTCGCAGCAGAAAAAGTGGACTTTCTGGGCTACAGCATCTCTGCAGAAGGCATTGCCCCTGCGACCAGCAAAGTCCGAGCTCTGGTGGATCAGCCAACCCCGTCTTCATCAGCCGAGTTGAGACGATTCCTGGTAACCACCGGCTTCTACAGAAGAATGGTCAAGAACTACACCACTGTAAATCATCCGCTCACTGAGCGCATCCGCGTTGAGCCAAACAACAAGAATCTGCAGCTCAACGAAGAGGAGCTTGCAGCTGTCAAAGAGTGCAAACAGGAGCTGGAGTCATCAACAGTGCTGAGTCACCCACTGCCGGCGTGCTCAACTTACCAGCTGGTCACTGACAGCTCACAAGTTGCCATCGGTGCTGCACTTCACCAAATGGTGAACGGCGAGCCTGTGCTGGTGGAACATTTTTCCAGGAAGCTATCAGATGTGTAAAAAAGATACTCAACTTTCGACAGAGAGCTGCTGGGTGCCTGCCTGTCCGTCGTCCATTTCAAGCATCTGATCGAAGGCCAAGAGGTCGTGCTGTTCACCGATCATCGACCGTTGGTTAGCGCCTTTCGCAGTACGAAGTCACCTAAACTAGATAGACAGCAACGCCACCGTGCTCACCGAGTGCGTTTCCGATGTAAAATACATCAGAGGAGCCGAAAACCTTGTGGCGGATTGCTTGTCTCGACCAGTAGTCAGCGTTGCAGTAGACGTGTGGGACCTGCCCTCGATAGCGGCAGCCCAAGCTGAAGATGATGAACTCAAGCAATTGTTGTCCAAATTGAGGCCTTACAAAATCAGCGGCGAACATGAGCTATATTGCGAAGTTTCCAGTATTTACCCACGGCCGTTCGTACCACTCAATTTCCGCAAGAGTATTTTCGCCAACTTGCACAATATGTCACACTAAGGCGAGTAGAGAGCTGTGAATCTTGTTAAAGAGAGGTATTTCTGGCCATCACTGGAACGCGACGTGAAAGGGTGGGCGAAAACATGTTTGGCATGCCAAAATCAGGCCAAATCAACAAATCAAAAACAGGCCAAAATCAGTCGTCACACCAAACCGCCTATTACTCCGTTCACTGCTGCATCTGGTCGATTTGAAACAGTGCACATGGACATCGTCGGCCCTCTGCCACCCCAGTGTATACCGGGACACCCATTCGCGAATCCATTCCGGTATGTGCTGACATGTGTCGACAGAGCAACCAGGTGGGTTGAAGCCGTACCTGAGATACGAGATAACTGAGATAACTGAGATAACTCTCTGAGATAACTGCAGAATCTGTCGCTCGCGCATTCATCAATACGTGTGTGTCTCGTTTTGGTGTGCCTGTCTACGTTATCACAGACAGAGGGAATCAGTTCGAAGCAGATCTTTTCTGCTGCATCGTCGATACCATCGGGTTTCACCGACTACGCACGGCAGCATGTAGGCCGTGTTGCAACGGGTTCATTGAACGACGACACCGTGTGATCAAGTCGTCAATAATGGCCCGTAAACAAGAATGGTTGCCTGCACTGCCTGTCGTACTGCTCGGAGTCCGCATGCTTCCATCGGAGGCCGGCATAACCCCGTTAAGCGCGTTCACTGGCAGAGAGATCATGTTTCCGTGCATCGCCATCGATTGCGAGAGTAGCAGCGACTAGCAATACCAGTTTTTGAGAGAACTTGCAAAAAACATGGCTAAAGTCGACTTCCGAGTGATCTCCGAAGGTTCATCTCACTGCAACCCCTCAACGTATGCTCCTGCTGACCTCGAGCTGTGCTCTCATATGTGGTTGCGCGTAGATCGAGTGCGTCATGCTCTCCAAGCGCCTAACAAGGGACCTTTCCGAGTTCTGCGGCGCAGCCCTAACGTGTTCACGATTGAGCTGTCGTCTGGAGCGACTGAAAACGTCTCTGTTGCCCGGCTCAAGCCGGCCTTCATACCGTTTCAGTCGTCTACCACGCCGCAGCATCACAGCCATAGCAGCAAGCAGACAGTGCCTGTACAGCGTCCCTGCACAGACGACACCTCACAGGGAAATTCACAAGTGAGCGAAACACACATGAAAATGCGCGCGGGACGAACTGTGCGGTTTAAACAAAAAACCAGATTATATTTACTTTTGAAAAATATGTACAATTGTTTCTGAGAAGATACGTGTATTGTATTCTGCAGTATACGAGGTCGTATATATACATTGTGTTCATATATACATATATTATTTTGCGTGTGTTTGTTTTCCATTTGCGAGAACATTTTACGATATTTCTCTGTGCCAATTGACAGGGCTAACCTGGGGTGTATTGTGTTGGATCTACATTATATATACTGTGCTGCAGGCTCAGTTTTTTGTGATAGTGTTGCGATGGATACCCTTCATATTAAGATATACAGGGCCTTATGAGTGCCAAGGTCAATGCTACACACTACCTGCTGGCTACTGCGCAAAGCACCATATAGCGCACCTGAGTAGCTCCGCTATACGCAGGTGGAGTGATTGTGGCGTATCATATGTACATTTATCATTCTTTCTGTTTGTAGCTCATTTGCTCTGCTTCCATTTGTCAGTAACACCGTGTAGCCAACTGTAAGTATGTGTCTGTATGTCTGGGAGTGAATGTGTTTCAGTGTGAAGGTGTGTGCACCTGGGTTGTATGCTTGTCTGTGGCCTCCAGACGGGAATTCGTTCGTTTGGTCATATGAAGGGTGTATGTCTGTTGTGTTGTATGTATGGGTATGTTTGTTTGTGTGTGCGATTGCGTGTCATTATGGGTCATGTGACCAAGCTTATATAAATCCTGAACGCGGTGATCGGGGTGTCAGTTCAGCTGGGTCAGCTCGTGTGTGTCAGTTATCGTATCTGATCGCCGCATGAATATATCTCGCCGCTGCAATCGAACCGAAGTTTTCTTGTGTGGACCAGATAGCCCCATATTGGTGCCCCGAGTGAGGAGTGTGGTGAATGTGGCGTTTGGTTAGCCACTGAATTACGCAAGTGCACAACGTGAGTTATTTTGATCGCCTATATTTGTGCATACAACAAGGGACGAGCAAGACATTACAGACAAACATACACACAAGATCAAACACGCACAACCACGAACAAGCACAACAAAGGATTACCCGGCAGATATGGATTTTTCCGTTACCGCTCCGCTTCTGGTGGGGGAGTCCTGTGGTGCGCCACGTGTTATTGCGCCTCGCGCCACTTGGCGGTACCAGCCAGAAGTGCAATGACCTGTGCAGCCATGTGTATGTTTGTGTGTCGTCTTGTGTTTGTTTGTGATTGTGCGTGTTTGATATTGTGTGTATGTTTGTCTGTACTTGTTTTTCTCGCCCCTTGCTGTGTGCACATATACAGTCGGTTCAAAGAACTCACGCTGTGAATTTGTCCTGTTGTGGCTAACTAAACGCCACGAATACACTCCGCAAGGCAAATTTACATCCGCGTATAAACCTGAATCTCCTACCAACAACGCGCACAGCTCGAGAAAGTGTTCACCAACGTTCAACAGGCAACACTGGCACGCTGGCGCACGACTGCAGAACAGAGACATCAGGCGTCTTACCTTCAAGTTCAAGAGCGATCTCGTTATCCGAAGTAGACAAGCCTACGGAACTGAAATCTTGCTTCAACTAAGTGGGGCCAGAAAACCTATCATCTGCCTGAGCGAGGTCTTCGGCAAAGCAACCCCGGGAAACAATATCTGCCGTGTTCAGCTCACCGGGACAGTGTCTCCAAGAAGAAGGAGCAGTCAGCGATTGAATCTCAGAGACCGGGTTAGCGACGAATGGTTTCCAGCGGCCCGAATCGCTTCAAATCCAATGCAGGGCTATAGCTGAATCTGTCCAGCAATACATAAGAGGAAGGCGAGAAAAACAATTATCACGCATCACATATCCAACAAGACGAGCAGCCAACAAGGTACCCATGAGTTCCGATCGAGGCAGAGTCATACGCTTGAGCGGAACCACTCTGCTCTTGGATACCACAAAAGCTACAATCACTCTACCATCTGTCTGAACAACTCGTAAATACAATACGGCTCCATAACTATTAAGGCAGGCGTCGCCAAAACTATGAATCTCAAGTTTATCTTCCAAATCTCCCCAAATTCCCTCAGAAGGAAAGTAACAACGGTAAACACAAAGTCTCCGCAAGGTACACAAGCCATTCAGCCATCGCATGAACGTAGTGGGAATCTCATCAGAGATTGGATTGGATCGTCCCATCCGCTACCTTCACGCCACAGCTGCTGAAACAGACATTTGACCATCAACGTAAAAGGCGCAACAAATCCAACCGGATCCAAAATGTGTGCGATAAAATTCAACAAAACACGTTTCGAAATAATATTAAACGATGGTAGAGTAGTACAATGAATTGAAAACATGTCTATCTGGGGGCTTCAGCCCATTCCTAGCACATTCGAAAAATCATCCTCACTGCCTGATGAGTTTGAAGGAAGGGTGTCCGAAAGAGTCTTACTATTCGAGCGACACTTTACCAGTGACATTTTGGTCTTATCCAGAACACTTTTGGTTTCAAAAAACAAATTGGTTGCGTCATCAACCGTGTCTGCTCCAGTCAAGAAATCGTCCATGTACAGATTTTCAGAAAGCTCATTTACAGCACGAGAGGGAGCCATCAATCTCAAGTGATATTTAATTGTCGCACATAGTAGAAATGGACTGCCCTTGATACCGAAGGTTACGCGACAAAAACGCATCACACGCAGTTTACCTCCATCTGACAGCAAAAATCGATGTACATCTCTCTCTGATTCATGCGGCTGAATCTGCAAGAACGCTTTCGAAATATCTCCACTAACTGCAAATGGCCATCTGCGAAATCTGATGATGACGTCCAACAAATTTGGCAACAAATTAGGCCCACAATTCAGACAATCATTCAAAGAAACACCACTTCTAAATTTGGCTGAGGCATCGAATACAGGCCTTATCTTTGTAGACGAGCTGGACTCATTGACCACCGGACGATGTGGCAAGTAATACACACGATTAGCAGAGGGCAGCATGTCCGAAGACACCTCCTCAATAACACCTGAATCCTCCATGTCCTGCAACACCTCAGAATACGATTGCTGCAAAGACGGATCAGTAGAAAGTTTCCTTTCTAGAGAAGACGAACGACGTTTAGTATACTCAAAATTATTTTCCAAGACAGGAAGACTAGCACCAGTTTTCCAATGTAAGTGCACTTCATAACGCCCAGATTCAGTGCAGCTGATGCAATCATTGAAAGATTTATGCACATGATGTTCATCTATATTACAATTATCCACAATACCAACATCCTCCGAAGACCAGAATCTCTTCAGAGATGACTCAAGATCGACTGTCAAAATTTGACAACTAGCGGAAGATGATAAATTACCAGCCACCGCGCCAGATAGCACCCATCCGAAGCAGGACTCCTGCGCCACGAGGCCATCGCCAGCACTGTAAGTCTCAGTGTTCATCAGCTGCCAAAAACAGTCTAGACCAATGATAATATCCACCTGGTCAACTCTTCCACATCCAATATCTGACTCAGCCAAATTCAGTGATCTGTACTGTTCCAAGACATCAGCGTTCACAAATGGCTGATGCAATGGCGCACAGATCTGAGGGATACAAAACACAGTGATATTTTTAGACAATGGATATTCAGAAGAGGTACCTTCCACGATAATGTTGAAAACACCACCGGCGGACTGTTTTGAGCACTGGTCTCCAAAGGAAGTGTACCTGAGATTCTGAGTTCCAACACAAGTCGCTTTTGAGCCCAACTTATCAATCAAAGTCTTAGAAACATATGACCGATTGGAACCGCTGTCAAACAAGAGAGCAGCCTAAGCAGAGCCACGTTTACCCATGACCATCACCCTCGCAATGGGAAGCAAAACATATATCTTCTGTCCCTGAAACACATTACACGACAACGATGTGGCACAATGAGCATATGAAACAGACGGTTTAAATTCAACTGAATCAGTTGATAGAACATAAGTAGCAGCTTTAACAACATTCACTGACTCCGATTTAGCCAAGTTCGAGTGGACATTCACATCGGCAGCAGATGTACCTCTCTGAGACCCATCAGAGGACAAAACATCGCTTTTGCGGAGTTGAAAACCACAAAGAACATTATGCTGACCGCCACAGTTTGAACATACAGCATTACACGCACTGGCTCGGTGATTTGCACCCAAACATAAAAAACAGAGACCACACTGCTTAATCTTGTTCCGCCGAGAAGTCACAGATAGACTCATAACAGATCTACACTTACTTGGCAAATGATTCTTTCCGCAAAACCCGCATTCAACAACCGACGAGTGAAGTGCAACAGCAGTGGTCATCTTCGACTTTCTGGCTTCCTTCAGCTGTCCACTGATTCGCTGGGGAGTCCGATGTCCGCTGGTCGAAGGCCCCGAGCTGAAAGTAGGAGATCTTTCACAAGACTCCACCTCGTGTTTCAGAAATTCGAGAAGACCTGTAATATCAGACTCCTTGCCAGCACTCTGTCGCGCCCAAGTCATTCTCACCTTTTCAGGGAGCTGTGAGACAATCATCGGCGTGAGAATTACACCATAACTAGAACAGGAAATATCTAGCGACTCAAGGCTTCTGATGTAGATCATCAGTTCTTCGTACAGGCTTCTCAACCCTTGAGGCTGCTTCAAACCAAGCCCCAGAAGCTACTGAACGTGGGTATATATAATATACTCTTTTCGACCAAGACGTTCCCTCAGCAGATCACAAGCTACTGGGTAATTGTCGCCAGTTAAAGACAATCCACTTATACGTTTACGAGCATCTCCATGGAGCACAGAAAGCAAATACTTAAGAAAACTTAATGATGTTAGATAAATCTGAGTTGTCAACACAGCTTTCAAATGATTCCCAAAAACCAAACCAATCTCGGACATTGCCGCCAAATTTCGGCAAATCCAATTTTGGAAGTTTCACATCTACCGTGCTGGAAATCAAACTACCGGTCACGCTTTTCTGACATGAAGCCGACTGTTTTTCAATTAGAGACATAGCGTTATCTCCAATAACATAAATCCCATCAAGAAAATTGCCAACAGTCTCAATGTCCTGTAGCAATTCATCGTCTTCCAAAACAAGTTTGATTTAAGACTGAACGGCCTGCAATTTCGACAGTTTTCAATCCAGGTCGAACAAACAATTTCTTATCTTCATTGAATCAAACTCACATTCCGGTTTGATAAACTCCTCAAGTTTGGAAGCCGTGCGCTTGACCCAAGATTGTGAAGCAGTACGCTTTCTCTTCGATTTTTCGATGTCAGCCATAGCAACAAAGCAAAAGTACAATAGTTCCCGGGTTTCGGCACAAAAAAATGTCGCGGCAAATACACGACCAAAACAAACACCTGGAGCGACCAATCTGCACACAATTTTTTCCAAACGGCTGAACCAACAACACAAAAACACAAGTTCTGCTACACCAACCGCGTGTCTGTCGAACTCAAACATACGCACGACACACAATATATAAATTATAAGGCTGCCAATCAACAACAATGTAAATGAAATAAACAATGAAAAAAAGGAGCGACAGAGATGATTGTGCAGAAAGAGGAAAACGATGAGAAGGATTTGGAGGAGATAACATGGGAGGGAAGAGAGTTGTAAAAACGTGGAGCATAGAAAGGGAAGGATTTACTAGACCAGGTAGCATCATTAAGGGCTCGTGGACAGGATAAAGGAAGTGTATGACGGGAAAGAGAGTTATTAGAGTTTTGTGTTTAAGTGTTCCCCAAATACAAACACAAATCTCAACGTGAATTCTTTGTTAAAACCATAATATTTACATACATCACAATATCTTTTATAACAAATACAACCATACAATCACAACACCATTCTCATTCCACAACCAACAACCACTTCGCGATTGCCGCGTTGCCAACCACCTTCAGTCGCAAACCTGGTTGCCATCTTGGCGGAAACGCCACATCCTCCCCTCCGTAGTTTCAGACATCACTCTGACATAGTCCCTCAGGAACCTCGGTGGTTGTCGCATTCTCACAGGATACCGTCGCTGTGGTTCGCTGATCACACCGTCCTGATGTCTTCTCGTCGATTTGTGATCGGCCTCTTCGTCGATTTCTGGGAGGTCTTCATCAGCAGCTCCAGCCGATTGTCAGATTTAACGCGGCAGCAGTTGATTGACATGACGTTACCAATGTCCCAAATCTGTTTTGATGATATAGACGTTTCTGTATTTTCTGACAACACCATCAATCCACTTCGGACCACGCGAATAATTCCTGGGGAACACCTTCGTGTTGATGTCGAAATTACTTTTGTTGCTAGTGAAGTATCTCGGCGTCTTTTTCGACCGTGGCACTAGCTGGTCCAACCTTGTCTTCTGAACTCTGCCATGAAGTATCTCCGCCGTTGATCTACCGTCTAGTCCGTCCATAGGTGGCATTCGATATGTCATCAGAATTGTTCTCAAAACAGCGGTTAGGTCAGGCTGGTCTTTGAGATGACAATTTTTCTTTAATCTTTTCAATTTTTCCTTGTTTTAAAGTTTGTACAAATCTTTCCGCTTCACCATTTGACGCTGGGTGGAACGGAGGAGCTGTAACGTGCTCAATGCCGCACTCTGTGCCGAATGTTTCAAACTCGTCACTAGTGAAGTGTGCTCCGTTATCTGACACAATTGTCTCCGGAAAACCTTCAATGGCAAATATGTTTGACAATTGCTGAATAGTATCCGCAGAGGTGGTTCTCCCCACGCTCATTTTTGCAACATATGAAAATTTTGAATGGGAGTCCACACATACCAACCACATTTGATTCATAAACGGTCCAGCATAATCGACGTGCACTCTTGACCAGGGATGTTCAGTTTTCGACCATGAATGATAGGTTTTCGTCGGCTCATTTGCGTTCTCTCTACACGCCTCACATTGTCTCACCATCTCGGTTATACCCTTGTCTAAATTCGGGCACCAGATGTATCTTCTGGCATTTTGTTTCATGCGAACGATGCCCCAATGGGATTCATGAAGCATACGAAGTACTTTACCACGTAGTTTCCTTGGTATAACAGTCCTAACACGTTGATTTTCATGACGAAGCATCAAAACACCTTTGTGCACTATGAGGTTCAATCTGTTCACCCAATACGGTCGAAGTTCATCGCTGATATTTTCGCGTTCCGGCCATGACCCAGTCGACACATAACTCATGACTGATTTCAGCAACGTATCTGTCTCTATAAATTTGACAATCTCATGTATATCAACTGAATTACCCTCCAATTCTTCGATTATGACATGCGTAGTCTCATGTCTTTCCAATTTCTCTTTTTCGTCAAAATCTTCATCTGGACCCATTGGTAATCGTGAAAGTCCATCAGCATTTCGATGGAGCTCTGTATTTCTGTAGCGAATATCATATCGGAATGTCATTAGTTCCAAAGCCCACCTTTGTAGTCTCTGTGACGCTAGTACAGGTATATGTTTGCTAGGATTGAATATGTGCATCAGAGGCTTGTTGTCGGTCACTAGAATATACTTTCGATCACGTAGATATATTTGAAATTTTTCGATTCCATACTTGATTGCCAGTGCTTCTCGGTCAAGTTGCGAATAGTTCTTCTGATGTTCTGTTAGCGTTTTAGACGCAAACGCAATCGGATACTCTTTTCCGTCATCTTCGATTTGCATGAGCGCCACTCCAACTCCATATGGTGAGGAGTCCGTGGCCAGAACAGACGTTTTTGTTGGATCAAAATGAACCAATGTTGTCGCTTTGATTATATCTTCTTTCAATATCTTGAATGCTGATTTACAGCGTTGATTCCACACAAATGATGATTGCTTTCGTCGCAAATTGTTCAACGGCTCTGCCTTGGTTGACATATTTTTTTATTAACGTTCCATAAAAGTTCACTTTACCCAGAAATGCTTTCACTTATTTGACATTTGTCGGTCTTGGTATTTGAAATATGGCCTGCACTCTGTTGTTACTGGGTCGCTTGCCGTGCTTGTCAATTATATGCCCCAAATACTGGACTTGATCTTGAAAGAAATTACATTTTTCCCCGCGCACCGTCATGCCGTACTCTCGGATTCCGTTCAGAACGTTCTCCAGATTCTTCATGTGTTCTTCGTCATCATCACCTGTAATTATCACATCGTCCAAATATGCCGCAACACCAGACAATTCACTAACCATGGAATCCATCAATCGCTGAAAAATCGCTGGACTCGATGCTACACCAAAACAAAGTCGGTTGTACCTGTACAAACCGTACGGTGTATTTATAGTCACGAACTGTTTGCTTTCCTCGTCCAGTTCCACCTGTAAGTACGCATCGGTGAAATCGAGAGTGGAGAATTTATTTCCTCCTTGCAGTTTCACCAATATATCATCTAGAGATAGAATAGAGTGCTGGTCAACCTCCAGTTGATTATTTAGCTGTTGGAAATCGCCACATATGCGTATTTTTCCAGACGGCTTGGCCACGCACACTATAGGATACGCATGTGCGCTATAGTTGACTGGCTTCAACACTTTCATGCTCATCAAACGATCCAGCTCTGCCTTTGTAGCTTCACGTCGTGCGTAGGGAATTACTCACGGTTTTGCAAATGACGGTTTTGCCGTAGCTTTCAGTGTCAACTTGGCTTGTAGTTTATTGCACTGTCCCAGTTCATCACACAATACATCATGAAATTTCTCTTTCAACATTTTTAGTTTGCATTGTACCTGAGCCGATTGTTGTCGCACTTTCGTAATATGCGTTCTTGGCTCCGATTGTGACACAGCGTCCATAATGACGTACAACGTTTCATCCTCTTCAAACATCGACAAACCCCTTTTTGTGAGCCCAAGTTGATCGCTTATATTTAGGCCCAATAAAATCGCACCTTTAATTGCATTGACAACCACCAGCGTACAATTTTTATGTGGCTGTTCACCGACTCTGATGTCCACCACGCACTTGCTTTTACTTCGAGTGGTTGGTCCGCGTACGCTGTTAATTGCCGCTCTGTAGGACGAATAGGTGGACTTCCCAACCTTTTGTATCCGTCCAATCCGATTATTGAGCACGACGCCGCCGTGTCCCACTGAAATTCCAGTGTTTGATCACTGACAACGACTGGAATGAAAACTTTGTTACCGCATCTTCTGTAGTTATTTTGCTGCACTGCATACACTGAATCTGTTGTTTTGTTACCGGTGCGCCTGCGCCGCTGGAATCCCCTTCTTTCGGCGCTTCTACGCAGTTCAGCGTCACGGCACACTGCTGATATGTGTCCGATGCGGTGACATGTATTGCACTCGGTGTTCTTTCTTGGGCAATCTCGTCGCTCATGTGTTTCATAACACTGCGGACATCCTTTGAATAGTTCTATCTGGTTTGATCGATTGCCAAACTGCTCACGTTTTTTCTCCGAAATTCTTTGCACTGCGTCTTCCTGTTGAACATCACTGTTTGGTTGGTCTCTCAATATACAATCAGTCTTGACAGTCCTGACGTAAAGCGCCGCTTTCTTCAGCACTTGATCAAGTGTCGGATCCGGTTCGATGAGACACTGTCTCCTCACTTCATGGTGTGGTGCTTCCTTGATGATCACATCACGAATCACTTGGTCCACATAGGAGCCAGTACACCCCTGTTTTGAACACACGAATTTGCACTCTGTGCTCAAGCCGCGCAACTGCGCTGCCCAGTCCTCATACCTTTGACCCGGTTGCATTTTGTGAGTGTATAACTTGTGCCTTGCTACTTGTACTTGCACCGAAGACTTGAAGTGTAGCTGGAGTCTCTCTTTTAGCTCCGCGAGTTGCTGGTGTGTCAGATCGTCACGCGTCTCATACAAATTCTGCAGCAGGTTGAATGTTTCTGCACCGATCCACGCTGAAAACATGGCTCGTTGTTGCGCTTCATCCGTGATATTGTACGCCTGGAGATGCTGGTTGAAACGTACCATGTACTGATAAAACGACTCTCGTTCTTTTTTGAATTCTTCGAATCTAGGAATTGCTGACTGACAAGCAGCATTTGTGCGCTGAGTTTCCTCAGAAAGTGCGCGATTTGTCAGTGCCTCCAAGATCAGCTGCATATTTCTGTTGTGTGCTTCTATCAATGCCATAATATCTGGTGATGCCGCCATTTGAGTTTTTGTAACCCCCAATATATCTCATAACCAGTATTCAACACAACCTTCACTTGATCCCACTTCTGACACCACTTTTGTGTTTAAGTGTTCCCCAAATACAAACACAAATCTCAACGTGAATTCTTTGTTAAAACCATACTATTTACATACATCACAATATCTTTTATAACAAATACAACCATACAATCACAACACCATTCTCATTCCACAACCAACAACCACTTCGCGATTGCCGCGTTGCCAACCACCTTTAGTCGCAAGCTTGGTTGCCACCTTGGCGGAAACGCCACATAGAGAGTGTGAGAAGCTGCGAGAGGTACGTAGGTTGCCGGGGGTCATGCAAAAGTTTATAATCAAGACAGCAAATTTTAAAGTGGATTCGAGGAATGATCGGGATCCATCGGAGTTTGTAGAGATAGTAGAGATAGTAAAAGTTTGTAGGGAGTTTGTAGAGTGCACATAAACACTGGGATCCTATTTAAATTGGATAGTAAATCTATTAGAAATAAAACACAAATGCAATATCAAAATGAGTAGAATATAAAAGCAGATATGAAAACAGGTAGAAAATATTGAAGACATTATAAATTCACCACTAGAAAATTCACAATAAAAAATTGGCCAATAAATGAAGCATGAAAATATTAAATAAATGATCTAAATATGCTGATATACTAAATTCACCAATATCACTTGAATCTTATTTAATTCACTTGTCTCTGAAACGCACTTTACAAACTGGTTTTATGAATTTTGAAAATGTATTCACGCTGCTTGAAAGTCAGTTCCCAAATGAAGGAGAAAATACATTAATAAATCGTTTACGATAATTCAAGCTGTTTTTTTTGTAATTCATGGTTGTAGGATTATTGACACGTATTGTGGAATCTCTGCTAATATCTGATAACAACAACAACAACAACAACAACAACATATATTTAATATAGCGCACATATTTATACACAGGCGCGAAAGAGACAACCGACAGGAACATCACAGCGAGCAGGGAGTAGGCACAAATAGAAAAATGAAAACACGTTTGCAAACTGGAACATGCTAGATGGCCGTTGGCTATCAGATAGCTCATCCGCCCTTGAAACAGGTTTTGTTTTTTTCCTGTCGGGTGTTTAGCCACCCTCCTCACTGCAGAACAGTGGGGGAGTCGGTTTAGTCGCCGACGACTCGACCGTGAATCTGGTTGTACTGGAATTACACGGCTACCAGTAGCAGGGCGAAGCCTGACCAGACAACGACGAATGCAAGAGATGCAAAAGAGGGACGCAGCAACGAAAACATATAATTAACAGTGAGTAAAAAGACAAATATCAAGCAAGAACAACGAGGGTACAACACAGGACGATCAGCACGAACAACACACATATAACCAAAGACAAATCATACATTTAGTCATGAAGAGAACGAGTGAGCAGATATTTATGAAGATCAGCAGAAAAGGATCGGAATGAAGACTTGTGGTGAAGGTAAGATGGAAGCGAGTTATAGATACGAGGAGCATAGAAATAAAAAGATTTGGATGACCAAGAGGATTGATTAAGAGCAGGAGGACAGACTAATGGCACAGGAATGCGACAAGAAGTGCGATTATTGAGAGTCAATAGGGAACGGAGATATGAGGGAGAAGAGGGAGAGTGGATAAGTTTGAAGACCAGACAACATACCTTATAGCGGATACGAGAAAGAGCAGGTAACCAACCGAGCTGTCGGATGTGCACCGAAGTAGGGGTTCGCGGAGGAAGCCTCAGTACAAACCGACAAGCAAGGTTGATCACTGCTTGGAGTTGGCGGATAGATTTCAAGGGAAGATGGAAGAAGAGCGAGTTGCAATAGTCGATCTTGGAAAAGATATAGGAATTTACCAGAAGACTAGCGGATGAGACATCAATCGACGAACAAATAGGGTAAAATTGTCGGAGTAAAAAGCGGCACGAGCGGATAAGCTGAGAAAAATGAGTCGAGAAAGAAAGGTTAGGATCGAACAAGACACCCTATTGCGCATTTGATTGGCTAGCGGAAGGTTGATAGAGTGAGGAGAAATTCGAGGAGGGTGAAAGACTAGATATTCTGTTTTGTCAGGGTTGAGAACAAGTTTACGTGAAGCAGCCCAAGAAGAAATCTGGGTGAGCAGCATAGAGACCAAATTTGAAGAATGAGGAGAAAGAGGAAAATAAATTTGGATGTCGTCAGCGTATACGTGAAATGAAACTGGATAGCTGCGGAGCATAGGACAAAGGGATGATACGTATAAGTTGAAAAGTAAAGGACCAAGAAGTGAGCCTTGTGGAACCCCGGAGGTGAGAGGAAAGTCGCACGATAAAGCCGCATTACTGCGAACAGCATAGGAACGATCATTTAGATATGAGGTAAGAAGAGAAAGTGCAGTGGATGTGATGCCTAGATGAGCAAGATCGCAACATAAGATTTCGTGGTCGACTAGATCGAAGGCAGCAGAAAAATCTAAGGAAATCAGAAGCACGGAATTTCCAAATGAAAAATTAGAGAATAGATCATTGGAGAGGCAGAGAAGAAGTGTTTCGGTAGAGTGCTGAGATACAAAACCAGATTGGCAGGGATCGAGAACAGGCAAGATGATAGGCCGTAATTGAACAAGGATGGCAGATTCTAGAAGCTTGGAGGACAGAGATAGAATAGAAATTGGACGATAGTTGCATGGCAGAGAGGGATCAAGATTGGATTTTTTTAGAATCGGCAGTATAGTGGCATGTTTGGAAGCTAAGAATGAACCGTGAAGGAAAGAAGAGTTAACCATATATGTGAAAAGTGGAGTAAGGAGTATAATAGCATCAGAGAGAGCAGAAAATTGTATGGGGTCAGTGGGACATTTAGACCTCTGAAGTTTGGTAGGAAAGCGTGCTGTGGTAGACGGAGCAATCGAGGAAAAAGAGGAAACAGTGCTAAGGCAAGGAGGAAATTGGAGAGGAAAAGTGCTAGTGAGTAATTTGGATTGCAAGGATGCAATTTTACAAGATAAAAATGAGGCGAATTCACTAGCAGATATTGAGCAAGATGACTTAGAAGAGCGACCAGAAATAGATTTCAGAGTCATCCATCGTGAGCGAGATGATTGGAGTTGGCGTAATTGTGAACGATAGAAATTAGATTTTGACAAAGCAACCACAGAGAAAAAGGATTTGCGGGCACTACAGAAAGAGAACCATGATGAACAAGAGCGAAAGCGCCGCCAAGAACGCTCACGGGCCCTGCATTCTGAACGCAAGCGGGATAGATCGGACGACCACCAGGGAGGAGGAGGAGATCTTGAGCGAAAGTGATGTAAGCGCAAAGGGAAGATCTGACCATTGATGAGGGAGAGAGAGTCGGATATAAACTTGGGGAGGAGGAGTGGTGGGAGGAACAAATAGTTTGAGGGATTCAGAAGAGAGGTAACCAAACGACAAAATAATAAAGGATCAAATTTTTTGTAATCACGAAGCATCAGTGAAGCGGGAGAAGGATTAGAAGGTGAAGGAAGAGAAACACAAAATGTGATGAGGCTATGATCAGATATGAGAGAATCAGGGGGGTAAGTGAATGTATCGAGGAGAGACAGTCTGGAGGAGTGCGTACAGATCACAAGGTCGAGGGTATGACCGGATAGGTGAGTAGCACCGCTGTTCATAATGGAAAGATCCCAAGAATTGAGCAGAGTTAGAAAATCAGACACATGCGCATGAGATGGTGAGTCAATCCAGAAATTAAAATCGCCTAGAACAATGAAATTATGGGAGAATGTATCTGAGAAGAAAGATAGGAGTGTATCAAATTCAGATAGAAATACTGAGGATGTGCCAGTGTGATCGTGTCGATATAACAATAGAATACCTAATTTAGGGTGTGAAGGAAAAGAAAGCGAGAATGCAGCGTATTCAAAGGAACTACAAGGAAATTGTAGAGTAGATAAAAGTGATAAAGATAAAGAACAGTGATAAACAGCACCAACACCACCACCGCAAGATTTTCGAGAAGATGTGAGATCGCGAGACACATGCAGGAAGTTAAATGAAAGTGGAAGTTGGGCGGAAAACGATGAAACGTCGCTGTCAAAAAGCCAGGTCTCGGTGAGAAAAAAGAGTGAGAAGTTGTGATAGAGAATGACATTAGAAACAAAATTAGCTTTATTACGTACAGACCGAATATTGAGCAGGCCAACCAAGGAGGAAATACAATTTGTGACGGCTAAGTGAGATATATGAGCAGATTGGGTAAGATTGTTAATAGCAGAATTGTTGGATACGAGGGAAACCAGATGTGAGGAATGACAAGATTGAGCAATAGCTGTAGAGTCAGAAACATGCATTTTAGGAAGAGAAGAGTCAGACTTGGGTTGTCAGGAAGAAGCGGTGACAGGAGACAATTCAGAACAATGTGAGGAAGACACAATAGTGCGTTGGCGGAGAGAATTTTGCACAGCAATGAACGAGGAACAGGAGGATGAAAACGAAGAGTGGTCCGAAGGTTTACCATGACGGCAGCAGTTTGAGCACTTTGACTTGCTCTTGTCAGGGCAGGCTGACGACAGGTGGGCACCAGCGCAGTGACCGCAAACTGCTGTAGCTGATGGGCAGCGATCAGATTTGTGGCCCAGACTCGAGCACTTCCAGCATCGAGTCACCCAGTATCGATCGTAGACCGGGAAGCTGCACAACCCGACAAACACTCTGTTGTCAGCGACACGAATCAGTTGGCGCACCTCCGGAGACACTACGAGTACGGCATTGGTGCGGCCGTCTTTTGGCTTCGTCAGGAACAACAGTTTCATCTGTGACGCTGGGATGTTGGCGAGATGAGAGTTTTTCAGCCGCAAAGAGCTGACGACTTCCTCAGGTGACATTTGTTGAATGTTTGCCACAGTGATTCGCGGCAGACGAGAGGCAGAATTGCCTGTGACAGCCACATGCAGTTCTTCAGCCAAGTGTTCGTTCAGAGACTTGGCTGCCATGTTAGCTGAGGCTTCAGTGGAGCAGTGCAGCACCATACCGCCAGATTTTGTTGGGCGAGACTTGGCCACCGGTACAGTGCGAAGGGCCGACAGCACGCGCTCTGCCTTCACCGGCTCCGCTCCTTTACTCTTCAGCACTAGGGCGAATGGTTGAGTGAAGGGCTGGTCGCGCTCTGAGACAGAGGTTGAGGGCGCACAGGTGTCGGCGGGCTTGGCTTCACGAAGGACAGAGGCGCGGAATGTCTCCAGTCGACTGTCGATCACCGCACACACTCTCTCCACGGTGAGTGAGGGGCGACGGGACGCGCGGTACTCGTCTTTGCACTCTTCGCACAGCCAGAAGAGCTTGTACCTGCGTATAGCGTTATACGCAGGGTTGGTCAGCGCGGCGCACGACACGTGAAACATGCCGGCGCATCCCTCGCACTTGATGACAGACGCATCCCCCACCGGCTCACCACACTTACACGCACACTCGCTGGCTGCAGAGGGTGGAGTAGACATAGCAAAAGAGATCGGCACACAGATAACACGAAGGAGCGAACGAAAATACAACAACACACGGCGAACTCAAGAACAAGACTGAACAAGACTGATAATGTCTGATAATGTCTGATATTGTCTGATAATATCTGATTATGCTGTTTCAATGAGTTTCAGTCCAATAAAAATTTCCAATAAGCATAGCTGCCGGAATGAAGGTTTAATATTTATTTTATTTTATTTATGGAATACATTTGTGTTTCCATGCTGTAAGAATAATTTTAATGTGTGAAATAACATGAAATCAATGACGAAATTCTACAAAATGAGTGCTCATTCAGATGACGCACGCTTTTGTGTTTACAAATTGCCCTATAGCGGTGTGAAATTCGAAGTGCAAATTTTACAATGCCCTCTTTACACTGCACAAGCACACACACTGTGTGTGTGTTTGTGCAGTGTTTGACACACACACACACATACACACACACACATACACATACACATACACACACACACATACAAATACACACACACATACACATACACACAAATACACACACAGTGCGTGTCAACTCACATTGCTTTGTCTCCAGGGTTTCTGAAAACATACACTTCCACTGAAAACATACACTGTCCAAGCAATATTGTACAGGGCGACCCAAAAAACGGGCCCCACTTATAATTAGGCCTCGTTTCTTAGTGTTTTGTCCGAATGAAATGAAACATTGGTTATAACTAGTTTATTATATTCGAAACATCACATCAAAACACTAGAGTTTTTGGCCTTTTTTTCTCCGTTCTACAGCATGTGTTCTAGATGGCCTCCATTTAGCTCCGTGCATTTCTTGATGCGCAGCACGAAGTTGTCCATGAAGTTCTTACAGACTGAATTTGTAATGGTTCTCATCTCCTCCCTGATGGCTTCCATGAGATCCGTGACGGTTGTGGGGTTTCCTGAGTAGACTCTGTCCATAAGATATCCCCAAAGATAAAAATCTGGGGGGCTTAGGTCCGGGCTATGGGGTGTCCCCTCAAAATCTGTATTGAGATCCTGTCATAGCCTTTCTCTGCTTCTTGTCTGAGACTGTAAGGGTCTGCAGCGTCTGTATTATGTATGGGTAAGCCCTGATATCGTTCACCAGCACTCTCCTGCAAGTCTCACGGGACATACCGAGGGACTGACTTCGCTTACGCACAGAGCGTTTCGAACTCTGCTGGAGAGACTCTCTCACACTTTCGATCAGCTCGGCTGCTCGCTTCTTGGGTCGTCCCGAGTGGCTTGGACGGTTCTCACTGGCAGCATTGAGGTTCTCCACGGTCCCATACTTCTCGAAGTGGTCCATCCAGTTCTAAATTCTGCTTTTGGATGGAACCTTTTCACATTCGAACTGACGCATGAAACTATCTTGGGTTTTCTTAAACGAACCTATCTTGTAGTAAAACATAACACAGTGTATTATTTGTTTCAGCTCCCACTGGAGTCCTGGTGTTCACGGTCGTTGGTTCTGTCATGTCCTGTAAAATTAGGGCAATCAATGAATAAATAAAAGAGATATCACTTAAAGTGTACACGGGGCCCGCTTTTTTTGGTCACCCTGTATGTGTGTCTGTCTGTCTGTGTATACGTGTGTGTGTATGTATATGTGTGTGTGCTTGTGTATGTGTGTGTGTGTGTGTGTGTGTCTGTAGTGTGTGTAAACCTTAAAATTTCTATTTGAGCGGCATGCCGTTCAATTTTTCAAACATTCATCCGTAGTGTTGTTCAATTAGAGGGTGCCGCTCTATTTTACCACTAGCTGGTCACAATTTTGCGCGGATACGGTAGATTTTATGGAGGAAAAGAAAAACCCAGATAACGTATGCATATCTATTTAACAAATGACACAACTACAACGCGATTACTGGTAATTAATCACAAATTCACTGATAAAAACCAGCCAGTAATTGCTGTTGCCAAAAAGAGAAGAATGAATCAAAGGGATGTTTAATTAGAGGTGCCGACGTTCTATTAGAGGTTTTACCTAATCTTAAGATTGTCAGGGTACATACACCAGCACCACTCTGTAAGTAGCGAGTGCGACATCGTGAGTGTGGGTCGGTCAGCGTGGATCTTGCTGTCAGTCCAAATCACAAATCGGTGCTGTCACTGCCGTTTCATCTCGCCTCAAGCTCGAGATCGACCGGAAACCACGTCATGTGCAGCAGCAGCACGACTTGACAGACAAACGGCCGCTTATAGAGGAATATCCACACGCGACCAGCTCGCCCAGTGCACCTGACTGCGACGTCCAATCAACACCGACACCAGGGGAGTCTGGCGAACAGCATCCCAGTCGGTCTGCAGTGCGTCTGTGAAGAGCTGATCAGACTCCTCGACAATTGTTCCAGCATTAGTGCAGTGTATGCCGTAACTTCACTAATTCAGGGACAATTGTCGAAGAGTCACTGGTTAAACGACAGTGACAGTAGCGATTTGCTATCTGGACTGACAGCAAGATCCACGCTCACCATCGCTGTCGACTGATCATCACACCATCCATCAAAAACCATCACACACTACATCATTGTCGCAACTCTGCAATACAATGGAGGCAGCGTTGCCACGAATAACGGCCAGGCTTATTCGCTGCCGAAGTCAGGCCGTCTCTCGCGGCTCCCCTGAGCGCTCACTGATTCTTCAGCCCAAGAGCTTGATGAAGTCGTCCAGGGACGCCCCCAGGCCTCGTGGCTCCAACACCGCTGCGATTCCTGCCGACGCAAGACTGGGGCGAATGATGTTGTTCAGCGCTGTGCTGCGTGGCAGACGGCCGGCATTGCGACTGCAGGAGAGGCTATGGTGACCCCACCTGTCAGTTGTGGCACCGCAGCGACATCTGTGCTGCTCTTATACTGCGGCACCAAGTCGCAACGCCACGCCGACTCGGACGGCTTCGTCCGGCAGCAGCAAGCCCAGGGTGGCGACAGGCAGGCACCGCTGTGAAGAGCGGCTGCGGCCAGGAGACCAGCTCGGCATAGATGGTCCGCGCTTCCAAGGAGATGATGCTGGCGGACGGAGGAAGATCGGTCATCCAGGTGGCGCTGGTTCAGTGGCTCGCTCTTGCTGAAGTCCGGGCACATGGTGTCCACGAACTCTTCGATGGCTGCCACCAGAGAGCGGGGTCTGTCACCGCTTGTGCGGTGATCAATGATACACACCACGTCTCCGGTGGCTTCCAGCGAGGCGATGTGGGCAGGTAGTGTCACGTCGCATGTAGGTAGTGTGTGTGTCAGTGTGTGTGTGTGTCAGTGTGTGTGTGTGTGTGTGTCAGTGTGTGTGTGTGTCAGTGCGACTGTATGTGCGATTCTGTGTATATATATGTGTGTGTGTGTGTGTGTCTGTGTGCGTACGTGTGTGTGTGTGTGTGTGAGTGTGTGTGTGTGTGTGTGTCAGTATGTATCAGTGCGATTGTACGAGTATGTGTATGTTTGATTCTGTGTATATGGGTGTGTGTGTCTCTCTCTCTCTGTGTGTGTGTGTGTGTGTGTGTGTGTGTGTGTTTGTGTGTGTGTGTGCGTGTGTGCGTGTGAATTAAGGTATGTGTACGATAAAATAAGTTGGTTTTAATCGGGAAAAAGAACCAATATGAAAACAAAGTCCAAAAATGAAGAGGAAGGTATATTAGTATATTATCGGTATTATATTAGTTCGGTCTAGATCAGAGCCGTAGCAACCGCCCCCCGTACCCCCCCCCCCGGCCGGGGGGCCCGAATGTTGAGGGGCCCCGCTGCTTCACGTATTATATTAAAATTCATCATATTTATTATGTATAGCCTTTACCTTTTTGTTCAGATGTTTTCACCTGAGCTTGTATTGTGATTATGTATAATAAATACATTCATTATTTGGTGATTTATTTAGAATGGCGGCCCCAAGTATTGCCTTCGGGGGGCCCATAATTCCTCGCAACGGCTCTGGTCTAGATAAGGAGTTGTTAACCTTGTTCAGTGTTCGAACCCTTTTCAAATCAGCAGTCAGTTCTGGCAGCCATCTGGATTTAGACCCGCATTCAAACCCACCCGTGTGAGGAACAATTCATAAAACAAAAATAATACAAATTAAATAGCAAAAACGGAACCAATAGACCAAAGGTCTAAAAGTCTAAATTTGCAAGCTTTCAGAACAATTCAGAAATCAAAAACGAAACAGATACAATGATAATTGTTGAAAATTCCTGTTATCTCTATAATTCCAGGTTATCTCTATAATTCTAGGTTATCTCTATAATTCTAGGTTATCTCTATAATTCTAGGTTATCTCTATAATTCTAGGTTATCTCTATAATTCCAGGTTATCTCTATAATTCTAGGTTATCTCTATAATTCTAGGTTATCTCTATAATTCTAGGTTATCTCTATAATTCTAGGTTATCTCTATAATTCCAGGTTATCTCTATAATTCCAGGATATCTCTATAATTCCAGGTTATCTCTATAATTCCAGGTTATCTCTATAATTCTAGGTTATCTCTATAATTCTAGGTTATCTCTATAATTCTAGGTTATCTCTATAATTCTAGGTTATCTCTATAATTCCAGGTTATCTCTATAATTCTAGGTTATCTCTATAATTCTAGGTTATCTCTATAATTCTAGGTTATCTCTATAATTCTAGGTTATCTCTATAATTCTAGGTTATCTCTATAATTCCAGGTTATCTCTATAATTCTAGGTTATCTCTATAATTCTAGGTTATCTCTATAATTCCAGGTTATCTCTATAATTCTAGGTTATCTCTATAATTCCAGGTTATCTCTATAATTCCAGGATATCTCTATAATTCCCGGTTATCTCTATAATTCTAGGTTATCTCTATAATTCCAGGTTATCTCTATAATTCTAGGTTATCTCTATAATTCTAGGTTATCTCTATAATTCTAGGTTATCTCTATAATTCCAGGTTATCTCTATAATTCTAGGTTATCTCTATAATTCTAGGTTATCTCTATAATTCCCGGATATCTCTATAATTCTAGGTTATCTCTATAATTCTAGGTTATCTCTATAATTCCAGGTTATCTCTATAATTCTAGGTTATCTCTATAATTCCAGGTTATCTCTATAATTCCAGGATATCTCTATAATTCTAGGTTATCTCTATAATTCTAGGTTATCTCTATAATTCCAGGTTATCTCTATAATTCTAGGTTATCTCTATAATTCTAGGTTATCTCTATAATTCCCGGTTATCTCTATAATTCTAGGTTATCTCTATAATTCCAGGTTATCTCTATGATGCCAGGTTATCTCTATAATTCCAGTTTAATGTTTCCGCTAAAGCATTATATGCATATACTTGGTATTACGCCGATATTACAGCGAACATCTGCTTATACTCTGTTTGATGCAGCCTGCTATGCTTGATTCCCAATGGCTGGTTTCAGTGACTTTCAGCTTGCCATGAAAGAACAAAAACCAATTTAACCTATTTAAACCAATATAACCTGACCCAACCGTACCAAACCCACCCCAACCATCCCATCTCAAATGCAACCAATCGCATTAACTAACCAACCTAATCCAGTATAATCTGAAGTGATCTAAGTTATTAGTTTGTGATCACAATATGACCCGATTCGATTCGATCATAATTTATAATCATAATATTGAGATTATCTACGCCAGGGGTCTCAAACAGATAAATGCACATGTAATGCATAAATCGATTTAATTATACATTATTTAATTAATATTTTCATGAGTGATTCTGGACCATGGAATCAGTTTAGTTTTGCAGATGGATTCATTCTACACGGTGAAATTGAACGTTTTATTGTCTATAGTTGCTGCCCACGTATCATTTGTATTTCATAAAAATGAGCCATCGCATCGTTTATGTTTAA
>OU696585.1:2973144-3128144 GCA_916048095.2 Sacculina carcini
TACACAAACACACACACACACATACACATACATACACACATACATACACACACGTTCGTGCACAAACATACACACAGTTATTTTTAGATCAGCTGTGGTTGTACGTGTGTTTAATGGCTTCACACACACACACACACACACACACACACACACACACACACACACACACACACACACACAGACACACACACACACACACACACACACACACACACACATTCCATTACATTACATTACATTACATTAAGACATTAACATTAACGTTAAGACACACACACACACACACACACGCACACACACACACACGCACACACACGCACACACACACACACACAGTTGGCGGTTTATTTGCCGCCAAGAAGTAGTTCATGGAAGCTGAACGAGTTTGAAAAAATGCTCAATGATACTCTGAACGAACTATGCTATCTGATGAACAAGTACAAAAACTTAACAATTGTAGGAGATTTTAACTGTAAGGAAGTTGACTGGCAAAATTGAAACGCAAACGGATCACCGAACTCATGGAATTCAAGACTTATGACACTGATGATGAAAAATTACATGAATCATTGGGTTCAAGAGAATACACGATTCAGGGGTTCAGACGAGCCATCAAAACTAGATTTGGTTTTTACTGATGAAATGGACATAATAAAATCGTTGACGTATAAAAGTCCAATTGGGAAAAGCGACCATGTGCTGATAGAGGCAGTTTTAGAGTATGGAAAACCTGAAAAAGGTCCCCGTAAATATTACGGTGATAAACTGAACTATGACAAAGCCAACATAAAACAGCTTAAGAGATACTTTGATGAGGTCGACTGGACCGCTATGTTGACAATGACGGATGTTCAACAAAAATTTGATTATTTTGTTGACGTGTACAAGCTCGGTGTTGAAAGATATGTTCCAAGAATAAAAAGATCCTACACCAAGAAAAAATTTTGGTTCAACAAAAGATGTGAAAATGCAAGAGAGGACAAAGAAAAACCATGGGACATATTGCGAAAGAGAAATACTTATGAGCACTGGAAAGAGTACAAAAGAGCCAGAAACAATTACGTGAAAATAAGACGAGAAGAAACAATGAATTATGAAAAAAGTATAGTTGAAAAATGTGAAAAAGAACCGAAGATGTTCTACAAGTATGTCAACGGAAAGATGAAAAATTACGTGGGCATCGAAATAATTCAACATGAAGGCGAGACCATTACTGAACCAGAGAAAATCTGCGAAATTATGAATTATAAATTTCACATGGTGTTCACTGATGAAAGTCCTTTTGATGGAAGTCGAATCTTGCCGAAATGTAGGCCTATGGGAGATGTGTATTTATCTAAGAAAGATCTGATTGAGAGACTGTCGGAGTTAAAGAATGGGAAATCGGTTGGACCAGACGGAATTGAGGGGAGCATTATCAGGGAATGCAGGGAAGAGTTGACGGAGCCATTGTATGACGTCATATGTACTAGCTTGCGCCTGGGTGAAGTTCCTTCACAATGTCAATGTTCGAGCATTGTTCCAATTCACAAGAAGGGTTCGAAAGAGGAAGCATCCAACTACAGGCCTATATCACTGACCAGCGTGATATGTAAAGTTGTGAAAAAAATCATCAAGGACCAGTGGGTAAAACACCTGGAGAGATAAAAGGTTTTGTCAAAAGCACAATACGGATTTAGACAATCAAGATCATGTGTGTCGAGTCTTTTATTCTTTTACAACAAAATTATTGATGCTGTACAGGAGAGCGACAAGTGGGTGGACTGCATATATTTGGACTTGTGCAAAGCTTTCGACAAGGTCCCATTCAGGAGGCTTCTGTGGAAACTGGAGTATTGTGGAGGAATACAAGGACCACTATTGAAATGGATGGAACATTACTTGACCGATAGAAAATTGAGTACAACTGTGAGGGGAGCGGCTTCTTCGTGGAAGCGGGTGAAAAGTGGGGTGCCACAAGGTTCTGAGCTCGGACCAATAATGTTTCTGATATATATCAATGATATAACGAACGATCTGGACAGCACCGTTCACCTTTTTGCCGACGATACCAAATTGATGAGAGTCATAACGAGTAAGAGAGACTGTGAACAATTGCAATGTGACATCGACAGGATTCAAGAATGGTGTCAAAAATGGTTAATGAGCCTCAACGAAACAAAGTGCCATGTCATGAAATTAGGCAAAAGCGGGAAGAGACCATCTGTGGACTATGCACTGGGATGCGTCACGCTGCGAGAGGTGGACAAGGAACGAGATCTTGATGTGATTATCCAGAATGATCTGTCACCTCAGGCGCACATTGATGACCTTTTCGCCAAGTCGTATGCACTTATTTCAAAAACGAGAGGAGTATTTAACTACATGGATGAGAATATGTTCAGAAAAACATGATAGCTCTAATTAGGCCAAAGATCGAATACGCAGCTGTAGTTTGGTCTCCACACGAAGAGAGACATATAAAGAAAATAGAAAAGATTCAAAGACTAGCCACAAAATTGGTACCAAACTTGAAAAACATGTCTTACGAGGACAGATTGAGGAAAATTGAATTACCCAGGCTTGATGAGAGGAGAGAAAGAGGTGACTTAATAAACATATATAGATGCATAAATGACACGGTCAACACAGACGACATCGGATTAGTTTTTCAAGGAAATGTGCGTAGAGGACACTAAAAAAACTGAGGAAAACACGTTGTTGAAAAGATGTAAAAAAGTATAGTTTCCCGTTTAGGAGCGTAGATCAGTGGAACCAATTAGACAGCAAAATAGTTGAATCTAGAAATTTAAGTTCCTTCAAAAATATGTTGGATAAATTAAGGAAAAGAGACGGTACAGCACGAGCTTAGCTCATATCCTGTAGAACAACTATGTGAGTACTATGTGAGTACACACCCACACACACACCCACACACACACACACAAACACACACACACACACACACACACACACACACACACACACACACACACACACACACACACACATCTGCTGGACGGCGCGGTCACTCCCGGGGCAGCAGCGCAGGCGGCGGAAGTCCGAAAGCGGCGGCGCTACTCAGAACTGTGCCAGCGGTACGATTTCGTGCCGCTGGCTATCGAGACCACCGGCGTGATGGGGGCATCCCTGGACGACTTCGTGAAGCTCCTGGGTGGCAGAATCAGCGAGCGTTCATGGGAGCCGCGAGAGGCTTCGGCAGCGAATAAGCCTGGCCGTCATTCGTGGCAACGCCGCCTCCATTGTTTTATAGTAGTATTGTGGATATGTGTACGCGTTTTTAAATATATTTGTTTATGTCTCAAAAAAAACACACACATACACACAGAAAGAATGGAAGAAGATCAACACTATTCTCGGAAAGAAGCACAACATCGAAAACTCTGGGAATATTTACTTAGAAACTTATAGCTCTGATAGCTCTGATATTCCGAACAAGTTCAGCGATCACTTCGTCAGAGACACTTCTGATGATGACGTGCATTCCAATACAAATCACTTACAGTATTTACCAGCTTCACCCAGCTTTTCGATGTATCTCACTCCGACAACAAATCAAGAGGTTGAGCATCACCTACAAGCAATGAAGGGGAACTAACCTGGATTGGACGACATATCACCAGCTTTATTGAAAGAAGTTAAATGTTATATCTCAGCACCTCTCTCACACATTATTCATGTATCACTGACGTCAGGAATCTTTCCGTATGATCTGTTAAAGGTAAAGTTATACTGATTTACAAAACAGGTGACAGGCATGACATAAAGAACTACAGACCTATTTCAATTCTTCCTGCTTTTATTAAAGTGTTCGAATAAGCGATTGCAGTGAGGCTCCTGAGCTACCTGGAACAAGATAGATTCCTCTCTGACTGTCAACATGGTTTCAGAGCAAAACACTCAACAGAGACTGCTGTCCTACAATTCACAAAGCATGCCTTTAGTCTTCTGGAATCTAAAAAACATGCTGTTGGCGTTTTCTATGACTTCTCCAAAGCCTTTGACTCTTTACATCATAACATTATCCTCGATAAACTGAAGCACTATGGCGTCAGAGGAATACCATTGGAACTCATACACAATTACCTATCCAATAGGACTCAACGTGTTTTCTGTAATGGTAAACACTCGCATTTAAAGAGTATACAGCACGGAGTCCCACAGGGGTCTATCTTGGGACCTCTACTTTTCCTCGTATATATAAATGATATTACGAATGCCAGCGCAGAATTTCAGTATACGATCTATGCTGATGACACTAACCTCTTGATGGGTGACAGTGATATCGGTGTGCTACATAGAAGGCTAACAGTTGAATTAGAGGCAGTTAGTCATTTGGTGAAAGCGAACAGACGCAAGCTTAACATTGCAAAAACAAATTGTATATTTTTCCAAAATAAATCTCTATCCAAAAAGCTACCTGAACTCACATTGGAAAATCAAATAATTAATATAGTTGAACACACAAAAATTTTTAGGTGTCCACATTGACAAAAATCTCAACTGGGGCTATCACATTGAAGATGTATGCATGAAAATATCTAGATTATGTGGAATGCTATATAAAATTCGGTATTATCTTACTTCAGAAGCAATTATCACCATATACTATACTCTTTGCTATCCTTGTTTGAATTATCGCGTATCGGTTTGGGGTGTACATGGCCTTCGTTATTCCATTTACGAAAGTTTGAATCCACGGCCAGTTTAATATCACAAAACGAACTTCTAAATTTCGCCTCCATTCAGAAATACTTTTTAATACTTATAATTTATAAATCCGTAATATCTGATAATAATAGTATATTATTTGTGAAAAAAACAGTTTCCAGGAAAACACGCAGCTCAAGCATAAATCTGGTATGTCCCCGGCACAGAACACAATTATTTAAGCATAGTATATTCTGCACAGGGCCGCACATTTGGAATTCGCTTCGTCACAAAATTAAAGCCAACATATATAATGGTACAATAAATATATTCAAAATGAAATTGAAAAAATACATGTTTGATGTCCAATTCACTTGCTAACAATTACTTCCAGATGATCTAATTGTCTCTTTAATTTTTTTCTCATATATATCTGCCCATTGTCATATTGTTATCGTAAATTAACACATGTGTGTATGTGTGTTGTATTACCACGTGCTTTATTATAAAAAGTTTGTCCGACGAAAAGCTTAGGCTTGTCGGACTTTTTCCATGTTTGTTGTTACATGTTAATGTGTTCATATTGTATGCTTGGAAATATTGTATGGAAATATATTTAGAATTTACAAAAAAATACAATTTACAAAGCGCTGATGTGGTAGAAGTCCATGGGCGTAGACCCTGGAGGTACGGGGGGGTATAAATACCCCCGGGCAAATTTGCTGGGGGTATGAATATGCAATTATACCCCGCCCCTAGAATTCTGCTGAGTTCTTAAGTTCATTTTTGGGTATATTGGCATCAGAATCAGCATAGCAAAAAGCAATAAAACACGACAAATTTGTGTGCATGCAATTATATGCAATGTACTACTCATTGAGGTATATGTGTGCGTTGAAATTGAATAAGCCGAAAATGGTTTAGGATTGCATGCAATTGACCAACTGAGTCAGCTTTGAACACTATGCATGATGGCTGTCATCCCCCCGAGCCTCGACACAAATCTACGCTCTTGCTACTGACCTGTACGACGTTATGAATAAGCACAGTTCTTGAATTTTCATGACGAAGTTCCTTTTTTGGTACTTGAGATAAAACTGTATTAAAATAACATAAGAACAATGAAACTTAGTACACAAATAATCCTAACAGCACACTTCCATTCACAGTCACTCTCCTCACGACACTGCCATATTTCTCCCAAACATACTTAATCGATTAAACACAAAAATCAATATTCATTACGTCACAAGTCATACAGCCAATTAAATCGCGTTAACACTCCATGACGCATAACCTTGAACACCAACTTCAAGGTCACCTGTTACACTACATCAGACAATCACGCAAACTAACGAGTATACAACAAATGACATTCATACAACAAATAACGCACATAATAATTTTACATCACAAACCTTTCATCTCGTTTTGAAAACCAAGCCACAACAGATACAACAAACGCACACTCTACGCTAGTGAACGCAACTTCAATACGCAACTACAGAGCCAGTGCAGTGACATCTGACGAACGGCTTCAAAACTACAGTGAAATTCTCATATTGTACGTTGGTACAGCAGCATATACTCAACACAGCGCACATATTTATACACAGGCGCGAAAAATACACGTTTGAAAACACGTTGGCAAAATGCGAGCATGCTAGATGGCCGTTAGCTGCCAGATAGCTCATCCGCCCTTGAAACAGGTTTTGTTTTTATTCCTGTGGGGTGTCTAGCCACCCTCCTCACTGCAGAACAGTCAGAGTAGCCGGTTTAGTCGCCGGCGACTCGACCATGAATCTGGTTGTACTGGAATTACACACGATTACCAGTAGCAGGGCGAAGCCTGACCAGACAACGTGTATAGTTATGACTAGGGCTGTCAAAAAGTAACCTAAAAATCAGAAAAAAGTAACTTTATTTTCGAGAAAAAGTAACCTAAAAAAGTAACCTAAAAATAACCTGAGTTTTATAGTTAGTATCACTTTTGTATCGTTTTATCACATGTTTATCACGCCTTTGCTTATTAGTGCGCTATGTGAAATACACGGTTTGTTTGTTGTTTGTTTGTGTACATATAAAGTAACCTAATAACCAATAAAAAGGTAACCTCAAAATAACCTCCTTCGAACAAGGTCAATTTCTGTGTGCAGTTCTGAAGGAAGAAAATACACCAGTCCTTTTTTTTTATCATCTTTCCGAGTTGGTACTACTTTTCCACCCTCTCCGATCTGGTACCATTTTTACAACAAACAACCAAAAGTGACTTAACATAATTTAGCTAACATCGAAAAAAGGAGTATAACCATCAAAATATAATTTTAAGTGGAAAGCTCATACAAATGCGAAATACACTAATTGCAAATGTAAAGATTTTTAGTAATGGTCGCAATAATGTTCTTTATATTTTTTCAATGGAACTTTTTATCAAATAGCACGTACTACAGTAGCGTAAAAACTGCATGTGTGAATGCCCCCCGTCCTCCCATATGTCAAACGTGGGATAATGGCGCTATCTCACGCCCTGAAAATCACGTGCAAATTCCTGTTCAAGTAAATACGTACTGTCAAGTGCTACAGTGCAGTATCTGGTAAAGAGACCTCACACATCGTACTATACCACGCCCCAAACATCTCACGACACCCTCCGGTTCGTGGACATTTCCTAAAATGGAATTACACTATCCTGAGTACCCAAAAACGTATAAATATCGAGTAGCGCGGATATTGAGATGAATATCAATTGCTAAATCCTAACAGCAGAAATGTTGATATTTCTTGATCTTCAGACCTAATATTCAATCTCTTTTCCTATTTTATCCTCATATATACCGTTTTTGTGCCTCTTATCTGCAAAAAGTCACCAAACTTCGTGGTAAACTTACCTAATAACAAGAAAAATAACAAAAGGTAACCTGACGATAAAAAAGTAACCTTAAAAGCAAAAAAGTAACCTAACGATGAAAAAGTAACTTTTGGTAACCTAATTACTTTTTTAATAATTATCGTACACAACTTTTTCACGCAGTTTTAGGTAGCTTATGAAAAAGTGACCTTTAGGTAAAAAAGTAACTTTATTAACTTTTGACAGCCCTAGTTATGACATATACCGTACAACTTCTATTTGAGCGGCATGTTGTTCTATTTTTCCAAACCTTACCCCGTAGTGATGCTCAATTAGAGGGTGCCGCTCTATTTTTCCACTAGCTGGTCACAATTTTGGAGAAGATACGGTAAAATTTATGGATAAAAAAGAACCAGGTAATATATGTATATTTATTAAACAAGAGACACAAATACAATGTGATTACTGATGATTCATGACAAATTCACAAATAAAAATCATTCGTGGCCATTGCCAAAAGAGAATAATTCATCAAACGGATGTTTAATTAGAGCTGCCGTTCACATAGAGGTTTTACGGTATATGAAATATACTTCTTATTGAGGTAGGTGTTTTGTAATTGAATAGGCCGAAAATGATTGAGGATCTTATGCAATTGACCAACTGAGCGAACTTTGAACACTAATGCATAATGGCTGTCATCCCCCCCACCCGAGATTGGACACAAATCTACGCCCTCGGGGCACACGCTCACTTTCCCCCGGTAAGCTGTGACACACACACAACGATACTTTGATAATATTCAAATCTACTTATTAAATCGAGCTTGTAAGATAGATTATCTACATGAATTTTGGCTCATTTAAATGTATCCAATAGAAATGTTGAACACGGATTCCAGAGTCATTGGCCAATTTACCAACTGGTTATACACAAACCGGTTTATTCCGGTTAAATCAATCTGCTCTTTTACCACGGGCGTAGCAAGAAGTGGGGTTAGTTGTAACCCCCCACTCGTACAAGTTGCTGGCTACGCCTATGCTCATAACGCGATTGCTGAGTTGGTGGCCTGTTTGCATTGGTGATGATTAATCGATGTTTTTCAAACACGCTGCTATTGCCGATGATGTATCGCACGTCAGTCACAAATGAGAGCCACATGGGTTGAATGCGACTTAAATATAACTGGCCGTCTCACAGTTCAGCGATTTATTATCGAATAGAATCTGAGATCAGCCAATTCAGCTATTTGAGCTGGATGATACAGCTTGTTGGTAATTAGCGACTTGGAATTTCACTACCGTTTGGTTGCAGAAACTGAATTGCAAATAATAAAACCTAAAAGACGAGATAGGGGCAAGTGTACACCCATTCTAGAATTGAGCGAATACTGGAATTCAGATAATAATGATATAATAATAATATAATTTTTTTTTCTCATTATTTATTAATTACAGGCAAATCCAGTAGCATGGGAAGAGTGCAATCACTATTACCACCCTGCGGTGAACCCATGTACTGGAAGCTAACCAAAAGATGTAAAGATAAAGTGAGTTCCAGAAAAGTGAATAATATATAAATAACAATAAACAATACATCCAGCATAACTCTCTTTAAAGTCGCTATGCCAATATACATCGAGAATAATAGAAAAGAAACCGAGACAGACAGAGAGAAATAGATATAAATAACGAAAAAACAAACGCAAAACGCAAAATGAGGTACTTATTATTTATTATTATTATTAATTACAGGCAAATCCAGTAGCATGGGAAGAGTGCAAGCGCTATTACCACCCTAAGGTGGCCCCATGTACCGGAAGCGCCCAAAAGATTCAGAGAGAAAGAGAGTTCGAAAAGAAAAATCACTCAGTAACCGTAAACTGAGGTAGTTACCGGCATGTCGTTCTATATTTGAAACCTTCCCCCGTAGTACCGTTCTATTAGAGCGTTGGTTCTTAATCTGGGTTCCAAGGAGACCCTGGGATTTGGTGAGTCAGTTTCAAGGGTTCGGCGGTTTGGTTCACCCACTCGTATGTTTCGTGACGTCAAGCTCTGCTTGGTCATCATTGGCTGCAGCTAATAACGCCACATCGCATGGTCTTGATTTCTGTGCTGTAAGCAACTCGGTCCACTCAGTATTAGCCTTGTGTGACTGTATTGATCGTACGTGATTTTTGATTTCTCTTATAATACTTCAAGCATAACGAATGGTTCGATTAATGCATGTATGGAACTTTAGTGGCTCAGGCACCTCGAACAAAGTTGAGAACCACTGAAATAGATGTTCTACGGTACTTGGCTAATATCTCCTGGCGTCAAATCTTGGCGCACATAACGTCTCATTGGACACACATCTGACGCATATGCTAGCAACTGGCGACTGTTGCCAGTTCATCTGGCATCACTCACACATGTGCGTGCTTGTCTGTGTGTGTATGTATGTATGTATATAAGTGTGTGAGTGAGTGTGTGTGTGTGTGTGGACTTAAGCAGGCTCAACTTGTCAGGCAGCTCGAATCAACATGTCAACTTAAAACAACACACACACCCACACATGCAGGCACACACACACATACAAGCAAATGAACAAATGTGACACGTGTGTGTGTGTGTGTGTCTGCACAACATATGCCACTGTCCATAGGAAAGTCGTGCTATTTTTACAGAAGCAGCACATCCCAAGGATCTGCGAGCTTGTGACACATTCAAACACTGAAACGTTACATGCACACACAGAAACATATACGCACATATACGCATATCATAGATGCAGGTCATTAAGACCACATGGCTTAATCCAAAATTATACTAAACAATTTCCATAGAGGGCTTAATGGCCAGAGCAAGAAAAATTTCAGTGTAAAAAATTCAGTCTGCCAAAGATTTATTTATCTAAAAGAACAAGTCTCATTATAGTATGAATTATATCAATGTTGATTAAGTACAAATATGTGCAATAGTTTGATGGAGAATGTAAATTAACACGTAAATGATAGAAGAAGACAATATTTTTTCAGTACACTATATCTACATTCAAAATATTATTAAAACTTCGGACGTCCGATTTTCTCTACTTTTTTCTCTATTTATCAACAACTAAATATCAGCCCTGGTGAAATGTCCAACACTGAAATATCCAAAATGGTCCAAAGCGTTCTATGTGAGCACAGACGCAAGTACAACGGGAGTTGGAGGGTTGCTGACACAGAAAGATGATAAAGGGCAACTCCAGCCGATATCTTTCTTTTCGGCAGGACTAACAACCGCACAAAAGAATTACTCTGCCGGAGAGCTGGAAGCTTGGGCAATGGTCGCCGCCGTTCGAAAATGGTGGCAGTATTTGCAAGCGGCCAAGAAGGTGGTATTTATTACAGACCACAATCCTCTGGTATGGATGAAGAGGCAGAAAGACCCAAGAGGAAAATTCGCTAGATGGTTAATGGAGCTTGAAGCATTGCAAGATTACGAAGTGGTGTACAGAGCATGGGTGAAAAATGCAGCTGCTGATCATTTGAGTAGATTGGAATATCCAATCGATCCAACGCTCATCGACCACGAAAATGCCGAAAAATGCATATATCATGTCGAATCATGCAATATTGACCAGCTCAGAAGGGCTCAGAACGACGACGCATCGATATCCGGCGCAAAACGTCAACTCAGAGAACTTGGTGGCATAAGGGAAGGTCGGTTCAAGCGATGAGAGCACATGTATTTGAAAGATGGGCTGCTGATGAAGCGGAAACGTGTGGTTGTTCCAGACAAGCTTCAAGGTGATATCACTGCTCAATATCACAAACAGGGGCACTTCGGGATTGAGAAAACGCTGGAGGCCCTGCGTTCAGAGTTGTACTGGATAGGCATGCACGACACAGTCAAGACCGTTTGCAGCTGCTGCCAGACTTGTGCGCGTCATATAACGCTCATATGAGCCAAAGGTGACCATGCAGATACCCAGGTATGGCGAACCGGCCCCTCGGAAAACGGTCTCAATGGACATCGCCACGCTTCCCTGGAGTGAAGATGGATTCAGATACCTGCTAGTGATAATCGACAATTTTTCTAAATTCGTCGAATTAATACCCATGAAGGATCAAACAGCGGTGTCAGTTTCTTTCGCCGTCCAGAAAGAATGGATCTACCGCCATGGGAGCCCGGTAACGCTGATATCAGATCAAGGAAGAAATGTTGACGGTGGTATAATAAGAACGGTGTGCCACGAGCTAGGCATTGAAAAGAGGCGCACGAGCCCGTACCACTCTCAAGCAGACGGGCAGACTGAGCGGGTGATTCAGACGGCGAAACAAGCCGTCAAATGCCTGCTTGACGACAAACTGATGAGCACGTCAATGTGGCCAAATGTATTGCGGGAGGCGAATTTATTTTTGAACAATGCCCCAAATACCAGCACCAAGAAAAGCCCTCACGAAGTTATGTATGACTCATGGCTGCGAACTAATCGCTCGATCAACTTCGGTGCAGTCATACCGGACGCTCTCACAACCGATCAAGCGGATCAAGCGCGAATTTCCGTCTATTCTGATGTGGCGCGAAACACAGACAGAGCACGGGACAGCTACAAAAGCTACTATGACAATTGCAAAGTGGATCCTGCTAGACGCCTCATTCGACCTGGAAGCCAAGTCATGGTGCGCAACGAGGCAGCGACTGGGCTAGATCCGCTGTATCGAGGACCTTTAGAAGTCGCAGACACACAAGGCGGAAACGTATTTCTGAAACATGCTGACGGAAGAGAGGGATGCGTACACCTCGACCGGTGCATGACGGTAACCAGAGAGCGTCCTGATCGAGAGGATGGAGCTGGTCCACCCGACCACAGTGGGGAGACTGGCGAAGAGGGGACAACAGCAGACGCCATCACTCCAGGATCTGATGCACTCCAATTCCTGCCAAGTGTATCAAGAACGGGAAGAAGAATTCAGCGAAACCGACGTTTTGCTGATTTTCACGTGAGGGAGTGATGTCAGAGGTGTTCGTAAAAATAGCCAAACTCCGACAACTGGCATCACTGCTTGCCCATGCTGGTGCGACAAACAATAGCAATCACGAAATTGAGTGTGCACTGCGCAGTAAGTGTTAGATATCATTCTACTGTTTGCGCTTGATATTAATTGTTTTATTTCAACTACAATAATTCAATATGTTATTTATTTCAGGTTCATTTGTCTTATATTGAAATTCTCCACAATAAACGCTCAGCCGTTCCGGAATGTTCATGACATGGACGGTGTGGTTTTATTACGTACAGCTTAATTAATGCTACACTATACTAAATAGAAAGGCTTTATTGTCCTCAATATTTACACATGAATTGTTCCGCACGACGGGCGGGTAAAATGCTACTGGTAACAAAGTAAACTACTGAATTTAACTGTGTAATTTAATTGGTTTAATTTCAAGTTGTATACAACAACACAACAACAACATGTACATAATAGAGCGCCAAATATACAATGGTGCGATGACAGGATGAGATGAAAAATAATATGGTATGTATGTATATAAAATAAGTGAAACAAATGTCAGAATAGCTAAGAGCATGACAGACAAAATTGAACAGGCGTATATACAAAAGAAAAACACGAAACCATTCAACAGGGAGAGGTAGACTCAAGAAGATGTGCATGCAGAGCAGAAAAGAAGAATCGAAGTGAAGGTGATGACCGGATACGAGAAGGCAAGAAGTAATAGAGACGAGGAGCAAAGAAGTAGAATGATTTCGTCGACCAAGGCGACTCCAAAACTGCTCGAGGACAGTGAAGAGAGTGAAGACGACCTGAGTGTTGAGGTTCAGATAGTAGAGAGCGGGGGTAAGAAGGAGAGGATGATGAGCGGATAATTTTAAGGATAAGACAGCACAGTTTATAGTTAATCCGAGCTTGAACTGGAAGCCAGCCAAGTTTATGTAAGTAGGGAGAAGTTGGCGTGCACGGAGGAAGACGGTCATAGCGTAGTATAAGCATATGGGTCGCAATACCATGTAATGCCAACTATATCCATATACTGCTTCAGCGGAAACATTAACCTGGAATTATGGAAATGACAGAAAGCTTCATTGTTTTGATAGTGTTACACTTCTGAATTACTTCACACGAAGGACGGGTTAAAATTTGAGGAGTGTTGAGGTAAAAACTTCGTCCATAATTGAAACAAGAATTTACAAATTTAGATTTGTCTATTGGATAAACTTTTTGCTTTTTTATTCATTTTATTTTATTAATCGTTCCGCACGACGGGCGGGCATAAATAAGAGGCTGTTCGAGGGAAAGTATTTTGCCACATCTAAAATAAAAACATTCATATTTATACTTTTGTTTAAGACTTTTTATGGGTTTACTTTTTCTTTATTAAATTGTATTCGTTTTCTTATATTAATTCAATATTTATTACTTTATATATTGTTCCGCACAACGGGCGGGTTTCAATCCTAGATGGTGATGGTAATGCAACTGAGAAATCTCTCACAAGCTAGAATTTAAGCTCGTCCGTCGTGCGGAACACTTCATAAAATAATATTCATATTCCATTCATAAAATATAAAGGAATACAAATAAAACAGAATATGTGAACCCATAAAAAGTCTAGCCCATAAACGAATAGATAAGTCTAAATGTGAATATTTTCATTTTTATGTTCACAAAATATTTCCCCTCAAATAGCCTCAAATACACCCAAAGAGCCTTCTCATAGTTAGCCCGTACGCAATAAAATCACACCAACAATTCTTGGAGCTAATACTCACACACAGGTAGAGTAAAAATTTGCAAATTTAGATTTTGATATTGGTTAAGCTTTTGACTGTATTAATTCATTATATTTTATTAATCGTTCCGCCCGATGGGCGGGTGTAAATATGAGGCTATTCGAGGGAAAATATTTTGCCACTTCTAAAATAAAAACATTCATATTTAGATTTTTCTATTGGTTAATACTTTTTATGGGTTTACTTTGCTCTTTTTAAATTTGTATTCGTTTTCTCTTATGAATTGATACAAATTTAATCATATGAACTGTTCCGCACGACGGGCGGGTTTTGATGCTCGTACAGAATGAAAAGAGCAATTCAAAAATACTACCGGAAAAATATTCCAAATTTTGTGTGGGTTTATTTGACCGTAGCTACTAGAAACCTAGTATTTTAGGCCTGAAAAGTGGCATGGGCCCAAGGACCAGGATCTACGGTTTGCGAAAATCAAAATACAAAACAAAACAAAAATTCATAAGGGACCGAAAACAATTTGAAAGAGTTTAATGCAAGACAATGTACTACGTTATTGTAATATAAATGCTGGTAACATTATAAAATGTTGAAAGGTACGAAATGAAATAAAAAACGTACAACAATATAAATAACATAATGTAAAATAATGTAAAATAGTAAAAATTAATAAACGATGATGTAAAATATGAAAATAATACAAACCAATAAGTGATTAATTTCATGCACATTAAGCAATTTCTGCGTGTATGTATGTACGTATGTGTGTGCGTGTGCGTGTGTGTGGGTGTGTGTTCTTGGCAGTGTTTAGATGATGCCAATCAAATTGGCACGTGCGAGATGCGCAAACAACCTTCACTTTTATCAAAACACAACTGAAATTGTTTGTGTGTGTGTGTTTGTGTTTGTGTGTGTTTGTGTTTGTGTGTTTCTGTGTGTTTGTGTTTGTGTCTGCATGTGACTTGCAATGTCAAACATTGCACCAGCTACTGGCTACTGGCTACTGGTAAAACGACTCTTAAGTTGTGTATCAACCGATGGAATACTAGAGAATATGGAGAGAAAAAATTCACCGTATAATCATATATTTTCATCAACACACACGATGATTTAGTCTAAGTCGCACATGGATAAAGTACCGGCAAATTATTATAATATTACTACAATGCGTTCTGAGTTGATAAATTCACACACACACACACACACTCACATACACACCACTGAAAACAGTAATATAAAGAAAATCGACCGACATGTAAACTGTTCGTGTTGCAACAACTGACAATCCCACAATTGCCCACACATCAGAGCTGATTTGCATGATCATCATGCCGTGCAAAATTGTTGAATATCGTCCAGCTTACTTGTGATCGAGTGATCGAAAAGACTTGTATCGTTCTCAAATTCTGATTGTAGAATATACATGTTTAATATATGTTTTTACCTACGCTTTATATTTTCCCTGACAAAAACGTTTTTCGTATTTGACAAATTTAAGCTGTATGATTTAAACAAATAATTGTTGGTATTACGTCGTTTGTATTTTTATCTTTTTCATCATAGCTATCAATAATCCAGGTGATGCGAGAACTGACTGCTCATTTGATAACGGTGCGCAAACACTGAACAAAGTTGAGCACCACTGTTCTAGTCGGATGCAACAAAGAAACGAGACGATTTGCCTAGCCAACAAGCGGATTTCAACCGGCAAAAACTCCGTCCGGACATCGCTTCAATACGGACAATGAAGTTTCGATGAAGACGACAGCATCACTCCGGAAATCTGTTGTTCCTGTTCCTGTTCCTGCTGTTGATGGTGATGCTGCTGGTTGGGATGGTGTTGATGAAGATCGTGTTGTTGGAAGAGCTCATGATGGTAGCGATTCTGGTGATGACTGTGAAAATGATAGTGTTGTCGCTGCAGAGAGCTCAGAGTCCACGGATTGTACAGCTCCAATGCTCCCGAACTACACTCTGAATAGACGGAAACACACGTACGCACACACACGGCGATCAGGTGTCATGTAGAGTAGTGCTTTTCAACCATATTCTTGCCGCGGCTCCCTTCAACACAATAGCGGGTCCTTGTGGCCCCCCAGAAACAGCCCGTGGCTACCCTAGAATTCCTTGTGGCTGCCATACACACACATGGATTGACGCAACGCGACTTTTCAAGAACTCATGCACGTGACTATCGTCGGTGACTATTTCCACTGACCATCAAAACAGCGCCACGATAGTACGTACAGGTGGGGTGAGCACACAAACATACCCGGATGTCTGTGTGCGGATCAAGTACACACGCCAGGTAAACACCGAGGTCTCACTGTCGCCGCGATCACACGATTGAAATGTACAACATCGACAATAATAAAGGAATCAATTGTTTCAACTTAATTTATTCGTGGTCCATATTTTTAGAGTAGGATGACCCAGGGTCCTAAGGCCCCTCAAAAGTATCTAATGGTCCCCAAAGGAGCCATATGACCCACGTGCAGAGACACTGATGCAGAAATATGACGGTATGTGTGTGGAGTCGTGTACGGGTATGGTTCCAGAGTAACTTTCAACTAACTCACTCTCAATACATGTTTATTATATTTTCTGTATGTTCGTTGCAACTATGAACGCCATAGATAAGAAACTACCATATATATTTTTAATAAAATTACATGCTGTTTAATTGCTTCAAGTTACTAATATATATTTCAATCGATTGACATTTTTTGTATCAGTGGTTCTTAACCTGTGGATAATTCTCCACTGGTGGGGAATGGAAGAGTTGTCAGGTGGAAAACTAAAGATCGTAAAGAGCAAGACAACGTGTTTTATATCTATCCAAATTCGTTTATTTTTGTTGCTAATCACCTCTTGACATTTACACTGATGCAACAACTGAATTTATTGATTTAATCAGCGCTGTTGTGGAAAATGAAGAGATGGCTCATTAAGAAGTGAGGCATAAGAGAAAAACGGTTGAGAACCACTGTTCTTGATTCACATAGAACCATAGAACAGTGGCCCGTGTCCTTTTTATCTGATTTCCCATTTTATAATACACCAACTCGTCATTTTCCGAAACAGGGACAAAACATCCATTAAATTAGGTTGTTTCGCCAAATAAAATATCAGGAAGTTACTATGGAATTGAAAACAAATGTATTTGGATTGATAAGAACCCCAGGCGTTCGGTGAGTCAGTTTCAAAGGTTAGGAAGTTTGGTTCACCCGATCGTATGATTCGTGACGTCAAGCTCTGCTTGGTCATCATTGGCTGCAGCCAATCACGCCACATAGCTTGGCCTTGATATCTGTGCTGCAAACAACTCGGTCCACTCAGTAGTAGCCTACTTGTGTGACTGTCTTGATCGTACTTGATTTGTGATTTTTCTTATAATACTTCAAACACGAATACATGTATATGTATTTAATGAATACATGTATAGAACTTGTGGGTTTCAGTACCTACAATTGGGTTAAGAACGACTAACCTAGAGCTTGGAGCTAATTTTCCGAAAAGACGCAAACTTGATGGGGTCATGCAAATAGAAAGGTGCTGACCTGCAGTCGTCGCTGTCAACGTGGTCGGTTGCAGAGGCGGAGGTAGCATGGAGCTAAGCACAGTCGGCGTGCTGGAGTTAACCATACCAGCTCCGGCGCTGAATGAAAAACTCGCCACTGGGCTGGGAAGTTGGACGGGCAGCTATCATATACCACACCCAACCCCCAAGAACACGCACATGCAAAACGCGCTCGGACACACACACACACACACACACACACACACACATATACACACACAATCAACATGAATATATATTCCCGAACAAGGCTATAGATGATTGGAATAAATTACCAAACGAAATAGTCTACCAAACGACAAAACAACTACTTAAACAGATGTATGATCTTGATGTATGATGTATGAAGTATGATCTTTGGAAGGCAGGAGTTACGAGTCTTTGACTTTTCATTTGACTGCGGAAACAACTCGGTAATAACACACACATACACATACATAGAAACACACGCACACACACACACGAGTGTTGAACTTGTGCGTCAAATGTTAGAGCGGTACCTAAACGAACATATTTCGGCGATACACAAACAACTCGAATAAGTCTAATGATTGAATTAATTACGGATAAGAGTGGGGATATGTAAATATACCCCCGATAATTCTGCTGAATTCAGTTAAGTTTGGGTTGCCATCAAAATCGGCATAACAAAAACGCATAACACAATGTGTGTATGCAATTATATGCAATATACATTTCTCTCATTATATGCAATATACTTCTCATTGAAGTATGAGCGTTGCAATTGATTGTAGGTATAGAATGTTTAGGGTATAGGTGCCATGCAATTGGCCAACTTATTGAAATTTGAACACTAATACATGATGGCTGTCATCCTCCCCCGAGCCTCGACACAAATCTACGTAAGTAAGTACAGGAACCGAATATAAAGGTTAAAGGCTTCAGGTGACAGCTGCTACACGGGAAGAAGCCGAAGCTTATGAACACACAGATGTGTCCCGTGCAGCTCGCTGTCACCGTAGAACCGACCCTCTCCACGCTATGGCGCCACAAGGACGGAAAACGTATTAGAGAGGGCCACCTCCCTAGAGTGCATGACACAACACATGACTGATATCTGGTAGCATTTACTGCTGGGTGGACAGGTGTTGTTCCATTATAGAATTCACCCGAAGAAATTCTCCTCCGCCGCCGGGCTTCGAACTACGGACCTCCTGCTTGTGAGGCGGGTGTGCTAACCACTACACCACGCAGTCCAATACATGAACACTTATAGGAATGTATAATCACCCAATATAAGAACCGACGCATCACGACGTAGACTCAACTACGATATCGCCGGGATGCAGTGTGTCACGATTGGAATGGAATTGTGAAGGCATGAATCTTTTCAGCGCGTGAGGATGAGTGCGATTGACATCGTGAATTGTTTGTATTTATATATTTAACATGTATATATTTAACACTTATATATTTAACATTGTATATAATTTTTGAGTGTGTCCGTGTATATATAAAAATTCTTTTCAGCTCTCCTTATGAGGCAATGAAAAACGCGTTTCGCAATTGCAATAAATGCATTATTATTATTATTATAATTATTAGTGGAGATCAGAGGCGTAGCGTGGGGGTGCGAGGGAGGGGGACATGTTTTAGGGGCCGGCACAAGAACTTCTGAAAACGTTGAATTATCCTTACATCTGAGTCGTATAATTGTAAATATCCATATCACATATTTGCTGATTTCATATTCAAATAACTGAATGGCGGTAAGATCGATGGAAAGCAATGCTATTCTCCTATTAGATGACCCCGAACGCCAAACAGTCTAGCTACGCCACTGCGAATGACTTTGAGCGCGCTGCTGCTGAGCTCGCCTCTCCTGCAATCTCTGTCGACGTTGCACGTGAGCACAGTAACTGCTGACTGCACATTGTTGCAATGTGCAGCGTGCAACGTCAGCCTGTTGCACGGTCTGGCTTGCGCGCCAAACATCATGTGCTTTGTGCCGCCGACCAGCGTACAAACACATCCAAAAATAGCACACAAAAGCCACAAAGCGTAGAGAAAAAAACACGCGAAGAGTTTTTGAAAAAAACAACAGTGTTTTCGTGAAAATTGGTACTGCATTGTCCCACCAAAACATTGTATGTACGTTACGTATGCGTATATGTGTATTGCTTGTGTTTGTGTGTGTGTGTGCGTGTGTGTGTATGTGCTTGTTCAAATAACACTCAATTGACAATGTTGGTGTGGTAGAAAAAATTCCTTCAATTTTTTTCTTTGATTATTATTATTGTTATTATTAATAATTACAGGCAAATCCAGTAGCATGGGGGAAGAGTGCAACTGCACTATTACTACACTGCGGTTGTCCCATGTGTACTGGAAGCGCCCAAAAATAGTAGAAACACAGTTCAAACAGTAAACAATATTCTAGTCACAAATATCAAAGCCAATGGAAGCAAGAAGCAAAATAAATAAACTATAAATAAAATGAAATTATCAAATCAAAATTTATACAATAGACCGCAACAGACTGATTCATATATTATACAAACGCAAAATCAATCAGAAACAATTATTATAGATAAACAGATATTATATCTGTGATATTGTTGTATTTCCTTTGTCCAATTGGTAAAAAATTTTCGCTGAAAAATCGCCACCATGGGTGCACATCGCGAGGGGTATAAAGGGGGGGGGGTAAACATACCCTGACAAATTGACTGGGGGTATGAATAGGCAATTATACCCCGTGATAATTGCGCTGAGTTGAGTTCATTGGGTATATTTTTTATCAAAATATCGGCATAGCAAAAAAGTAACAATACACGACAAGTGTGTATGTGTGTGTATGTGTGTGTGTGTGTGCGTATGCAATTATAAGCAATATACTTCTCAATGAGTTATGTGTGTTACAGTGGCGGATCCAGAGTGCAATTTTCGGGGGGCTGAAGTTTGAAGGAGATCGGTCATGTACATGCATCACTATGCAACATCTCGATCCTCGACACTTGAGTAAATATGAAGACGTGATTTGTGCCTTATACTCCAAAAAAACGTCTCTGTACTGGCACTTGAATTATTTACTTTTGGATTTATCTTTTTAATCTGCAGCTCTGCAATCTTGGGAGCATCCGGTACATGGGACCACCGCAGAGTCATATTAGTTGATCTCACTGGTTGTCTCCGCAGTAATGAGTCAGACAGGATCGTGACTGCCGTCTTCCAGTCATGTCGTACTTTTTTCTTGAACAGTTGTGTTGTGGGTCGATTCACAATGTCGCTTGGTGGCCTAGTACATCTTCCATATTACTCTCGTATTTGGGAAACTATATTTATGGATGTCCTTTGTAATCCTGCGTTTTTGAAGGCCACAATAGTGATAATAGTGTTTGAATGATATATATAATTGAATAATAATGTTTGGTGATAGTTGCTCTTCTCCTGCTACTGGATTTGCCTATAATTAATACTAATAATAATAATAATAATGTGTGCCGGCACACCTGATGCGGTATATGCAGCGCCGACGACATGAAGCCGTCCTGATACGGCAGCTGGTGTCCGCAGCTGGCCGATGAGCCGACAACAGCTGGGCAGCTGCTCGGCAAAGACCAGCCGCAGCTGTCGATTATGCAAGCGAAATCATTGACTTGGTGTTGTGTTTTACCGGCCAACGGCTTTGAAAAAAGCGATCAAAGCGAATTTTGCCAATTGGCTGTAGAACTTTCATTGTGTTGGAGAACCATCATTGAATGTTAATCGTGGGTGTCAACAACAATGAAAACAGACAATGACACCAACGCAACATCAAATCCTCCTCAGACCTGTAGAATAAGCTGTATATAAAAGTGATTTAACATCACAGGAGTTAGTGGTTCCCAGCCTGTGATACGTGAGGACCTTCCAGGTGGTACTCGAACACTTTCCGGGTGATGAACAATGACATCAGGGGATGATTTCTGATAAGCTATGAACGGAGTCATGTCCCTCATTGACCAGCTGGTGGAGAGGAAACAGATACAGTCCTCACATTGAGTTATTTATTTCAGCTGATTCATGTGTTCTATTTATACAATTACTGGCATTAAAACCCGCCCGTTGTGCGAAACAATTCATAAAAATATTACAAATTAAAAAATTTATATGGCAAACTCATAAAAACCTTAATCAATCGAAAAGTCTAAATTTCATTATTTTGTATTTTATTTGGACAAAATATTTTCCGTTCCGATCCGTTCTGGACCTTGAAGTCAAATCCGTTAGTTTTGTATATGAACTCGTTTTACACGGTGAAATTAAACGTTCTGTTGTGTACAGTTGATGCCCCCGGGACAATATTATCTCATAAACATGATCCATCGCTTCGTTTACGTTTCAAGGCCCTGATCTATACCATTGAGCCCGCGCAGTTAGGTCACCTCATATTTAAGCATACACGCACACAGACAGACAGATAATTTCTTGTATAAATATAGATATATATATATATATATATATATATTTGAACCCGCCCGTCGTGCGGAACAATTCATAAAGTAAAATTCATATTCAATCCATAAAATATACTGAATACAAATTCAAAAGCAAAAAATTTAACCTGTATCAAAAACTCAAAATGTGAATATTTTAAATTTAAATTTGACAAAATATTATCCCTCAATCCGCCTCATATTTGAGCCTGCCCGTCGTGCGGAATAATTCAGAACACAAACACAACAAACAATGGAAATTCTAGCATATAAACCGGCCCGTCGTGCGGAACAATTCATACGATTAAATTTTTATTCAAGTTATAAGAGAAAATAAATATGAATTAATAAAGAAAAGAGTTGACCCATAAAAGTCTAAATCTCTATATTTTTATATTAGTTTTACAAAATAGTTAGCCTAAACCGCCTCATATTTAAACCTGCCGGTCGTGCTGAATAATTCAGAACTCAGACACAAAACAATGAAAAATGACTAGTTTTTTTATCATACTGTTTTCAAAATATATTTATAACTTAACATCACCATCTAGAATTAAAACCCGCCCGTTGAGCAGAACAATAAATAAAGTATAATGAATATTGAATTAATAAAAAACGATTAGAAATTAAAAAATAAAAAGTAAACCCATAAAAAGTCTCAACCAATAGAAAAGTCTAAATGTGAATGTTTTTATTTTAGATGTGGCAAAATATTTTCCCTCGAACAGCCTCGTATTTAAACCCGCCCGTCGTGCGGGACTATAAATAAAATATAATGAATCAAAAAGCAAAAAGCTTATCCAATAGAAAAATATATATGTAAATTCTTGTTTTAATTATTGACGAAGTTTTTTCCCTCAACACTGCTCAAATTCACACCCGTCCTTCGTGTGTAGTAATTCAGAAGTGTAACACTATCAAAACTATGAAACCTGCTGTCATCTCTATAATTCCAGATTTATGCGTCCGCTAAAACAGCATATTCATATACTTGGCATTGCATGATATTACAACCCATATCCTTATGCAACTTAAGCTTATGCAACTTGAAATTAAACCAATTAAATTATACAGTAAAATTCAGTAGTTAACTTTGTTCCCAGTAGTATTTTATTCGCCCGTCGGGCGGAACAGTTCATGTGTAAATATTGAGGACAATAAAGCCTTTCTATTCAGTATAGTGTAGCATTAATTGAACTGTACCCAATAAAACCACACCATCCATGCTTGGAGCTAATATGATGCATTCTTAATTGTGATTGGGCTTCAGTGAAATTTAATCGGTGTATATTCCTGTGTAATAGCAAGTGCGCATAATAGCTGTCAAATTGGTAATATGTGCTTTCGACTTTACACCGCCGTAACTTCCTTCAGATACACTTTGGAAAATAACAAAGTATACCGTATTGTAGATAACAAGATTTCTAGCACGATGGTATAATTTACTTTTATGTGTAACAAATAGTTACTGAGAAATAGTAGAAAAATTAATTAATTTTAGTCGCCCGGTGTTCAAGTGTAATTTTGGATGTATTTTAGAATTTTGCCAATTTTACACGTTTTCAGTATCATTTTTTGGTATAAATTATAGCTTATCTTGTAAAACACAAAATTATCTACACAGTAGTATATTCCTGTGTAATCGCAAGTGCGCATAATAGCTGTCAAATTGGCAATATGTCCTTTTGACTTTACACCGCCGTAACCTCCTTCAGATACACTTTGGAAAATTACAAATTATACCGTATTGTAGAAAACATGATTTCTAGCACGATGGTATAATTTATTGTAATGTGTGACAAATAGTTCTTGAGAAATAGGTAGAAAAATGATTTAATATTGATCACCCGGTGTTCAAGTGTAATTTTGGATGTATTTGAGAATTTTGCCAATTGTACACGTTTTTTGTATCATTTGTGGGTATAAATTATAACTTTTCTTGTAGAACACAAAATTATCTACACAGTAGTATATTACTGTGTAATCGCAAGTGCGCATAATAGCTGTCAAATTGGCAATATGTCCTTTTGACTTTACACCGCGGTGACGTCCTTCAGATATACTTTAGAAAATTACAAATTATAACGTATTGTAGAAAACAGGATTTGTAGCACGATGGTATGATTTATTTTTATGTATAACAAACAGTTACTGAAAAATAGTAGAAAAATGAATTAATTTTAGTCGACCGGTGTTCAAGTGTAATTTTGGATGTATTTGAGAACTTTGCCAATTGTACACGTTTTTTGTATCATTTGTGGGTATAAATTATAACTTTTCTTGTAGAACAAAAAATTATCTACACAAAAGAATAATTTTTATAGCTGTACCATTGCTGGTTTATGAGGAATAGATAGCGGAATATTGACCAAAATATTCACGTTTTTTGTGCTAATTTTGCCTTTTTGCTTTTTTGTCATTTATAACTTCACACCGCCGTAACTTTTTTTAATACACTTTGGAAAATAAAAAATTGTACCGTGTTGTAGCGAACAAAATTCCCAGCATGATGGTATAATTTATTTAGATGTGTGATTATTAGTTTTTGAAAAATAGTGAAAAAAGTATAGGAAATCGGACGCGTGGAGTTCAAATAAAATTTTGAATGTAGATTGAATTTTTTTCCATTTTACATGTTTCAAATACATTTTTAGGGTATAAATTATCGTTCGTTGAGTAGGACAGAAAATTTTCTACACAGTGATATAATTTTTATAGTCGTACCATTGCTGGTTTAGGAGGAGTAGTTTTCAGAAAATTGACTAAAATTTTCGCATTTTTCAGGGTTCATTTTGTCTTTTCACCGCTATAACTTTTTTTGGTTTTATTTTTAAAATTAATGATTTAATGTTAAGTGTAGACAAAAAACTTTCCTACGTGATGGTACAAGTTTTTAGCGAGTACGCCGAATAATGACTGAGAAGCAGCTGATAGAAAATGGACCAAGGAGAGTGGGACAGACAGAAAGACACACACACACACACAGACACACACACAGAGGATCTCTTTTATATATATAGATATATATACATATATATATATATATATATATAGCTGATTTTAACACTTAGATTTATGGGGATGCCTAAAAGACACAGTTCACGCACTGAAGCCTGCAGCACTCAGTCAGTAGTTGAGTACAGGCATTCAACGTGAATGTACGAATAATTTCATTGTGTTTCGAGTCTACAGCAAAACGGACAGCAATTCGAGAACACACGCAAAATATAATAATATTTTCAAGCTCTTTTACATGTTGAAAAGTATTTATGATTAGAATGAACGCCCAGTTAACAATTATATATATATTGTGTATACTATTTAGAACATCGATGTATAATATATGTGAGTTAGCTTATATCGTATTTAATTAATGTACACATGGTACAGCCAGGCTTTAAACCGGTTTTGTATCCTAGCAAATTCTGTTGAGTGTGAAAAGTTCAGAAACTGAAAAAGACCACAATTTTACAAACAGTCCATTACATGCTTGCATGTTTCGTTTCACATGAATTTATTTGCAAAACATATGGTCTAACCACAAAATTAAGTACACGTGCAGCTTTGTCTGGCCACAAACCAGATCCAAAGCTGCATACCCCCCAATTCGGCCTTGATATCCTAAACAAACTACACATTATGGACAGATTACATAAGAGGGTAAAGAAGAAGCAAAATGATGAAATAACTTGGGACCAGAAGATACACATAGCAAAAATTTATAATGCTTTTATTTTCTAGTACCTCACACGCAAACTCAACCCGACACAAACTCAACCCCAAGCTAGTGATCATTTTTGACGTATAAGAGGAGGTACGCATTCTTCGTCCTCACGCTTGACTCGCTGATGAGGGACACGATGAGGCCGAACCCGCGGGATGAGGCTGAATCCGCGGGATAAGGCCGAATCCGCGGGATGAGGGGCGAATCCGCGGGATCGGGATGAGGCCGAATCCGCGGGATGAGGCTAAGTCCGCGGGATGAGGCCGAATCCGCGGGATGAGGCCGGCGGTGGGAGATGACTGTCTCTTTTTAATTTCTTTTGTTTCTTCCTTCTTCGAAGATTTCTTTTGAAGATTGTTGTGAATGCGAGATGCGAGCTGCTGCCGACAAAACAAAAATCGGCAGCGTTTGGCGGAAAACGGGAAAGACGGAAAATCCTTCGACAAACAAACAAAAAAAGTCCTCAAACAGACACAAATGACCTCAATTATCTTGAAAATGACCTCGGAGATCAACAAAACATAGCCTATGACCTTCTTGCATCCATTTTACACCTAGGGACCAAGTTTCATCAAAGTCGGTCCAGTGGTTTAGAAGGAGATTGGGTAAACAGACACAAATGACCTCAATGACCTTGAAAATGACCTCGGAGGTCATCAAAACCTAGCCTATGACCTTCTTGCATCCATTTTACCGCTAGGGACCAAGTTTCATCAAAATCGGTCCAGTGGCTTAGGAGGAGATATGGTAAACAGACACAAATGATCTCAATGACCTTGAAAATGACCTCGGAGGTCAACAAAACCCAGCCTATGACCTTTTTGCATCCATTTTACCCCTAGGGACCAAGTTTAATCAAAATCGGTCCAATGGTTTAGGAGGAGATAGGATACAAACAGACATTTAGAAGATTTGCAATCAGTGCAGGGCAAAAAAACCATCAATTCGGACCTTCGGGCCGAATTGGAAAATGCTGCAGTCGTTTCTGTTTGTCGTTTCTCGCAACCAGCGCGTGTTGCTCAACGGTAGAACGTCACAGGGGTCCGATGTAACCAGCCGAGTGCCGTAGGGATCCATACTGAGTCCGTACTGAGTCCGCTCCTGTTTGACATACTCGTCAATGACCTAGCAGTGAGCTTGGGAGACTCGGCGCTACTCTACGCTGACGATATCATCAATTCTTCATTGTGTCGAGATGGCTACAGATGGCCAAATTCTAGAGTGTCTAATTGGCCGTTTTTGTACCTGCTGCAATGAATGCGAGTTGAGACTTGAATCAATCAAATGTTGAAAGCTCAGCGTTACACTCAGAAAGCAGTTGTGCTCGTGCGAGTATAAAATTGGCGGTGAAATAGTACAGACGATTTGCGTGGTTCGTTTCCTGGGTGTCATGATGAATATAATCACACCGTCCTGGGTGTCATGATGAATCTAATCTCACCGTCCTGGGTGTCATGATGAATCTAATCTCACCGTCCTGGGTGTCATGATGAATCTAATCTCACCGTCCTGGGTGTCATGATGAATCTAATCTCACCGTCCTGGGTGTCATGATGAATCTAATCTCACCGTCCTGGGTGTCATGATGAATCTAATCTCACCGTCCTGGGTGTCATGATGAATCTAATCTCACCGTCCTGGGTGTCATGATGAATCTATTCTCACCGTCCTGGGTGTCAGGATGAATCCAATCTCACCGTCCTGGGTGTCAGGATGAATCTAATCTCACCGTCCTGGGTGTCATGATGAACGATAAACTCACCTTCGACCCACATGCTGAAGCCATTACTCAGGTAATTGTGCGAGTAATTGGTTAGGTAATTGTGTGAGTGGTTGGTTAGGTAATTTTGCAGGTAATTGTTACCTAAAAATACCCCCTTACACAAAAATACCCAATTACCCCAAAAATACCCACCCAACCCAACGTTGAAGACCTCATTCAGCACAGTTTATTTCGACCTCTCTAGATAAGCCATGAACAAATCAACTGCGCTAATCACAATGTTTTCGCTCAATTATTTACAGCAGCCATTTGGCGATGCAATTGTTACTGAAACTTTGCCGATGAAAACTTGTGTTTGAGCAAAAACATTTTCGAGCACGACCTTGGTTGTTTTTTATATTTATTTTTATATTAATTAACGTGTGTATATACCTTTTTGAGCACCAGATACGAAACCGATTTGAAACCTCATTATTCCATGTGTGCCCTAAAGTGACTACAACAAAAAACAGCTGACATATAATATATTCATGTAAAATAGGTGTTTTCTGTATATATAAATGTGCTGTGTTTTTACACTACGCCACAAAAGGTTTTATTTTTAGACGCGGTGGCTTGGAAATACCTGGAAAAAACATCAAAACAACTGTGTGTGGAAGTCATGTGCTTGGCACGTGAATTTTGCAAACTGCAGCTGCAAACATGTGCTAAGCACATGACTTCCACACACAGTTGTTTTGATGTTTTTTCCAGGTATTTCCAAGCCACCGCGTCTAAAAATAAAACCTTTTGTGGCGTAGTGTAAAAACACAGCACATTTATATATACAGAAAACACCTATTTTACATGAATATATTATATGTCAGCTGTTTTTTGTTGTAGTCACTTTAGGGCACACATGGAATAATGAGGTTTGAAATTGTTTTCGTTTCTGGTGCTCAAAAAGGTAAATACACACGTTAATTAATATATAAATAAATATAAAAAACAACCAAGGTCGTGCTCGAAAATGTTTTTGCTCAAACACAAGTTTTCATCGGCAAAGTTTCAGTAACAATTGCATCGCCAAATGGCTGCTGTAAATAATTGAGCGAAAACATTGTGATTAGCCCAGTTGATTTGTTCATGGCTTAGACCCATAAAAAGTCTTAACCAATAGAAAAGTCTAAATGTGAATGTTTTTATTTTAGATGTGGCAAAATATTTTCCCTCGAACTGCCTCGTATTTAAACCCGCCCGTCGTGCGGAACTATAAATAGGATATAATGAATCAAAAAGCAAAAAGCTTATCCAATAGAAAAATATAAATTTGTAAATTCTTGTTTTAATTTTTGACGAAGTTTTTTTCCTCAACACTGCTCAAGTTCACACCCATCCTTCGTGTGTAGTAATTCAGAAGTGTAACACTATCAAAACAATGAAACCTTCTGTCATCTCTATAATTCCAGATTTATGCGTCCGCTAAAACAGCATATTCATATAGTTGGCATTGAATGATATTACAACCCATATCCTTATGCATCTGAAGCGTATGCAACTTGAAATTAAACCAATTAAATTACACAGTAAAATTCATTAGTTTACTTTGTTCCGAATAGCATTTTATCCGCCCGTCGTGCGGAACAATTAATGTGTAAATATTGAGGACAATACAGCCTTTCTATTCAGTATAGTGCAGCATTAATTAAACTGTACGCAATAAAACCACACCATCCATGCTTGGAGCTAATATGATGCATTCTTAATTGTGATTGGGCTTCATTGAAATTTAATCGGTGTATATTCCTGTGTAATCGCAAGTGCGCATAATAGCTGTCAAATTGGTAATATGTGCTTTTGACTTTACACCGCCGTAACTTCCTTCAGATACACTTTGGAAAATTAAAAGTTATACCGTATTGTAGAAAAAAAAATTCTAGCACGATGGTATAATTCATTGTAATGTGTGACAAATGTTTCTTGAGAAATAGGTAGAAAAATGAATTCATTTTAATCAACCGATGTTCAAGTGTAATTTTGGATGTATTTGATAATTTTGCCAATTTTACACGTTTTTTGTATCATTTGTGGGTATAAATTATAGCTTTTATTGTAGAACACAAAATTATCCACACAGTAGTATATTCCTGTGTAATCGCAAGTGCGCATAATAGCTGTCAAATTGGCAATATGTCCTTTTGACTTTACACCGCCGTAACGTCCTTCAGATACACTTTGGAAAATTAAAAATTATACCGTATTGTAGAAAACAATATTTCTAGCACGATGGTATAATTTATTTTTATGTGTAACAAATAGTTACTGAGAAATATTAGAAAAATGAATAAATTTTTGTCGCCCGGTGTTCAAGTGTAATTTTGGATGTATTTGAGAATTTTGCCAATTTTACACGTTTTTTGTATCGTTTGTGGGTATAAATTATAGCTTATCTTGTAGAACACAAAATTATCTACACAGTAGTATATTCCTGTGTAATCGCAAGTGCGTCAATTGTGATTGGACTTCAGTGAAATTAAATCAGTGTATATTCAAGTGTAATCGCCAGTGCGCATAATAGCTGTCAAATTGGCAGTATTTCCTATTGAATTTACACCGACGTAACTTCCTTCGGATACACTTTGGAAAATTAAAAATTATACCGTATTGTAGAAAACAAAATTCCTAGCACGATGGTATAATTTATTTTTATATATAACAAATATTTACTGAGAAATAGTAGAAAAATGAATATATTTTAGTCACCCGGTGTTCAAGTGTAATTTTGGATGTATTTGAGAACTTTGCCAATTGTACACGTTTTTTGTATCATTTGTGGGTATAAATTATAACTTTTCTTGTAGAACAAAAAATTATCTACACAATAGAATGATTTTTATAGCTGTACCATTGCTGGTTTATGAGGAATAGATAGCGGAATATTGACCAAAATATTCACGTTTTTTGTGCTAATTTTGCCTTTTTGCTTTTTTGTCATTTATAACTTCACACCGCCGTTACTTTTTTTAATACACTTTGGAAAATAAAAAATTGTACCGTGTTGTAGCGAACGAAATTCCCAGCATGATGGTATTATTTATTTAGATGTGTGATTATTAAGTTTTGAAAAATAGTGAAAAAAGTATAGGAAATCGGACGCGTGGAGTTCAAATAAAATTTTGTATGTAGATTGAATTTTTGTCCATTTTACATATTTTAAATTCATTTTTAGGGTATAAATTATCGTTCGTTGAGTAGGACAGAAAATTTTCTACACGGTGATATAATTTTTATAGTCGCACCATTGCTGGTTTAGGAGGAGTAGTCTTCAGAAAATTGACTAAAATTTTCGCATTTTTCAGGGTTCATTTTGTCTTTTCACCGCTATAACTTTTTTCGGTTTTATTCTTAAAATTACAAATTTAATGTCAAGTGTAGACAAAAAATTTCCTACGTGATGGTACAAATTTTTAGCGAGTACGCCGAATAATGACTGAGAAGCAGCTGATAGAAAATGGACCAAGGAGAGTGGGACAGACAGAAAGACACACACACACACACACACACAGACACACACACAGAGGATCTCTTTTATATATATAGATATATATATATAGCTGATTTTAACACTTAGATTTATGGGGATGCCTAAAAGACACAGTTCACGCACTGAAGCCTGCAGCACTCAGTCAGTAGTTGAGTACAGGCATTCAACGTGAATGTACGAATAATTTCATTGTGTTTCGAGTCTACAGCAAAACGGCCAGCAATTCGAGAACACACGCAAAATATAATAATATTTTCAAGCTCTTTTACATGTTGAAAAGTATTTATGATTAGAATGAACGCCCAGTTAACAATTATATATATATATTGTGTATACTATTTAGAACATCGATGTATAATATATGTGAGTTAGCTTATATCGTATTTAATTAATGTACACATGGTACAGCCAGGCTTTATACCGGTTTTGTATCCTAGCAAATTCTGTTGAGTGTGAAAAGTTCAGAAATTGAAAAAGACCACAATTTTACAAACAGTCCAATACATGCTGGCATGTTTCGTTTCACATGAATTTATTTGCAAAACATATGGTCTAACCACAAAATTAAGTACACGTGCAGCTTTGTCTGGCCACAAACCAGATCCAAAGCTGCATACCCCCCAATTCGGCCTTGATATCCTAAACCAACTACACATTATGGACAGATTACATAAGAGGGTAAAGAAGAAGCAAAATGATGAAATAACTGGGGACCAGAAGATACACATAGCAAAAATTTATAATGCTTTTATTTTCTAGTACCTCACACGCAAACTCAACCCGACACAAACTCAACCCCAAGCTAGTGATCATTTTTGACGTATAAGAGGAGGTACGCATTCTTCGTCCTCACGCTTGACTCGCTGATGAGGGACACGATGAGGCCGAACCCGCGGGATGAGGCTGAATCCGCGGGATAAGGCCGAATCCGCGGGATGAGGGGCGAATCCGCGGGATCGGGATGAGGCCGAATCCGCGGGATGAGGCTAAGTCCGCGGGATGAGGCCGAATCCGCGGGATGAGGCCGGCGGTGGGAGATGACTGTCTCTTTTTAATTTCTTTTGTTTCTTCCTTCTTCGAAGATTTCTTTTGAAGATTGTTGTGAATGCGAGATGCGAGCTGCTGCCGACAAAACAAAAATCGGCAGCGTTTGGCGGAAAACGGGAAAGACGGAAAATCCTTCGACAAACAAACAAAAAAAGTCCTCAAACAGACACAAATGACCTCAATTATCTTGAAAATGACCTCGGAGATCAACAAAACATAGCCTATGACCTTCTTGCATCCATTTTACCCCTAGGGACCAAGTTTCATCAAAATCGGTCCAGTGGTTTAGAAGGAGATTGGGTAAACAGACACAAATGACCTCAATGACCTTGAAAATGACCTCGGAGGTCATCAAAACCTAGCCTATGACCTTCTTGCATCCATTTTACCGCTAGGAACCAAGTTTCATCAAAATCGGTCCAGTGGCTTAGGAGGAGATATGGTAAACAGACACAAATGATCTCAATGACCTTGAAAATGACCTCGGAGGTCAACAAAACCCAGCCTATGACCTTTTTGCATCCATTTTACCCCTAGGGACCAAGTTTAATCAAAATCGGTCCAATGGTTTAGGAGGAGATAGGATACAAACAGACATTTAGAAGATTTGCAATCAGTGCAGGGCAAAAAAAACATCAATTCGGACCTTCGGGCCGAATTGGAAAATGCTGCAGTCGTTTCTGTTTGTCGTTTCTCGCAAACAGCGCGTGTTGCTCAACGGTAGAACGTCATAGGGGTCCGATGTAACCAGCCGAGTGCCGGAGGGATCCATACTGAGTCCGTACTGAGTCCGCTCCTGTTTGACATACTCGTCAATGACCTAGCAGTGAGCTTGGGAGACTCGGCGCTACTCTACGCTGACGATATCATCAATTCTTCATTGTGTCGAGATGGCTACAGATGGCCAAATTCTAGAGTGTCTAATTGGCCGTTTTTGTACCTGCTGCAATGAATGCGAGTTGAGACTTGAATCAATCAAATGTTGAAAGCTCAGCGTTACACTCAGAAAGCAGTTGTGCTCGTGCGAGTATAAAATTGGCGGTGAAATAGTACAGACGATTTGCGTGGTTCGTTTCCTGGGTGTCATGATGAATATAATCACACCGTCCTGGGTGTCATGATGAATCTAATCTCACCGTCCTGGGTGTCATGATGAATCTAATCTCACCGTCCTGGGTGTCATGATGAATCTAATCTCACCGTCCTGGGTGTCATGATGAATCTAATCTCACCGTCCTGGGTGTCATGATGAATCTAATCTCACCGTCCTGGGTGTCATGATGAATCTAATCTCACCGTCCTGGGTGTCATGATGAATCTAATCTCACCGTCCTGGGTGTCATGATGAATCTAATCTCACCGTCCTGGGTGTCATGATGAATCCTATCTCACCGTCCTGGGTGTCATGATGAATCTAATCTCACCGTCCTGGGTGCCATGATGAATCTAATCTCACCGTCCTGGGTGTCATGATGAACCTAATCTCACCGTCCTGGGTGTCATGATGAATCTAATCTCACCGTCCTGGGTGTCAGGATGAATCTAATCTCACCGTCCTGGGTGTCAGGATGAATCTAATCTCACCGTCCTGGGTGTCAGGATGAATCTTATCTCACCGTCCTGGGTGTCATGATGAACGATAAACTCACCTTCGACCCACATGCTGAAACCATTACTCAGGTAATTGTGCGAGTAATTGGTCAGGTAATTGTGTGAGTGGTTGGTTAGGTAATTTTGCAGGTAATTGTTACCTAAAAATACCCCCTTACACAAAAATACCCAATTACCCCAAAAATACCCACCCAACCCAACGTTGAAGTCCTCATTCAGCACAGTTTATTTCGACCTCTCTAGATAAGCCATGAACAAATCAACTGCGCTAATCACAATGTTTTCGCTCAATTTTTTACAGCAGCCATTTGGCGATGCAATTGTTACTGAAACTTTGCCGATGAAAACTTGTGTTTGAGCAAAAACATTTTCGAGCACGACCTTGGTTGTTTTTTATATTTATTTTTATATTAATTAACGTGTGTATATACCTTTTTGAGCACCAGATACGAAACCGATTTGAAACCTCATTATTCCATGTGTGCCCTAAAGTGACTACAACAAAAAACAGCTGACATATAATATATTCATGTAAAATAGGTGTTTTCTGTATATATAAATGTGCTGTGTTTTTACACTACGCCACAAAAGGTTTTATTTTTAGACGCGGTGGCTTGGAAATACCTGGAAAAAACATCAAAACAACTGTGTGTGGAAGTCATGTGCTTGGCACGTGAATTTTGCAAGCTGCAGCTGCAAACATGTGCTAAGCACATGACTTCCACACACAGTTGTTTTGATGTTTTTTTCAGGTATTTCCAAGCCACCGCGTCTAAAAATAAAACCTTTTGTGGCGTAGTGTAAAAACACAGCACATTTATATATACAGAAAACACCTATTTTACATGAATATATTATATGTCAGCTGTTTTTTGTTGTAGTCACTTTAGGGCACACATGGAATAATGAGGTTTGAAATTGTTTTCGTTTCTGGTGCTCAAAAAGGTAAATACACACGTTAATTAATATATAAATGAATATAAAAAACAACCAGGGTCGTGCTCGAAAATGTTTTTGCTCAAACACAAGTTTTCATCGGCAAAGAGTTTCAGTAACAATTGCATAGCCAAATGGCTGCTGTAAATAATTGAGCGAAAACATTGTGATTAGCCCAGTTGATTTGTTCATGGCTTAGACCCATAAAAAGTCTTAACCAATAGAAAAGTCTAAATGTGAATGTTTTTATTTTAGATGTGGCAAAATATTTTCCCTCGAACTGCCTCGTATTTAAACCCGCCCGTCGTGCGGAACTATAAATAGAATATAATGAATCAAAAAGCAAAAAGCTTATCCAATAGAAAAATATAAATTTGTAAATTCTTGTTTTAATTTTTGACGAAGTTTTTTTCCTCAACACTGCTCAAGTTCACACCCATCCTTCGTGTGTAGTAATTCAGAAGTGTAACACTATCAAAACAATGAAACCTTCTGTCATCTCTATAATTCCAGATTTATGCGTCCGCTAAAACAGCATATTCATATAGTTGGCATTGAATGATATTACAACCCATATTCTTATGCATCTGAAGCGTATGCAACTTGAAATTAAACCAATTAAATTACACAGTAAAATTCATTAGTTTACTTTGTTCCGAATAGCATTTTATCCGCCCGTCGTGCGGAACAATTAATGTGTAAATATTGAGGACAATACAGCCTTTCTATTCAGTATAGTGCAGCATTAATTAAACTGTACGCAATAAAACCACACCATCCATGCTTGGAGCTAATATGATGCATTCTTAATTGTGATTGGGCATCAGTGAAATTTAATCGGTGTATATTCCTGTGTAATAGCAAGTGCGCATAATAGCTGTCAAATTGGTAATATGTGCTTTCGACTTTACACCGCCGTAACTTCCTTCAGATACACTTTGGAAAATAACAAAGTATACCGTATTGTAGATAACAAGATTTCTAGCACGATGGTATAATTTACTTTTATGTGTAACAAATAGCTCCTGAGAAATAGTGGAAAAATTAATTAATTTTAGTCGCCCGGTGTTCAAGTGTAATTTTGGATGTATTTTAGAATTTTGCCAATTTTACACGTTTTCAGTATCATTTTTTGGTATAAATTATAGCTTATCTTGTAAAACACAAAATTATCTACACAGTAGTATATTCCTGTGTAATCGCAAGTGCGCATAATAGCTGTCAAATTGGCAATATGTCCTTTTGACTTTACACCGCCGTAACGTCCTTCAGATACACTTTGGAAAATTACAAATTATACCGTATTGTAGAAAACAAGATTTCTAGCACGATGGTATAATTTATTTTTATGTGTAACAAATAGTTACTGAGAAATAGTAGAAAAATGAATACATTTTTGTCGCCCGGTGTTCAAGTGTAATTTTGGATGTATTTGAGAATTTTGCCAATTTTACACGTTTTTTGTATCATTTGTGGGTATAAATTATAGCTTATCTTGTAGAACATAAAATTATCTACACAGTAGTATATTCCTGTGTAATCGCAAGTGCGTCAATTGTGATTGGACTTCAGTGAAATTAAATCAGTGTATATTCAAGTGTAATCGCCAGTGCGCATAATAGCTGTCAAATTGGCAGTATTTCCTATTGAATTTACACCGACGTAACTTCCTTCTGATACACTTTGGAAAATTACAAATTATACCGTATTGTAGAAAACAAAATTTCTAGCACGATGGTATAATTTATTTTTATATATAACAAATATTTACTGAGAAATAGTAGAAAATGAATTTATTTTAGTCACCCGGTGTTCAAGTGTAACTTTGGATGTATTTGAGAATTTTGCCAATTTTACAAGTTTTTTGTATCATTTGTGGGTATAAATTATAACTTTTCTTGTAGAACACAAAATTATCTACACAATAGTATAATTTTTATAGCTGCACCATTGCTGGTTTATGAGGAATAGATAGCGGAATATTTACCAAAATATTCACGTTTTTGTGTGCCAATTTTGCCTTTTTGACTTTGTCATTTACACTTCACACCGCCGTAACTTTTTTTAATACACTTTGGAAAATTGAAAATTATACCGTGTTGTAGCAAACCGAATTCCCAGCATGATGGTATTATTTATTTAGATGTGTGATAATTAGTTTTTGAGAAATAGAGAAAAAAGTATAGAAAATCGGACGCGTGAAGTTTAAATAAAATTTTGAATGTAGATTGAGTTTTTTTCCATTTTACATGTTTTAAATTCAATTTTTGGGTATAAATTATAATTCGTTGAGTAGGAAAAAATTTTGTCTACACAGTGGTATAATTTATATAGTTGTACCATTGCTGGTTTAGGAGAAGTAGTCTTCAGAAAATTGACCACAATTTTCGCATTTTTCAGGGTTCATTTTGTCTTTTCACCGCTATAACTTTTTTTGGTATAATTTTTGAAATTTAAAATGTAATCTAAAGTGTAGACAAGATAATTTCCAACGTGATGGTATATATTGTTAGCGATTACGCCGAGTGGTGGCCGAGTATTAGTTGATAGAAAATGGACAAAGGATGGTGGAACACACAGACACACACACAGACACACAGAGGTTCTCTTTTATATATATAGATGTAACTAAAGTGATATATGATCGAACTGAGTTTTTCTGGAACCAGGTGGTGAGCGGTGACTGTACGGGACCTTCAAGTGGTACTCGATCACAAAAAAGTTGGGAACCACTGATATACAGTGACCACTGTTATACTGTAACGGAACTACAGATTAATACAGAACCGCCTATATTCTGTAAGTGACTGTGTGTGTTTTTCAATAAAAAATATTGAATAAAATTACAAATTGAAAAAATTTAATTTAAATTAAAATTGGAAAATATATAAATCGATTGTTCTACCTGCCGTAAGTGGTGGAACTGGGCGCTGGCAGGGGCGGTGCCAGTACAGGAGTTAACGGCGACGTCTGCAGCGAAGACTGGCCGGCCGCCGCTGAGGCAACCAGCTGCCAGCTGTCAGCCGCCACGCCAACAGCTGCTGAAGCAGTCGGTGCTCTCAGAAGCTGCCGACCAAACAAGCTGGTTGAGCGCGGAGGCCGCTTCATGCGTCGCCGACGACGAAAGTTGTTGTTCTCGAACATTGTGTCCTCGTAGTGCGGATCTGTGGTGGTGTACATGTAGCACGCGCGCACAACCGTCAGGGCAGTGGTTGCCAACCATTTAGCTCAGCTTGTTACCAAATTTAGCAGGCCACATCAAGCATGCTAACCGTTTTGCAAAATGTTGTCAACATAAATATATACATATGGCTGAACTGAGACGCTAGAAATGATTCCTCTCCATTGCCCCGAGAAAAATTGCTAAATTTCTCCCAGGGTAATTATCTCCAGGGGTAATTTACCCCCATGATGGGAACCGAAGCGTTAGGAGATCAGCTGGGACAACGGGGAAAAGTTTCAAGCACATGTTGGGTGTTCGCTACTCATGCCTTCTAGCATCAGTGGCGACGCCAGAATATTTCCGGTGGTGGGCTAAGAAAAAATATGCGAAGGTTTGGTGTGAAACATTTGGAATTACACTCGAAATTTTCATGATCAGGATTTTTTTAATGGGGCTCTGGGGGGCTTGGCATATTCTTGGAGTTTTAACCCCCGCCAGCCCCCCTGGTTACGCCACTGTCTAGCCTCGAATTCGCTGCAGAAGAGAACACAAAACACTCGGCAGAACAAGGACATTCAAGTGCCGTTAACTTCGTGCATATATATATATATATTTTAAATATAAATATATAAATATTATTATAAATATATATATATATATATATATATATATATATATGATGAAAAAAGTATACTTCATCGGGCACAATTATTTATGTATTAGTACGACGTTTCGCCTCAACAAGGCTTTATCAAGTACTGTTTTATAAAATACATCAAAAAGACGAGCCAAGAACACAACATATTTAGTAGATAAAAATGAATATAAACATTAAGACACGCGTATATGATTTTGACACACTTTTAAGTAAATAATATATAACTAACAATCGACAATTACATGCAATAAATATTACCATTAAATCAGAATTTGCAATTAAGTTCAATTCCTTTGCAGCCGTTCATGAAAGGAATTGAACTTAATTGCAAATTCTGATTTAATGGTAATATTTATTGCATGTAATTGTCGATTGTTAGTTATATATTATTTACTCAAAAGTGTGTCAAAATCATATACGCGTGTCTTAATGTTTATATTCATTTTTATCTACTAAATATGTTGTGTTCTTGGCTCGTCTTTTTGATGTATTATATAAAACAGTACTTGATAAAGCCTTGTTGAGGCGAAACGTCGTACTAATACATAAATAATTGTGCCCGATGAAGTATACTTTTTTCATCATATAACATTACCGGGTGCGTGAGTGCAACTTCTTTATGCGATATATATATATATATATATATATATATATATATATATATATATATATATATATATATATATCTATCTCTCTTGAGCTACCCGCTCCGGTCATCTCTCCATTCATGAGCTAATATTGTTGTGTTATCAAACCTGCTCAAGTCTGTTGAATTGTTTGCCAAACGTATCTGGAACGTCAAAATGAATCACACCTACTTAGAATAGTGCATGGAAAGTGCCTACTTAGAGAAGTACTTAGAAAAGTAACTGTATCTTCGATCCGAGAAAAGCACCTGGGACGGGACGGGATCAAATGAAATGTCAAAAAGGTAAAGGCGAAGCCGAAGGCGGAATGACCAAAATGTGGAGGCGCGGGTGATATGAGAGGGAAGATAATTATACAAGCGAGGGGCGTAAAAGAAGAACGATTTAGAGGACCAGGAAGATTCGTTAGATGCACGGGGACAAGCGAGAGGAAGAAGGCGACGAGAAGAATGTGAGTCAGTGGGAGACAGAAGATTAGCAAGATAAGAAGGTTGGTGAGGATCATGCAGGAGCTTGGAAATGAGACAGCAAAGGTGAAAATGAGTTCGTGGGATGATAGGAGCCAGCGGAGTTGAAAAAGTAGGTGAGACGTGTGGCGAGAAAAGGTAGGATGAAAGACAAATCGACAAGATTGGTTGATCAAACGCTGAATGATTAAGAGATGAGAACGAGGAGCACTAAAGTAACGCGAGTTGCAGTAGTCTCACCTGGGGAAAATCAGATTATGAACAAGAGTGATGGCGGAATTTTTATCAAGATAGGGACGTATAGGGTAGAGAGAGCGCAGAATAAGACGACAAGTGCGAGCGACAGAAACGATATTGTCAAAGCAGGAGAGCGAAGAGACAAAGATAGAGCCGAGGTTGCGAACAGCAGTTGAGATAGGAAATGGGAGAAGAGGAGGTGAGATACGGGGTGTATGGAGGACGATGAACTCAGACTTAGAAGTATTCAAGTACAGCTGCCGAGAGGCGGCCCATGAGGAAATTTCAGAAAGTATATCAGAGAGAAAGGAGGGGGTATCAGGAGTGACAGGAATGAGGAATTGGATGTCATCGGCATATATTTTGAAAGTAATGGAATGTTTTCGAAGAACAGGGCGAAGAGAAGACATATAAAGATTAAATAATAGTGGGCCAAGGACGGAACCTAGGGGAACACCAGATCGAAGAGTGAAGTGAGCAGAGGTAGAGGAATTGAAGTCAGAAAAATAAAAAAATCAGAAATGTATTGCCACTTTATACAACAAAGTATTGGCATGGATGAAAATATACATACAAATCACACAATGTATACACAAATGAAAATGCATCATAATAAAACTTGGGCTCACAGCGGAATAAGACACACAAGAGTCACACAAAAACACGTATACTACAGAAAAACGAATAATATCGGTGTGGGCTCAAGAATCTATGTACACATCCAAAAGATTTTTATATAATTTGCTGCTGAAAGATTTATAGGAGCTGGAAGATGTAATTGAACGCGGAAGTTTATTGAACAGACGGGGGGCAATGTATTGGAAGGATTTGGAAGACCATGATGATTCGGAAACTGCTCGGGGTTCTAGAAGGGCACTAGATGATCGAGTGTTAGTGTTGTGTGAGACTGGCACTACCAGCTCCTTCAGATACGGTGGAGGGTAGGGGAGTTGATCAATTTGAAAGTGAGACAAAATATTTTGTGTTGGGTCATATATAAGTCAACTGAGTAACTACGATCAGTGAGGTAAGATTTCAGAAGAGAAAGGGCGGAAAGGGCGGAAGAAAAAGGGTCGTATATAAGTCATCTGAGTAACTACGATCAGTGAGGTAAGATTTCAGAAAAGAAAGGGCGGAAGAAGATAGACCCAAACAGGAAAGATCACGAATAATAATAGGGTGACTAACAAGATCAAAAGCCGAGGACAGATCAAGTAATATCAAGAGGACAGATTGACGGTAGGAGAAGTGTGAAAGGGTGTCATTACACAAGGAAATAAGTACAGATTCAGTTGAGTGAGCAGAGCGGAAGCCAGATTGACACGTGTCAAGGAATTAAGAGATGTAAGGAGAGAGTTGCATTGAAATAGTGGATTCAAGGAGTTTGGAGGGAAGACTGAGGAGAGATATAGGACGGTAATTAGTGAGAGCAGTGGGATCAAGAGTAGGTTTTTTTATAATGGGTCGAGCAATAGCATGTTTGTCTGGCAAGAAAACACCATGCAGAAAAGAAGAGTTGATAAGGTGGAGAAGGTTAGGCACAAAAGAAGGAAGAGACACAGAAATAGCTCGAAAATTAATTGAGTCCGAGGGAGAGTGGGACATCTTGATTGAGGACAAAAGGTGGATAATGTCAGGAAGAGAGACAAAAGAAAATGAAGGAAAATTGTCGGAAGTGCGAGTATGACAGAGGGAGGACCGTACAGGAGGGATATTCTTCAGAACAGAATCAATTTTTGCCGAGAAAAAAGACGCAAACTGAGAGGCTGTAAGATCACACGAGGTAGAAGGAGATCGAAGACCGCAGAGAGAATTGAGAGAGGACCAAAGAGATTTAGAAGAACGGGAAAGGGAAACAAGTTTGGATTTGTAAAAATTTTGTTTGGCAATATGTAATGCAGAAACATACGACGACCAGGCAGAGCAAAGTAGTTCCCAATCCTGTGAAGAACGAGGTCTACACCAGACAGTTTCGGCACGCCGCTGAGTAAGTTTAAGAGAATGAAGATGAGAGGAGAACCAAGGGGGAGAAGAAGTGAGAGGCTTAGACCGAGTGACCAAAGGAAACATGAAATCGTTTATACCAGAGAGGACATCTGAAATGGCTGGAAAAATATCGCAGAGAGGGAGCCAGTAGAAGCGGTCGAGAGGAAGTAAGGAAGATAAAAGTGAAGTAAATTTAGCAGGATCAAACTGTTTGTAATTGCGATATGAGAATGGTGGAGTACAAGCAGCACGGGAGAAAAGATGTGAAGAAATCAAGAGGCAATGGTCAGAAATAATTGGATCAGAAGGCAATGTGAAAACATCAGGAAGAGGAGGGTCCGAGGAGATAGCGGGAGCGGGAGAGAGAAATAGATCAAAAGAGTGACCAGCTATGTGAGTAGGAGAAGAATTCAAAATTGATAGACCAAGTGCCTGAAGAAGAGAAATGAAGTTTTGACAGTAAGGATTACTTGATGGGGAGTCAGCCCAGAAATTGAAATCCCCTACGATGATGAAGTTGCTGGAGAAACGCGAGGAGACAGCATCAATGAGGTAAGGAAATTCGTTAAGGAAAAGAGGAGATGAGCCAGGGTGATTATGACGGTAGACTATCAAAAAACAAAATTTAGAGAAAGAAGGAACAGTAAGGGAGAGTTCAAGGAATTCAAATGAGGAGCAATCCGGAATCAGGTCATTTACAGGAGAAACAGAGAAAGGCTTGGAAAATATACAGCCAACTCCACCGCCAGAAGAGTTAGAATGTGAGCGAGATTTGTGCAAGAAATTGTAAGAGGAAGGAATATTTGCAGCGAAAGAAGAAACATCAGAATCGAGAAGCCAGGTTTCAGTTAAACACAAACTAGAGAGATTGAATGAAGAGATTAAATTACGGATCGGAAGAGTTTTATTTCTGCCGGAACGAATGTTAAAAAGCCCAATGGAAAGATGAGAAGGACGGGATGTTGGAGGGAAAGTAATAGGTGTAGCAACAGTAGAGTGAGGGGAGTGGTGAGAAAAGGAAAGTAGTCAAGCCTGAGGAGAAGCAACAGGATAATCATCAGTCGCAGTGCGGAGGCGAAGAGAATTACGCACACTGATGAATGAAGGACAAGAGGAGCTGAAAGACGAATGGGAGTGAGGACGTCCTGCCTGAGCACAGTTGCGGCAATAGCTGCCCCAGTATGATCACATTGAGAGGACCGATGAGGACCTGCACAATGTCCACAAGATTCAGAGCGATTACAGTGGATGGCTTTGTGGCCCAGACCAGCACATCGGAAGCAGCGAGCTACCCAGAAGCGGTCGTACACCGCACACGACTGCAAGCCCACGAACAATCGGTATCCCATAGAGCGGATCAGAGAGCGGCATTTCGGTGACAAATAAAACACGGCATGAACGCCTGAGGTCTTGGGCTCCGTCAAGAAAGCAGATGAAGTTCAGAGGACGAAACAGCCGACAGAAATAAATTTTTCTTCTTGAGGGAGGCGACTATATCTTCGGCTGAAATATCGACAGGCACACGCGCAAGCGTAATCCTAGGCTGCCGAGGAGTTCGCCGGAACACTGACGTCAGTATCGGGCAGCGCCGATCGAACGCAGTCAGCAGACGAAAACAGAAAACAGAACAGAAAAGAATGCTGGCACGCACAGCATCAGCAGACGAATTGCAGCGCAGAACAAGCCCACCGCTGGCAGTCGGGCGAGAACATGCAAACGGGACATCCGCGAGTGCCGGAGCCACCGACTCAGCGACCACAGGAGAAGAGCCACGCGACTTGACAACGACAGTATAAGAGCGCAGAGGGACTCTTTCAGTACCAGACAACGGATATGCAGAAATCGGCGGAGGAGGGACAGAGGCAGTCGCCAACGAAGAAATTTTCGACTCTATGGAGGACAGCCGGGCACCGAAACCGCCCACATTGCTGGCAATGTCAATGGCCAGCTTGGCGCGACCAATGCATGGAGAGCAAATCCAATTGATAGACTTCAGAGAGTCCAGCTTCACCCCCTGCAACGACGCGCACTTAGTTTGCGCCCATGAGTCACAGAGCGAACATGTGACACATCTCGTGGAGTCACCACCGGCGGTCTTGCATATAACGCAAATATCCGTGGACATGGCGTAGGCGATGCGAAAGCCTCAATTGTGTATGCGGTTGAGGGTGCGCACGGGTCAGGTGCAGACGCGCACACAAACAAATGAATCCACACACAACACACAACGCAGAAAATACGCTGCTCTCAGCCGTCAGTACGAATTCGTTCCTCTCGCTGTAGAAACGACAGGAGATCTTGGGGCCGCATTCAGCGAGTTGCTGACTGCGCTCGGTCGTCGGATGAGGGAGCGACCGGGCGAGGCACGGGAGACCGACTGGCTGCGACAGCGTGTGAGCCTGGCGGTGGTACGCGGCAATGCTGCTTCTGTTTGTTTGTAATGCTTGTTCATGTTCACGTTCATGTATGTTTGTTTGCTATATAATGAAATGTGTGTCTTGAAAAAAACACTAGCAGACGCGCACACTGACCAATGAACCCACACACTAACAGACTAGCAGACGCGCACACTGACCAATGAACTCACACACTAACAAAAGTGGAAGGGGAGATGTTATCATATACACATACACGGGCGCAATGAAAAATGAGGCCACGGAACACCAACACGGCAGAAATTAGGGAGTATATGACTCTCTGTTCAAACCATACCTACAGTATGTGATTGAAGCATGGGGCAATACATACGTTTCCAATTTAAGAACCATCATACTTGCTCAGAAAAGAGGTATTATATTAGTTTCTAACAAAAAAATATCATGAGAACACGTCGCCTCTTTTCAAACAGCTGAAAATATTGAAATTCCTTGATCTAGTCAAATACTCAACTCTGATAAAAATGTATCAGGTGTTTAACATGAAATTGCCCACAAATATGCAACATAGATTTTCATTGAGCCCGAGACACCGAGAACAATTGACAATAACATTTACACGCACAAAAGCAAACAATTTGAGTTTCTTTCACAATGGGAAAAATTACGGAACCAATTATCGACGTCACTGAAGAAAATACGAAAAATTGTAGAATTAAAAAACAACTGTACAGAAATTATTTAAGACAATACTAAATTGAGATTGACATTGATGGTTCCTCAACCCCCCCCCCCCCCGGATGAATCTGTGTTTCTCTTATTGTTTAAATGATCTTGTTTGTGAGGCAGCACAAACCCTAAAAGCTTCTTATGCCTCGCCAATCGCGAAATGTTGTCAATATGTTTCCTGTTCTGTTCTGAATAGCAAAATACATTATATTTGATTTGAAGTAAAAATTTGCTACTTGCTCCGTCAAGGCACTCAATATTTTCGGTTTATTGCTATTTTCACTACATTTAGCTTCATGTTAATTAATTTCATTGTAAATTTACTGTTTATTCAGTCATGCGTGATTTATGTTACCTTTTTGTATGTCTACATTGATACACACCTGATCGCTGACTGGTGCACAAGATCAGAATATTGCTAGAATATTACGAGGCGCCAGTAAAACATCACACACACACAAACACACACACACACACACACACACACACACACATACATACACACATACACACACACACGCACACACATACACACATACACACACACGCACACACACGCACACACACACACACACACACACACACACACAGACCTACACACATACACACACACATACACACACATACACACATACACACACGCACACACACGCACACACACACACACACACACACACACACACACACATACATACACACATACACACACATACACACACACGCACACACACATACACACACACGCACACACACACACACACACACACACACACACACACACACACACACACAAACCTACACAGAATTATCCTATTTACTCATATGTTGATTGTTGTTGATTGATATTTATTTACTTATTCATTTGTATTTATTGTTTATTCATATTTATTGTTGGTTGCCGCTATTTATTGAATCGTATATATTTTTTATTGTTTATTGTTATTATTGAGAATGTTATTTATTGAGCGTAGGCGGAGTGACATTATGGAGTGTTATCGAATTAATTGTTTTTCGTTATTCATTTAGTATTTTGTTTTTGAACTATTTTTCTCTGTACAATTCAATACTTTTCGAATTATCTTTCTCTGTACATCTTTTGGTTAGTTTCCAATACATGGGGCCAACGCAGGGTGGTAATAGTGCTTGCTTGCACTCTTCCCCCATGCTACTGGATTTGCCTGTAATTAATAACAATAAAATCCCAATAGTTGTTCCGAATACAATATACGGTACACGATGACTTTTCCCGTTTGAGCCTCGTAATTCTCGTACAATTTACAGACACGCCACTTGCACACGACTTTTACAATGTGATCCTGCTAGATAAGTAAATATGGTTCTAGTTATTGGGCGATTTTCCCTGGTAATATTCACTGGCGGATCCAGAGAGGGGGCAGGGGGGTTGCCCCCAATGTTTCCATCTACTCCTCATAACCAAGAGGTTCACTAAGAGAGGCCAAGAAAAAATATTTTTCAACCCCCCCCCCAATTTTTTTTGCAAAACTTCCCTGAGCCCCCCCAATTTTTTACCATGATTATTTTCAAGTGTAGTTCCTCATATTTCGCCAAATCCACACATATTATTCCTCAGCCCTCTCCCCTACCCAGCGGAAAAAATCCTGGCGCCGGCAATGCGCAGAGAACAGGGAAGACAGGATTCACTCACCAATGGCCCAGAAGTTGCCCTTGCGTTCTCCACCGCCCTCTCGCGGGATTTTCAAGAAGCACTCGTTAAGACTGAGATTGTGACGTATGGAGTTTTGCCATCCCTTCTGGTTGCGCTTGTAGAACGGGTAGTTGTCGACAATGAACTTGTAGATCTCCGACAGTGTCAGCCGCTTGCACGGCGATTTCTTGATCGCCATAGTGATCAAAGCCACATAGCTGTAAGGCGGTTTACAAGTGGCTGAGTTGGCCACGGCCGCTACATCCGGCCCTGTCGTCCTCAAGTGACCCTCACCCTCGAGCGATTTGACACGCCTCTGCGATATTTCGGCGCCTTCATTGGTTAAATTGCTGATCGATCGATGCAGGCTGGCCAATGAAGACACGTATTCTGTGCAAAATTGGTGCCACATCAACACAACCATAGCGTGGTGTACCAGATACAGTGTAGCCCGGATATAAGAGATTTGTCGGGATTGGAGAAAAGTATCTCCTATATACGGGGTTCTCGTATATCCGTGGAAAATTACACATTGAGTATAGAAGACGGGTCCGAAGAAAGACCTTTTTATAACCGGGGTTTTCTTATATCCGGGGTACACTGTGTTTTGACCTTCTTCCTGTTGACAATTATATAATATGGTAAATATACGGTGTTATTATAGTGTTTTGTTGCAGATATATTTCTGGTTGACTATTATCGCCTGGTGTCTCGGTGCTGGCCGAATCATATTTTGGCTCACCGATCCCTCGGCCAAGTAGGCAATTTCAATTTGTCGCGATTTTGTCAAAATTGAAAATGACTCACCGCCAAGAATTTTCGAACCTTAATTACATTTTCATTAATCGTACCATTTATGGTTGACTGGTGGCGCAAAGATATTGTGAGCAAAACAAAGCAATGTTTTATGCCTCAAATTTCAGTGTGTATGTATATGTGTGTGTGTGTGTTTGTTTGTTGTGTGTGTATTTGTGTATGCAGCTGTTATATACTATATACACATCTAGAATTCGTAATATGTCGGTATAATTATTGCGTGTTGCACAGAACACCGAGCGTGTTTGATGTTATTTCAACGTGAGTAATTAATTAATTAATTACCTTGTTATAATCCAAAGAGTAGACAAGATCTTGGCAGACCGTATTAGCGTCATACACCGCGGTCTTCTTTTATAATGTTATTGTTATTCTCTCTCTATCTGTGTGTACGTACACATATTCGTAGCTACAGGAAATGAGCTAAGCTCGAGCTGTCAAGCTGTCTCCTTGTCAACTATCCAGATTTATCCAGCGTCTCTTTGTATTTCCCAATACACTCACTGTATTCACTATTTGTGCACTCAAGCTGTTCCATGAGTTCACACACCTACTAGGCAAGCTGAACAATGTCACATTGCTAACACACCTCGTCTTATTCAGTTTACTAGCATTACCTCTTCTATCTGATCTATCCCACATTAAGTAATCATATGTCAATCTTCTCCATTCCGATCTTAGTTTTATACACGTGGATCAAGTCACCTCTCAATCTCGTCTTCTCCAGAGTCGGCAGACAAAGTCTAGCTAATATTTCCTCATAGCTCAATTCCTTCAGCTCTTCCACCATCCTTGTCGCCACTCTCTGTATTCTCTCAATTTTCCTTTTGTCTTTGGCATTATATGGACACCACACTACAGCTGCATACTCCAACTTCGGTCATATAATATGCACAATAATATTTTTTAGCATATCGGCATCCAGATAGATAAACGCTAGCCTCAGTCTCTTCAGTGACGCGTAGACCACAGCAGCAATCCTGCTCATGTGCCATATAATGACATTGAATGACATCTCCCATTTCACACTCCATCTGAATATACTATCTACATCATTCTGAAGTTCCTGGCAACTATCACAATTTACAACCCTGTATTTTGACATCCTCTGCGAACAAACTAATATAACTTTTAATCCCTTCAACCATGTCATTTATGTAGAACAAGAACATGATGGGTTCCAATACAGACCCTTGTGGCACTCCACTATTTACTGATCCCCATGCCGAAGATACTCTTTGAATCACAATTCTCATTCTTCTATTCATCAAATATTCCTTCATCCACTCCAATAACTTTTCTTTGGCTCTCCCTCCTGCTCAAGCTTCCACAAAAGCCTCTTGTGTGGTACCTTGTCAATACCTTGCAAAAACTCGTGGAACAAGTATTAAACATCGGCAAATTTTACCAGTAGAAAACAAGCGGATCTAACATGAAAAACCCTAAGCTTTCCCAGCCAAATGGCGTGTTTGTGATCGTGGTGTACCTGGTTTGTACGGCAGTTTGGCGTCCTCATCTTCCCGTCGGTCAGTCTTCAACTTGTTCGGCCGGTCACAATCCTGAGACAACACGCGCATACACGTGCCATACACAGGATGACTTGGAAAAACGGAAAATACTGTAAAACCTCTATTTGAGCAGCATGCCGTTCTATTTTTCAAACCTTACCCCGTAGTGATGTTAAATTAGAGTATAATTTCTTAACCGAGGGTATATATACCCCTTGGGGTTATGGGAACCAAAAGCCGAGGGTATGGGACTCGATTTCTGGGTACTGCTATCAATTAAAAATGGTATAAGATTGATAAAATTACCAATAATTATGTTGTTTCCTAGTAACCCGTATATGAATTACAGTGAATTCAAGTGAATAAAATACTCGCGTATCTGGTAGACATACTGGCATATAATAGGACTGGTGAAATTATTTGAACCGTCAAGTAAACGGGATATGACAAAATATTCGACAATAAATTTTGGGGTGTGGAGCAATAATAAGGTTGTGAACCCTTGAATTAGAGTGTGTCGCTCTATTTTTCGACTAACTGGTCAGAATTTTGAGAAGATACGGCAAATTTTATGGATGAAATAAGAACCAGGTAAGGAATGAATATTGATTGAATATAACAAAAATATAAAATAGATATTGAATAAAAATCAGACAGTCATAGCTATTGCCAAACGAGAAGTAATCAAAGTGATGCTTAATTAGAGGGTACTGTTCTATTTATCAACTGTTCGCCTAAGGTGTTGTTCTATTAGAGATGCCGTTCAAACGGAGATCTCCCGGTAATTGGATTATTGAATGAACAGATTAGCCAGCAATTACAAGATTAGCTAGCAATTATTGCACTATTAGAGTGTGAAGACTCGAGAGCGTTTTTCTGGAGCGACTAGAGCTCGTCACTGTATAAACCACCACTGACACGCACAGTTGACCAACACAGGGATTCCAAAAATAACGTAAATCCACCTCGAGTAAGCCAACTGTTCAGCACTAATGCGAAAAACATCTTACGGGACTCCTTGAAAAACTTCCTAAAGAAATCAACGGGAATACAGCATTCGCTCGAACACGCCCTAGATATTTTCTCTCAAATAAAAAGACAATTTTTCGATAACAATTTCGGGGATCTGTGATCGGGATTTTCGCGATGGATATCACTCACCATCATGTGATCCATTGATCCCGCGATAAGCGCCACTCATTCACCGGATCACATATCAGCCAACACTATCTCATTGTGCACACAGACATATTCACATACACACACACACATAAGCACCCACTACTGCGTGGCCCAGCCCTAATTGGTTCGTTTCACATTAAATATGCCCACGTAATTGGCCAAATAAGCCAAGTAGGCGGGGTTTAGCGCTATCGTGACGTTTTGATTGGCGGCTCAAAATACGTGACGAATATAGGACACACACACACATACACACACACACACACACACACGCACACAAGCACACAGACATACAAGTCGAGAGCCGAAAACCATGCGTCAGTGGAACATGATGTGTTGTGTCATCATACATACACACACACATACACATACACATACACATACACACACACACCGTGCCATATTTCCTAGTTCGTTTTTCACCTGCGTATATATGCGTGTGTATGTGTGTGTGTGTGCGTACTGTGCTGAACCAGCTGTTACCTACACCTACACACATATACACACACAGACAGACAGACAGACAGACAGACAGACACACAAACACACAACACACACACACACACACACACACACACACACATACACACACACACACACACACACACACACACACACAAACCTAACCCTGATAGCATTGTCAAAAGTTGCTGTCTTTGCTTTTTCCGTTGTGGATAATCGTCTCGTACAGTGGTTCTCAACCTTTTTTCTCACTGATTGCCCGCTTCCTAATGAGCCATCTCTTCATTTTCCACAACAGCGCTGATAAATTCAGTAAATTCAGTTGTTACATCAATGTAAATGTCAAGAGGTCATTAGAAACAAAAATAAACGAATTTGAATTGATAAAAACACACATAGTTGTCCGGTTCTGTCCGACCTATAGCTTCCCACTTGACAACTCTTCCATTCCCCGCCAGTGGGGAATTCCCCAAAGGTTAAAACCGCTGAACCACATAACCACTGTTCTAGTTATTAATATTAGCGTTAGAATCAATTAATACAAGGATTGACAGCAATGGGAGATAAGCATATTGCACTCCAGTTAGTATGTTTGGTCCAAGTCTAACCCAGCTCAATCTAAGCTAACATAGAAAGAAAAGATAGCCAGTTTTTAACATTTCAAATGCATTGCATTTCATAAGCATGCTAGCCTTATCACAAACTGCAGTCAACATTGATATATATGGCTAAACTGAAACAATATAGATAATTTCTATTTTTTATTGTATTTGTGTATGTTGCATCTCAAATGCTCTTCTTGATTTTTAATCTCAATGCTTGCTGGATTGTGAGCATTTTTACGTTACACCTGGATCAATCACACGCGATCAATTGCCATATCATCCGTCCGGTGTTGGGAGCCAATGTCGTACGGGCAATATGTTTCTTAACATATTCACTGAGTGATATTCAGTCAGTGATTCAGTGATATTCAGTCAGTGATTCAGTGATATTCAATCAGTGATTCAGTGATATTCAGTCAGTGAGTCAGTGATATTCAGTCAGTGATTCAGTGATTCAGTTATATTCAGTCAGTGATTCAGTGATATTCAGTCAGTGATGTTGTCCACGTTGTGGGGCTGTCCGTCAGAGGGCGAGGTGTAGTTGTGAGAAGTTGTGAACACGAAGCGTGTGCGTGTAAGCACTGTGGTGTTCAAGGTTGTCTTCAAGTTCTCAAGTCAAGTTTCTCGCTTCTCCCACAATCCATCATGGGCAGTAGCAACAGTAAAGAGGTAAGACTCATTTATGTTTGATTTTGTGAAAAAGTTGGTACAATTTTTGTGTGCACAGTGTACACTGGATATAAGAGACCCTCGCATATAAGAGAGTATTTCTTCGGTCCCGTCATTTTTACTCCTATACGTATAATTTTCCCCGGATATAAGATACTTTTTCTCCACTCACGACAAGCCTCTTATATCCGGGGTAGACTTTAGCAAATTATTCTAACGCCAATTGGATCCAGTAGATTTTTGTATTTGACACAAAATTGTATTAAACTTGAACAACAAAACAATACAAAGAACGCATTCATGAAAGCAAAGCGAATTGTAATCTTTAAACACCGGATGTTCAGGCAAAATGCCATAAAAATGCCTATATTTGCCTCTTTTAGGGTTTTTTACCAGATATATGCCTATTTTGCTAATTCCTAAAAAATACTGCCTGTTTTATCCGAAAAAATACGTTATATAAACTAATACGACATTTCTAGGCTCAATTTCGAATTCAAATGACTGAGTTCGGATTGTATACGGTTGTATTGAAACCGTGAGGTACGTCAAATGGAATTATTTAACTGTGTGTGTGTGCCCTGTTAGTTGCGTTATGTGTGTATGCAAACACAGACTAATTTCAAATTATCACCTAACTCAATGCAATAATTTCAGCCTATACCATGGTCGGGTGGAGTTGTAAGTCGCATCCATATAATGCCAAATATATAATTATACTCATACTACAGTTGACATGTAGTTTCATCAGCTTCAATATGGTAATTACCAATTACCAATATGGTAATTACCATATTACCACAGTCTGTGCAATCTGACGCCAACAGAGCCTGCACATATTTACATAAACTTCAACACACACACACACACACACACACACACACACACACACACAAACACACACACACACACACACACACACACACACACACAAACACACAAACATACATACACACGAAACAAAGCTCATACATTCGTTTATAGAGAGATATGTGTTTTAAGTTCATATACAAATTAAAATTTATATGTATCAATATACCAATTCATGTATGTCCTATTGAACCCGACATTGGTTATTTAACTTTTACAAATGTGACATTGCAATTACATATTACCACCATTACATCACTTTACTAGTAGCCTACCGTTATATCGCATTATATTACTACATGCATAACTGTAATTCACGTAATATTACTAGACATTTCAATCATAAACACTGATAGCACAAAATGTGATTATATTTGCGCACATTATTAGTTCTAATGTAATACTGTAATATAATACACATGACACATAATACACACGCGTTTCCTAAGGAGGGTGCTATGTTCCAAGGGATTCCTGTGAGCAATTATAGAAAGTATCTATGTTTTTGTATATTTTCATGAGAAAACCCTTTTGCTTAGTCCGTCTAGAAGGAATGTTGAGATGCATAAATGAATTATTGATTTTGTCAATACGTCGTTTGTATTTTTACCTTTTCATGTAGCTGTGAAGAATATAGGCGGTGCGAGAACTGACTGCTCATTAGACAAGGGCGCCATCACTGAATAAGTTTAAGAATAGGATGTCCCAGAATGTTGGATACGTATGTAGTGGTAGCACAACCGCCTCACAAGCCGACGGTCCGTGGTTCGAGCCCCGAAAGAGGATAATTTCTCTGGGCGGATTGTACAATCCAAGAGCCCCTGCCCACCCAGCAGTAGATGGTACCAGATATCAGTCATGCGTTGTGCCATGAATTCTGGGGAGTTGGCCCTCTCTAACACGTCTTCCGTTCTTGTGGCGTCATAGCATGGAGAGGGTCGGTTCAGCGGTAGCAGCGGACTGCACGGGACACACCTGTGTCTTCATAAGCCTCGGCTTCTTCCCGTGTAGCAGCTGTCACTTGATAACTTGAATCCTTTACCCTCTAAGAACCACTGCTACAGAAGTAACCGCTGGCGCACCCATATTGAAAACGTCATATTGACAATATTGAAAACCCATATTGAAAACCCATATTGACAATATCGATATTTGATTGCAGTTGGCCTTCACAGTCAGCATGCTGCTGATTATTGTCGAGATGATACAACTGATCATGATCGGGGACGACATCGAAAGGATGTAAATATATTAATTAATTTTTTTTAAAATAACTCGAAATATTATAACATTACGAGTTGAATACACTAAAATAGAAAACAAAAAGCACCCACCCACACATACACACCCTGTATGTTCGTCAGGTTGTATTAATCAAACAGTACATTGGCGCAGTCAGAGGGGAGGCTCATAGGGCTGAAGCCCCCTCCAAAAACGTGGACAGAAACATTCCAACTCCTCGTAACTAAGAGGTCAACACAGAATATATTTTTGTGGAATTTGTTGATATAAGCATTATCATACAGATGTTGCATAATGATGCATGTACATGACTGATTGCCCCAGAATTCAGCCCCTCCCAAAATTGCACTCTGGCTCCGCCACTGACACAATAGTTTATCAATCGTCGTATTGATGTGTTAGCAACACTCGAATATCATGGCGAGGTCTAACGTTTGGGTACGTTTCAGAAAGGGTAGCCCAATTGTCGCAATGCGGGTTTTGTGTGCTCGCAACCGTGCAGTTTCTGTGCTGGCGGTGACTGCAAAACCCGTGCGGCCGGAACTGCGGTGTGTCAACCGGGGCCGTGAGGCTTTGCCCATGCATAAATTCACGCGAACATTAGTCTTTCCACTGCTGTGTTCAAATGCGTAAATATATTTATTTATATAAATTTATTTATGTATATAATAACATGGCAAATAAAAGCCAAGCAAAAATAGAGCATGATTTTTCTGGTGAAAAGTTTACGGGAATAAAAAAACTGACGGCTACTCAAAATCATCGGAAGAAAGTTGAAGTTTTTGATTGAACCAATTAAATAACAATCTCATTGAAAATTACGGTAAAAAAACGAACGCTCTAAATTTTGATCCAACAACATTATGCAGGCCGGTGAAGGAAACTTTGACGTGAGTACAGTTTTGTGGTTTAGTTGAGTGTGGTGATCACACACGACAACAGAAGAAATTTCCAATCTAAATCAATTCGAATTTGTTTGAAACTCAAGTCCACTTCCTAGTTTGTTCGAAATTCGAATTCGTTTCACCTCAAAGTTGTTTTCTAAGATATGTTTTCAAATTTATTATTTTCAATAAAAATTCGTTTTATATTCGTTTCCTATTATCCAAATCCACCTTAGTTTTTGCACAAAAATAAAACAATCTACGATACTTTTCAGATACTGGGACATTTGGGATTTGATATACACGTAAGCCGATTTTGAACCAATTTAACGTTGGCTAAACAAAATTCTCTAAAGAAAAACTGAGATATCGGCTTCAACTTGATGAACACCAACAATAATAATCTCATTATCAACCATTTTATCACAAGCATATATTATGATTAAACGCAAGGCTGATGGGCAGCCCCAGCAGGTCTCCATCAAGCTGGGTACAGTGGCGGCGCCAAGGGGAGTTTGAAGGACTTCAGCACCCACAGTAATATGCCAAGCCCCCCCAAAATCATAATCATGGACATCACAATTCCATACCACTGTAAATGAAGTCCTGTAATTTTGGTTCAAGTTCGAGGACTGAATCAGTGTGCCCCAGTGTCTTATTATAATATTATGTAGTCAGCGTTCGAGTGTAGCTCTTCATGTTTCGCCAAGCCCTCTCAACTTTTTCCTTAGCCCCCCATAGGAAAAATCCTGGCGCCGCCACTGGCTGGGGACTTTAATGCGCTACTTTATGATAAATTTTAATATCATGCGTCAGGCCACGGGCCCGATGTACTATTTGTGCAATAATACTAATAATAACCATAACAACTTTCAACTTTATTATAACAAAGCACATTATAAAAACAGAGCACGGAGCGATACGACACAATCTAAAACGATTCCCCACACTTGTTCTGGGTAGGATTGTCTATATTCTCAGCTTGTAAGTATTTTTTATTTACCATGAGTCTTCAAGGTATATAAATAAATAAATAAATATATATATATAAGCCTCTTGAGCGGAAGTTTGAGGGTACAATTGAAAAATAGAGCTTCACCTCTAATTGAACGTCTCTTTGACAGCTATAAAAGCGATGTGCCACTGGATTATTTGTCAATTTGTAATTATTCACCAGTAACGATCCAAAAATTGCGCATCTTGTTAAATAAATATGCATACGTCACCTGGTTGTCTCTTCATCCAGAAAATATACAGTATCTTCTGAAAATTCTGAGAAGCTAGTCGAAAAATATAGAGACACCATCTAATTGAACGCCACAACGGGGGAAGGGTTTGTAGTGTATCATATTAAGCATAGCATTACTTGTATGCGCGTGTGTATGGTTGCATGAGTGTTCATCTGCATGCACGTATGTATGGCTTGCACTGCCGGGCGCGTGCATTCCTGGAAAGGCGCAGCGCAGTCTGGCAGTACTTGCAGGCAGTTGATACTAGCAGATCGTATGTCATGGACTTCTAGATCAGATCAGATCGAGCGAAACGTAGCGCAGCAGTCGGTGTGAATACAAGTCTCGTCCGTGTTACAAAACTCACTCGTTTGATTTATATACATAGTAGTCCACTGCTACAGGTTGATAAATAGAACGCATACCGTTCAAATCGAGGGTTTACGGTATATATATATATATATATATATATATGCATGTCAATCGTTTGTTTCAGCGGGGCATTAATTGTCAGCACCTTGTAAGATTCGCCTGCTGTTATCAAAACTATTTATGTTTTGGTTATAATGTTGCCTTATATTAGCTGCATTAACTTTATGAAGTTATAGTATTGTCTGATTTATATAGCTCATTTTTATGTAGTTTTAATGCTGCTATAAACAGTGATATACACAAATCGGGCCATTGAGACAATGTGTTTCAATCCAAAATTCTACTCCATATTTGCCATGTTCGGTTTAATGGCCAGAGCTATTTCTAAGTTAAAAAATTCAGACTGTCAGTTTTATTCATTTTATTCATTTCATGTTTATAAAGTACAAATATGTGCAATAGTTTGATGAAAAACGTAAATTAACACGTAAATAATAGGAAAAGAGAAGATTTTTCAACATATTGTATATGTAGAACAAACAGAGCAATTGAAAAATACTACCGGAGAAAAGTTCAAATTTTGTGTGTGTTTATTGGAGGACCGTACTACTGAAAACCTAGTATTTCAGGCCTGAAAAGTGGCATGGGCTTAATGGTCGGCATCTACGGTATTGAGAGAATCATGTTGTGATTTAGTTACAGACAAAGACTCTTCTGAGCAGCAACACAGGACAACACAATACCTATCCTCTGCATTATCTGAAGTGAACGAATTTCGAAGATTTCGCGCAAAACCAGCATGTCATATCTGGGGAAAATTCAACAACGATTTAGACCATTGGAAAAATACAAAAAACGTATACGAATTGTCTGAATGTGTTTTGATATATTTTTAATCAGTTTGGAAACACACATTTGGCTGTATATTTGACAGCTATGAGTGTGTATGTGTGTGAATTTGTATTTGCGTGTCTGCGTACGTGCGCGCGCCATGGAAGCTCATTATGCATTGCTCATATTCTGCGGTTGAAATCGGCGAATTTTTATCCAAATCAGAGCCGATAGCAGACGAGACGCAAATAGGAATTCACCCGAGGAATTAAGGCGATATTGATTGCCTTGTCGGCATCAAATCGCCAAAAACAAACAAAAAAAACACAATTTTTTCTATATAATTTTAATTCACTCAGCCAGCAAACAATTTTTTGTCAAAGATCGGTTTCGTACGAAAAAAATGCGAAACACGGTATACAGATCACAGCACAAAACTCACACACATAAACCAGAGCCGTAGCAACCGCCCCCCGTACCCCCCGGCCGGGGGGGCGAGTGTTGAGGGGCACCGTTGCTTCACGTATGGCACTAAAATGTATCATATTATGTATAGCCTTTACCTTTTTGCTAAGATTTTTTTCACTTGGGCATTTATTATGTGATTATGTAAAATAATCACATAATTATTTGATGGTATATTTATAATGGGGGCCCCAAGTGTTGCCTTCGGGGGGGACTCATAAGTCCTCGCAACGGCTCTGACATAAACAAACACACACACACACACACACACACATACACCGAGATGCGCGATACAAATTACTAACATAGAACATCTGTCAACTTTACCATAACGTTCCCTAACAATTCACCTTTTTTGTTTCTTACAGCTTTCCCACATTTTAGCTTACCACTTTACCATGACATATGTTACCACTTTACCAAATCGTATATTACCTCTTTAACACTATGTCAGTGGTTTCCAACCCTTTTCAGCTTGTTACCCAATTCAGCAAGTCACATCCAGCATGTTAATCATTTCATAAAATGTTGTCGACATTGATATATTTATATATGGCTCAACTACAACACTAGAGGTAATTTACTTTATTTATTGTATTTATATAATTTGCCCATCTCCAATGTTTTCATCTCAATGTCCAGCTAGACTGAGCCAGCTGGCAGTGCTACGCACACACGGCGTCCTCCGTGTGAGTGTGTGACGACGCTGGCGGTTGTTGGAAGCGACGCAGCTGAGACAGCGAGTGAGTGAGACGTCGTACAGACTCGTCACCGCCCAGCACGGCCACTATCTCGGTCACACCAGGCCCGCTCTGTGTCGAATTAATACCCCGACACACCGGCACACACACACAAACACATATATAAATATACAGACAAACACGCACACACACAAACGTACACATATACAAACACACGTACACATACACAGACAGACACAGAGAGAGACACACAGACAAAAACCCACACAGACTCACACACACATACATACACACATACCGGTACACACACACGCCAGCACGACAAATATACCTCGCAGAGCTTCGAACGGCCCTCATCGCCATCGTGGCTGCGTGTCGGGCCGGGGCTCGATGTCCACTCATTGCAGCCGACAATATAGGAGTGGCTTATAACCTGGCCCGGCGACGCATACCGCTCACATGTACGCCGCTCTTCATGAGATGGATCAACCAAGCTCCGTACCGGATGATATTCGTGCCAACCGCGCTCAACCCGGCTGACGGCCCATCAAGACCATGTGGTGGAAGCGGCATTAACGGCCGTTTCCCGCCACTGCTAACGCATTGGACGCCCGTCAGTCGGGATTTCTCAGTGAGCCAGGAAAGACTGCAGGCTGCCAGCAACCTTCATAACGAGACTACGGTTGGCGCTTTCGTAACACCACCATTGGTGACAACGTGGGCGTGATAACGCAGGCCACAGCACAGTTATATATCAATACCTGATTATAGTGTTGTGTGCAATGTATACGGGCCACCTGGAGCAACGGCCCCTCCGGGATGTGAATGGGAATGGGTCCCATGTGAATGGGTCAAAATTGGATCAAAATGTGTAGATTGTCTCCCTGCGTGGAGAGCACGTGTTTTTTCAATAAACCAGGGATAGCTAGAAATAAAAATATGTGTGTGTGGATATTCGTGGTGTACAGACGTGTTACAAGGTCATTCTGTGTGTTAGAGAGCTGTAAATGAGCACAATGGACAACGATAGTGTTCAGCTGCTGCTGAGTACTCAACAGCCAGCGTACAAAGATGTCATGATGGCAATTGCGACAGATATGAATTCGAGAATCAACAAACTGGAGGAGGTCAACTCTGATCTCAAGAAGAGCCTGGAATTTTTCCAGGAAGAAATCCAGGAGCTAAAAAAATTAGGTGAAAACATTAAAACAGGCTGAGAGTGAAACGGCTCGATCGTTGAAGTCCTTAGATAAAATGACGTCCACCCTGGACACAAGAGCGAACGAGCAAAAGGACTTCTACAGGAGAAAAAATATCCGAATCACTGGTTTTCAAGAAAGTGCATCAGAGCAATGGGATCAAGCATATTGCACTGTGCAGAATCTACTGAAGGAGAAATTACAAGTTTCTGTGGATGTAAAAACGCCAAGAGACTGGGACGTCCTGGGAGCGCGAAGCCTAGAAGTATCATCGTACGTTTCAAGAGCCTGAATGACAGGACTGCTGCACTGCGCAACGGAAAAAACTGAAGGGCACGGGTATATGCCTGAACGAAGACCTCTGCACGGCATCGCAAAAAATAAAAAGCGATCAACTGCCTTTGCTGAAAAAAGCTAGGGAGGAAGGCAAAATTGCGTATTCTAGAGGGACCCGTCTCATTCTTCATGAGAGAACCATCAAAATGACGACGTCAAACAAGAGCTGACGGGACAACAGATGAGACATCAACGGAATCTGACAAAAACCTCGCCGCTACGCGGACTGCCGAGCGTGTGGAGACAGCTATGAAAACGCCGGTCCCATCCGCCACTGCCACTGCCACCGACGACTCACAGGGACAAACAAAATCCTCTGCCTGTCCACCCGTCGACAAAGTGCCTGTTGAAGCCACGGTGGTTGATGATGCCGGAAGTCAACAGCGTCGCACACAGCGAGGACGTCGTCTTGCGGATAAGTCTAAACATTAACAACTGTGATATAATTTGAACATTCATTGCTGACATCATGACTTCATCACCGATGTCGGTTTGGGCAGAATTTCCTTTCTCGACTTTAGATAGCAATAGCTTCACTAAACTATTCAAACATGAACCATATTCTAATGATAAATCCGTACAATGTTATTCATAGGACCTGCAATTTGATAAGTATGATTGTACACTGAATGTATGCCCGGCACTGCTGAACGTTCCGGAATCAAAATATGTCTATTTAGGCTCGATCAAAGTTAGATCTTGTAAGGAACGTGGTCTATTAATCCTTAATTGAAATATAAGATCTATTCCTACAAACATACATATATTCAAGGATTGTATCCTAGATATCATAAACCACAAGCCGGACATCATAGGTCTTACCGAAACCAGAATAGACTCTAGTATTACCAGTCTTTATCATTTGCATGGCTATAATCTTTTCAGTCGACCCAGAAACACCCATGGTGGAGGGGTTGCTACATATGTAGCCCAATCATACCAAACAAAAACCAATGATGAACTCTCTTGTTCCGAACAATATATGGAGTGCTTAGCAATTGAATGTAAAAAGGATCAGAGTATTATTGAGTGTGTGTTTGTACAGACGACCTTCCGGGAATTTGACCCACTTCCTCCAGAAGCTCAGTGACATTCTTACTGTTGCTCAATGTAAATGTGTTTGGTGATTTCAATTTAAACATCCTGAAACTAAATTATGGTGTAGTCAAAGATTTCGTTAATATGATGACATCGTTTTCGCTTTCTCCTCTGATAAGGAAACCAACTAGATTCACTGATCATTCTATGACATTATTGGACCAGATTTGGGTGAACTGTCCAGAACTAAGCATGACAAATTACATTATTCGAACTGACATAACCGACCACTTCCCGGTTCTGTCCAATATCGGAGGACAACTCAGTAGACGGAAAGTAACTTCATGGATCACTAAGCGGTATTTCCCAGACCATGCAATGATGCTATTTACTGGATCCCTAGCGCAAGCTGATTGGAACATTGTTATGAACTCAAAATATGTTAATGATGCGTACAACGTATTCCACTCCACAATCATGGATTTATACGAGAAACATTTTCCAGCAAAGCGAGTTCTGGTGAAGAACAAGTCAAAAGACAGTCCTTATATTGTGGCGTGTGTGTGGTACTTTGACCGCCTCTGCGTATTTTGACCTCTTGTTGTGTGAGTGTGTGTATGTGTGTTTGACTGTAGGCTCGCATTTGTACAAGGTGTATGCACGCGCGTGTGTTGGTTATAGCATTGGCGTTTATACTGTGTATGCTTGTTTGGGTGTATCCTAGCGTTGTAGTAATGGGTATGTTGCGTTTACGTTTGTGCGTTCACCTTGTGAGGTCACTGGTCACATTGTGAGGTCAATGACCTATAAGTCAAGTGCATTCTGTGTGTACGCGTGTGAAGTCAGGCAGTCGGTGTGTGTGCCTGGCACTAGGCGGCTCGTCCCGCGGCATTGTGTTGCATTTTAGTGACAGTATTTAATTAGTGTGTCTGTCTGAATATATCCGTAGTCTTTTTATCAGCCGTGTGGTTGGAGACAGCCAACAATATCACTTCGTGTGTAAGGAAAAGCACCAGAAAAAGACTAGAGAGCACGAAAGTGGCCATCTGTTTACCCGCAGACTTATAAGAATTATCGGAATATTCTGACCGCTGCGTTGAGAACTGCTAAAAATAACTACTATAAAACCCAACTCAGAGCCTATCAAGGTAACTGTGGCAGCGTGGCTGCGTTTGTTTGGCGCATTCTCGTTGAGTACAGTGTATGTATGTGTGTATGTGTGTGAGTGTGCGGGTGTTGTGTGGTCAAGGTCGTGTAAAGGTCACGGTGTGTGCGTGTGTGTACGCTGATTGGTCATTAGTTAGTACGCTGGACTTATGTGGTTGAGTGAGTGAGTCTGTGCGTAACCGTGGTTGTGGCAGGTGTGTCCGCCTGGGAGTGCATTGGCGTATTGATATTTTTTCTTCTGCCGTTGTTACAAGCTATTTCGGCTCTGGATCCTGCTCGAATAGTTTGGCGAACGCAATCGGGAAGGCCGGACACAAAAGCGCAAGTCAGCTGGTGAATGAGTTTGGTCTTCAGTTGGATGTAACTTTGGTGCGCACCGCTGCAAACAAAGCCGACGCACTGACCAGAGTGCCGCGTGACTGGGTGACTGAGGCCACAGCCGAACCGGAACATCGTGTGGTTGCGGTGGCTACTAGCTGGTCCAGGCAGCAGTTAGATGACGTACACATCCAAGCCGGTCATCCAGGAGTACGGCGTATGCTCCATTTTGCCAATCGTGAGATTTCTCCGCGCGTTACTCGGGCTGAGGTTCAGGCAGAAGTCGGCAGTTGCGATGTGTGCCGATCAATGGATCCCGCACCAACAAAGTGGCGGCACGGTGAACTTAGCGTGTCAGAAACCTGGTTCCGTCTTGCGATCGACATTACGCACTACAGGCGACACGATTTTTTTCGGTGGTTGATTGCGGTCCGTCGCGCTTCTGTGTGTGGCGTCCGCTCCGCAGACCGGATGCCGCGGCCACTGTTGAGCAGTTACAGCAGGTGTTTTTTGAGCGTGGTGGGTGTGCTGAACTGTTATATGACAACGACACTGTCTTCCGCAGTCGTCATTTTGCCGCTTTCGCAGCCAGCTGGGGCGTCACCCTACGGTTTCGCGCTGCTCATGCGCCGAGCGGCAATGCCATCATGGAGCGGAACCACAGAACCATTTAAGTGCTGGCGGCTAGGAAGCAGTGCTCTATTGCCGAGGCTGTACATTTACACAACATTACACCCCGCGAGTCGGCACTCGCGCCTGCTGCTGGCATCTATACCTATCCGGTACGTGATTGCGTGCGTGAGGCTCAAGCAACATCAGAGAGCAAGCTTTCAAGTGTAACACAACAGGTCATTCATGATCAGCAGAGCAGCGCTGCACCACCGTATCTCGCCGGCGATAAAGTGTGGGTGCGGCAGCGTGGCACACGTTGCACTGACCTGTCGCGTGCTGGCGACGTCACCAGTATTGTTTCCGACCAAGTGGTAAATGTGGACGGTGTACCCCGCCACGTGCCTGACTTGCGGCCACGACACAATGCCGGCGAGCGCGACGACCCTGATGTTGATCGCGATAGAGCCGAAGACGAGGACGTAGCCCTGCTGGTGTCTCCGTGCCCACCTGTTGATGTGGCCGAAGCGTCGACGGGCTTGGACGACATTGATGGACCGCCTGTCCAAGCTCCTGATGGTGAGTTTGGCCTGCCTTGTATTCGTCGCAGTGAGCGTGTTCGTCGCCCGCCGGGGTGATATCGCGACTGCTTCATGTGTACGTGAAGGTGTTGTATGTAAGTTAGTTGTGCATTATGGTGGTTTGTGTGATATGTATATCATGGGGAGGTGTGGCAGCGTGGCTGCGATTGTTTGGCGCATTCTCGTTGAGTACAATGTATGTATGTGTGTTTGTGCGTGTGTGCGGGTATTGTGTGGTCAAGGTCGTGTAAAGGTCACCGTGTGTGCGTGTGCGTACGCTGATTGGTCATTAGTTAGTACGCTGGACTTATTTGGTTGAGTGAGTGAGTCTGTGCGTAACCGTGGTTGTGGCAGGGAGTCCCAGGTTGTCCGCCATGGGAGTGCATTGGCGTATTGTGATATTTTTTTTTCTGCCGTTGTTACAGTAACCCGAGCATGCATTGGAGGATGATCAAAACTATTCCGGAAAGCAGCACAACATCGAAAACTCTGGGAATATTTACTTAGAACCTTATAGCTCTGATAGCTCTGACATTCCGAACAAGTTCAGCGATCAGTTCGTCAGAGAGACTTCTGATGATGACGTACATTCCAATACGAATCACTTACAGTATTTACCAGCTTCACCCAGCTTTTCGATGTACCTCACTCCGACAACAAAGCAAGAGGTTGAGCATCACCTACAAGCAATAAAGGGGAACTCACCTGGATTTGACGACATATCACCAGCTTTATTGAAAGAAGTTAAATGTTTTATCTCAGCACCTCTCTCACACATTATTCATGTATCACTGAAGTCAGGAATCTTTCCGGATTATCTGAAAATACCAAGTTATACCAATTTACAAAACAGGTGACAGGCATAACATAAAGAACTACAGACCTATTTCAATTATTCCTGCTTTTAGTAAAGTGTTTGAAAAAGCGATTGCAGTGAGGCTCCTGAGCTACCTGGAACAAGGTAGATTCCTCTCTGGTTGTCAACATGGATGCAGTGCAAAACACTCAACAGAGACTGCTGTCCTACAATTCACAAAGCATGTCTTTAGTCTTCTGGAATCTAAAAAGCATGCTGTTGGCGTTTTCTTAGACCTCTCCAAAGCCTTTGACCCTTTACATCATAACATTCTCCTCGATAAACTGAATCACTATGGGGTCAGAGGAATACCATTGGAACTCATACCAAACCAAATAGGAAATCGAATAGGAATCAACGTGTTTTCTGTAATGGTAAACACTCGGATTTAAAGAGTATACAGCACGGAGTCCCACAGGGGTCTATCTTGGGACCTCTACTTTTCCTCGTATATATAAATGATATTACGAATGCCAGCGCAGAATTTCAGTATACGATCTATGCTGATGATACTAACCTCTTGATGGGTGACAGTGATATCGGTGTGCTACATAGAAGGCTAACAGTTGAATTAGAGGCAGTTAGTCATTGGGTGAAAGCGAACAGACTCAAGCTTAACATTGCAAAGACAAATGGTATATTTTTCCAAAATAAATCTCTATCCAAAAAGCTACCTGAACTCACATTGGAAAATCAAATAATTAATATAGTTGAACACACAAAATTTTTAGGTGTCCACATTGACAAAAATCTCAACTGGGGCTATCACATTGAAGATGTATGCATGAAAATATCTAGATTATGTGGGACGCTATATAAAATTCGGGATTATCTTACTTCAGAAGCAATTATCACCATATACTATACTCTTTGCTATCCTTGTTTGAATTATTGCGTATCGGTCTGGGGGAGTACATGACCTTCGTTTTTGACTAAGGTGAAAATTGTTCAAAATAAGGTTTTCAGATGCATATTTCATTTACGAATGTTTGACTCCACGGCCAGTATAATATCACAAAACAAACTTCTAAATTTCGCCTCCATTCAGAAATACTTTTTAATACTTATTATTTATAAATCCGTAATATCTCATACTAATGGTATATTATTTGTGAAAAAAACAGTTTCCAGGAAAACACGCAGCTCAAGCATAAATTTGGTATTTCCCCGGCACAGAACACAATTATTTAAGCATAGTATATTCTGCAGAGGGCCGCACATTTGGAATTCGCTTCCTCACAAAATTAAAGTCAACATATATAATGGTACAATGAATATACTCAAAATGAAATTGAAAAAATACATGTTTTGATGTCCAATTCACTTGCTAACAATTACTTCCAGATGATCGAATTGTCTCTTTAATTCTTTTCTTATTTATATCTGCGCATTGTGTGTGTGTGTGTGTGTTGTATGACCACGTGCTTTATTATAAAAAGTTTGTCCGACGAAAAGCTTAGGCTTGTCGGACTTTTTCCATGTTTGTTGTTGCATGTGTTCATATTGTATGCTTGTGTGGAAATATATTTACAATTTACAAAAGGAATTTAAAATTTACACACAGATACACACACACCAGCGAGAATAAACCGTACTTGACTAAGCGTTGGAACGCTGCTGTGGCCAGCGTCACAGGAGGACTCAATTATATGAGCCCATTGGAATCCACAGAGGTCACTGATTCAGCTTTTGGTCCAGACTGTGTGAGATTGACAGACTATGTGACGGCAAGAAAAATCGCGGAACCACTCTTGCGAGACCCACCACAGCCTTACCCTGTAATCTGCAGAGCTGTAAGACATAAGCTCCTCCTCGTATATCAGCGATCAGGTATGGTAGCAGTGAAAATTATGCACTCGTATTGCACTGCACCTCCTAACGCCGTAATAACACTTAGGTCGGTGTGGACACAAGCAGAGGCATTTGAGGAGAAATATCAAGAGGCTAGAAAGAAAGTTGGGGACCAGTATCCTGGTGGGTGGTTATTTGGAAGGTCCTTGTGTGAGGACTCACTCTTACAACTTGCTGTTTCGGGATACCAGGAACTTTACTATGCCGTAGTGAGAATCGCAAATAGGGATGTTCATTTAGATGCGAGACAGTTCATTACGTCGGATAGAGGGGACAATGTGATAAGGCCAGCATCGACCGTCTCATCAAGTTGAGGGTTGTCAGCGGCCAAGCATCTGACAGAGGAATTCCGGAATGTGATGTCTAAGCTTGGAATTGACGCCGATACATATCTCGCAGCAACGAAAGGACGAACACGTGGGAAACGCTCACGAAAATATAGTTCAAGCGAAGATGACTTTTCTGATGAGGACACGTCTTCACAGAGGAGATAACTTATTCCAGGTTGTCAGCACTGGTGTATTGTGTCATAGATGTGCGTTTTTAACACTTTTTAATAAAATGTGTGATGGTTAAGAAAAAGTAATATATTTAACAGAACCAGAAAGCAAGAACAATGCCCAGGTCAAAGAGACAACAATCCACTGGAGAGCACCAGCACAGATTAGAGCAGAACACCTTCCAGAAATAGTGGAAGACCCAGAACCGGCCTATGTTTCCCCCGACGGTTCCAGCATCGAGTTACTTCGAGGGCTCATAACATCCACCAGAGACACCCTGCAAGAGTCGATTGATGACCTTAAGTCAGAGGTGAAGAAAGTGTCTGACTCGGTTCAGATTCTTCATGAGCGAGAGGACAGCCGGTCAGAAACTATCAAAGGCCTCAAAGAAGTGACCGCTAAGTTATTAGGGTGCAGCAGGTCAATATCAGAGAGCAACTCACATTTCATGAGGGTATCAGCTCAGCTCCCAACATTACTAGATAAGGACCGAGACCTGAAGCTGTCTCGAGGGACAACTCTTAATGTGTTGTCCTCCGGCCCCCCGTCCACGCTAAAGGGGGCTGACACGCCTGACTCGAAGATAACTAAGGGTCCTACATGCACTAAATACCAAGGCCAGTGGGACTAAGTGCACCATTACCAACATTACATATTTTAGACGTGGGTTATTCGTCCTGTTCATAATTCTCTTGACCTGTTGAGATTTAAGCATTCTTCCCATAATTAGAAAAAGTAATATACAATAGCGCTCAAAATGATTGCTAAAATTCAAATCATTTTACTGAATCCTAGCAAAACAACTTACATCATGGATACAGAGCTACATAATGTCGTCCCAGGAACCAGGGCAAGAACTGTCGCAGTCACTCGAGGTTGAGCTTGTTGGTGTTCCCTTCAACCCAGAAGTAATCGTCACCTTCGATATCAGTCTGACATCAACCAGTGACGGCCTGGTCGCAAAGGTGTCTCCAGTCAGTCTTGGAATCTCAGCTATTAGCTTCCATGGATGACGTGCATTTGTACAGATTCGCGGAGTCAATGAGTCTTAATTCCATTTACGAGATACCATAAATTTGGGAAACCTTCACAATGACGCCTAACAATCATGCGGTCATTCTATGATAAATAAAAGTAACAAAATTCTGGCCTTGTGTTTGTTGTTTGTGCTTTTTGTAACGTATTGTTTTACAGTTCATGCCCAGTGTCTTCAGGGTGGACAGGCACCTCGCGTCGCCCATCCTGGATGGAGAGCTGGAGTTCGTACGACAACACATCTCGAGACCCGAGTTGCTCAAGGACGAGCACAGACTGTTGATCAGAGACCACCTGGATACAGTCAAGTCCTACGACTGGAAGTCGTTCCATGCGGACTTCTGTGCACACCTTGAGAATTCCCAGGCATACTTGAGACGAGATCAACCCAGCCTTGGCAGGTCTTTGACAACTGCTCTTGTCGTCTTCCACCTGGAGGTTGACCGACTTCATCAGCACAAAGGTAGGTTACGATCACTCCCAAGGACATCATCACGGAGGAGGTCGAGCGATGAAACGCCTGGAAGCGGTGGTTCTCATCGGTGTACCGCAGGGTGGGTGCGCGATCCGGCATCTACAAGAAAGTGAAGACACCTTACTTGGCTGCAGAGTTCTACGGCGACTATGTCGTGGTGACATTTGGCTCAGGACGAGGGAGAAAGAAGATCTGGGGTACATATGGGATGTGGTTGGCGGTGCAGAGTCTTGTGGAGAGCCATGAGGGGCCCTGATCTACTCCAAGATTGCTGATGTGTACGGCAAATACGCCAACAGATCGTTGTACTCAGAAGTTAAGTAAGATTTCTCCAGGCAGGAAGGCGTGACCACATCCGCTGGCAGAACGACTTTGCTTCGATCTGGAAGCTGGTGCCATTCCTGGCGATTGCCGTCGTTCTTGAAAACCATGAAAGAATAATGAGGCACACCTTTTCACATCAAATGAGACGCCTTGAATCGTGGATAATGTCTTCTAATGTGCACCGTTACATGATGTCGCCTGTTCCGAGTGACACTGATGCGAGGCTTAGGCCAGAGGTCTCTGAATTGTGGAAATCCTTAGGCTTCCTAGTGATCAACTCGTACAACACAGCGTGCGACCTTCGAGCCAGGATGACAGAGACACCCAGGTAGATGAGCAAGCGGTGATTGAGACGAGGAACATGTCCAGCAAGGTTTACTACAGGCCATTCTTTTCGAAGCATAATCGTTGGCCGAAATGTGTGTTGTTACCCGGGGTGAGACGTGATATCGAAACATCTTTCAGCCAGAAAAGGTGGCTTGAGACCACTAGCGGAGCATGACCTCGAACGACTTCGGCTACGTATTCCTTGAGAAAAACTTGGACTGTGATTATTCTACTGACATGTCAGACCTGCTCACTGATAAAGCGATCTGCACGGGTCGTGATGATACTATCGTCAACTTCGACCGCCACACTCATTTTGTACACTACGGCGTGAGGGCACCGGAACGAAAAGGGAGGGAATCACGAGTGTTGAGCAAATTTCTGTGTGAACCGAACTTGTCTGTCAAAGAGGTGCTCACAGCGATTGAGGACGGTGACATTCCATATTCATGGCGCATCATGATGGCGATCACGAAGGAGAAAGAGGCGAAAGTTAAAAACGCACGATGCTTCTGTAAATTGACACAGGAAGTGAGAGTATACCAAACGTCGACAGAGAAAAATATCGCTACACGTCTATTCCCCTACGTTAGGCGCCAATCCATGGCAATGCCTGAGGTTTCATTAGACACACTGCACGATGACCGCACCATTCGGAGCACAGGGACCGAAATTATTATTTGTGTCGTTAGACTACTCCCGATGGTGTTTGTCGATGACTTATGATTCTTATTCAGATACTTTCCAGGGGCTTGATGCCCTCTGGCATGCGTCGTGTTTGGATTTTCACAACTGTTTCCATATCCCGCAATGGTGGTTGTACAAGACAAACCGATATCACCCCCGGTGACGAGCCGATATCACCCTCCGAAATACGACGGTGACGAGCCTGTAGACGGTCCTCGCGTCTGGCGCTCCCCTACTCGCTGGATGGAGGGGATGCGCCAGAAGGGCTGGACCTTGCACACACAGTGCACCAATTTTTATGTTGCGGAAGAGAGAGGCACAACCGCCACACTGCTGGGACAGGGTGATAATCAGATCATTGTCATTGAAATACCACCGACGCATGTCTTGGAGCGGCTCGCCCAAACACCCGACTTCATGATGGGATTCGTTCGGAACTTGGCGGAGAGGTCACGACTACTCGGAATGACGCTCAAGCCCAACGAAACGTGGCTCTCGACGGTCCTATTAGAGTGTAGCAAATCATATCACTTCAAGGGTGCCGCAGTCAGCTCTGCGCTCAAGAGGTCATCAAGAGTTAACTCGGATAGTAGCGATGGAATAAAAACCTTCCCGAATAGGATTTCATCATTATTATATGCAGGACTCACGGTCGCTGGAGTTGACACGACACCACACTGTGATTATTTGCTGTCCCTCATTGAGTGCGCGGACTTTTTATGGGACGATTTCTGTGCTGATTGGGACCTTGTCGATGTTTGTGCCATATTGTGTGTGCCTTCCTGCTTAGGTGGCCTACCTGTGATGCTATTTAGTGATTTCATGTACCGAGGGAAAACTGATTGTGTGAGCGATGCTATTTCTGGGATCATGTATACTGCGCAATCCGATGACAACTTGTTCAGCTCTGTGTTAAAACTTGTAGATCTGACACCTGCACCGAGAAGGGACCTGGAGTGGCTAATAATGAATCCGTTTGCACTGAATTTGAGCGTTCCTCACACAGCCGAAAACGTCATCAGACGCAGAGTGAAGGACAACCTCCCGCCCATAGTCGGAGACTCGTCAATCAAAGAGCTCTTCTCCGTTGAATCATCGAAACAGAAATCTGAGCTGAATGATGACCTCTTCAAACTTCAGCCTTTCAACCCACGTATTGCTGCCCATCTATACAAACTGTCAAACGTTGCTCTGGCAGACAAGATAGTTGGGCAGTACAGTAAAATCATGGGGAATTGAATTAGAAGGAGTGAAAATGCCGTGCACACTTGATCAGTGAAATCCTCGCCTGGTGGGACAGTGAGCAGATTGACGCGAGCTCCTCCATTATGCTTATTGTTGACGATCCTCAAGCGAACCTCATGAGCCGCGGTAGACACCGGCCATATGTTGGATCCATGACATCGATGAGGACTAGACGATCAAATCTTGCCATAATTGGCAGTACCTCTATGGCCTCGCCTTTGAAGATGATCACGGATATGATGTCGTGGATATTGGATGACGACTCAAACTTGGCACCACTACTGATACGGTTATGTGCCGAGAAGACAACTGTAAGCACTGATGACATCCTACGTGCCACACGCAAAGTTGTCAGAGGTTCAGTTCAACATCGGCTCTCGGATGATGCCTCGTCACAGGGGGCGATGATCAATTCACTGTTTAATTAATGTACCCACTGTCGGATTATCACAGATAGTGCCGTGCGATTCGCGAAGCAAACAACGGATTTTACCTTACCTTACGCTCTCACGTTTGGCAATAATGGAGTAAGAGGGAATAGACACCTCCAGTAGATGGTCTCTTTGTATGTTGAAATGAATGTACTTTCGAGGTGGGACGATCTCCCAGAACAGCCATCATACTCAGGGCTTGTACTTGGGATGAAGATAAGAGAGATCGCAGTCTCCGGGTCTGATAACCTAGAATTGCCTGAGACGGTCGAGGCGAGTATGGGGCTTGCCGTTGCCGTTGTACATTCGCTGGGCTGGACACTTTGCGAATTGGAATCCAGACACCTCCAAAGTGTGGATATGGCTACGGCTGTAGCTGGCGTCTTACGTGATTTTGTTAATCTGACTGAGTTCAAATTAATGGATTTTGAGACCTGTCTACAGGCACTGACCCTGTATCTGCTGCAACGGATAGGAACATACCAAGTGATCTCTTTGCTGAGCAGGCTGATGTCCTATGGGGATTGTCACAATTTGCTAGAAGTGTGATCATGAATAAAATTACATGTCACACATGCACAAAGAAGTGGAGCAGGTGTCATTGTGTCCATATCGACCTCGATCACACATAGGATAACCTCGCTGTTATTTAGACCTAGTGAGCTGCTTCGACACTTGTACCTTCCTCGTCATTACAATTCGAGCAAGTTTACAGATTGTGCATTGACAATGGAGAAAATCATGAAGGTGCCAGCGAGATCTGTCAGGCCAGCTTGCCTAGAAGACGATTCAACATATATAGAGGCCGTGCGCTCACACGGAAAGACTATGGCTGGATCTATCCTAAGCTCGACAACTCCGCGGATCAAAGCTCTCGACAACAGGTGGATGAAACTTGAGAGGCCAAATCCTAAACGGTTGAGGCCCAAATTCCTGCAAGTCTATGACTTCGAAAACATAGCGTGGTGTTATGGAGTCCACATTCGAATTACTCAAGACTTGTTAGCAATACCAATACCCTTTCACCCAAAACGACTGGTGACATATGATGATAAGTCAGGGGAGTGTTATGCACTAATGATGCACTGGTTTGATCATATGCGCCCAGGAGTTGTTGTGCTTCCTGAAGGTTCGATCGTAAGCTCCATTGACGTCAATGTAGAGCCCGCAACTGTGTGGTCTGATCCGTGCCGCATTGCCCTGGACTCCACTGAGACAATCAGATGTAGTGTGACACAAACTCTGCCGGCGCATGAGGATGCTGACCTGATTGTAGCTTACTCCTAGCTGAGAGGTGTAGATCCAGGGATACCCTGCTTGGTCCTAACGAAGTCTCTGTTCTATGGTGCTCCCACACATGCGTGGAAGTGTGTGTTAGGTGAGGATATGTGGGTGTTTGAGAGGACGGGAGATACTGAGCATAATGTGACCTCCGAGATTCCGTATGTACCTGACTTTCGTGGACCAACTAGAGATTTTGAGAACTCAAAAGAGACAGCATCGACCTTTGAGAACACATGTGTTCTGGAGTGTCTGGAAAGGACTCGCTTGGTGACACAGGAGTACTGGGGTGGAGGGCAGGAGAGAGTCCATTGAGGATTTCCTCATCGCGGACACGGGTGCAGAGGTAAAAGTCCTCGAAGGCTTGACGAAAGAGGCTGTTTCGAGAAACCGAGCTTGGACCCTGTCGCATACCCATGGTGAGAGACGAACAAGACTTATTCCTCACCATTTGAAGCATGTTCTTCGTAACTTAATCGTTGTGACTTATCTGTGTGCAACAAGGCCTGAGAGTGTTGATGTTCGTGTGCATTTGCACATTGTTCTTGGAAAGTCCCGGGTGTGTTGGCGCCCAGGTTGCTCTCAGGAGAGGTTCTATGAAGTTGCAAGCCCAGTGATGCAGTCACGTGAGAGCGACTTCTTGGCGTTGTGGCGTGTCGGACAACGACTAGATGTATCAAGAGATGGTCCATTGGGCCGACGGTTTGGTAGGATGGCTAGATCCTCAGGTTAATGAGACGATGGTTTAATGTGTTGTTTTCCTATCTGTCTAAATGTATATGTTATAGAAAAGTATGCGAGTACGCGGTGTGTGATAACATAATTGATATCTGTATCTGTATGTGTACATACACATGCAGATACACACACAACACATATCTAAATATACAGACATATACACACACAGACATACATAGACACAGACACAGAGAGAGAGACACACATAAACACACAAAGACAAAACACACCCACACAAACACACATAAACACACACAAACATACATACACAGAGAGACACAAACACGCAAACACACACACACACACACACACACACACACTATCACACATATACACGCACACAAATACACATACACACACGCACAGCATGGTTTTAGACAAGGACAGTCGTGTGTCAATAACCTGCTTTGTTTTTATACGAGGGTGATAGATGTGTTACAGGAGAGAAGAGGCTGGGTGGATTGCGTGTATTTAGACTTAAAAAAGCTTTTGATACGGTGCCACATAAGATATTGCTATGGAAGATTGAAAATTTAGGAGGTATACAGGGTAGATTGTTGGAATGGGTTAGGGATTATTGGAGGTCTGATAGGAGGATGCGGACGGTGGTCAGAGGGGAAGTGTCTGAGTGGGGTTCAGTAACGAGTGGGGTGCCCCAGGGATCGGTGTTGGGACCAATAATGTTCTTGGTATGCATAGATGATATATCTAGGGGGATCAACAGCTACATGAGCTTGTTTGCAGATGATGCCAAGATCATGAAGGTCATCACAGAAAAAACAAGTTGTAAGGAGTTACAGCAGGATTTGGATAGGATAGAGAAACGGAGCCGGACACGGGGGATGCAGTTCAATGCGAGTAAGTGTCATGTTATGGGGATAGGTGAAAGTGCAGAAAGGCCTTCCAACAACTATAAGTTAGGGAAACATAATTTACGGAAGTTAAGGATGAAAAAGATTAAGTAATAATTGTACAAAAAAATTGTCCCCGGATAAATATATTGGGAAAACAACATCACTAACATATAGAACGGTAAGGAATATTAGAAGAACTTTCAAATAACTAGATGAGGACATGAAAAAAAGTTAATGTGTAATATCATTAGGCCCCAGCTAGAGTATGCGTCCTTGGTGTGGTCCCCATATAAGATAAAGAACAAGCGTAAATTGGAAAGAATTCAGAGGACAGCGATTAAAATGGTTGGTAGTATGTGTAGTTTGTCGTATGAGGAAAGACTAAACTGCATTGTTTACCATCTTTAGAACAACGTAGGCCAAGGGCGACTTGATTAATACCTTTAGACATAAAATAGGCATGCAAAAGTTAGATAGAAGTAATTGTATAGTTTGGGATAATTCAGGCAAGAGGGATCATGGAAAAAACTGAAAACGACTAGATGTTTGAGAGATGTTAAGAAGTATAGTTTCCCATATACAGGTGTGTGTTGATGTCTGGAATCAGTTATTGTATGAGAGGATATTATAGGAGCTAAATGCGTAGGCGCATTTAAAGACTGGATAGTGTGAATTACTGGTAATTTCAAGGAAGATAGCTTGGAGGGTTAATTGGAGACAGGACAGTACGAGCACAGCTCATCTCCTGTGCTAAACAAATAGGTGAGTACACACGGCTGACCTCGACACCGCTGAGCGCGACACGCAGCATGTACATGAGCCGACCGAAGCTGAGATGCCGGTGCTCGCACAGCTGACGCAGCCACGTGATCAGCTGCAGCTTGTACTGCTCGGCTGCCGAGCTGCCAGCCAGCAGCTGCCGAGGACAGCTGTCGGCTATGTGCGTGATGACCAGCTGCAGAATGTCGGCTGCACACACACACACACACATACACACACACAAATACAGTAAAACGTTGCGATATAAGTCGCTAGTTGGGGTGCAAAAATTCGACTGCGTTGTATATGATTATTGTGCTCGATACCGATTTGACTGTGTATTTTTTTAGCCTTGTGGTACGCGAGGATAATAGATAATTTTGGGTTACAAGTCCCTATCGCGCCCAACGGAATATCGCGCTTCAGCGATGCGTCTTATATCGCTGTTTGACTGTACATACACGCATATATACGTTCATACACATAAAGTCCTCTATATAACATTTTTTACTATATTCTCTTGTTAGTATATAGAGAAATTGCAATGAACAGCGCATTTAGGACGATTGCAATAAACACATTGATTGATTGGTTGATGATAATAGACGCAGCCAAATGTCCAGGGGGTTGAGCCTCTGCTGGTTCCCCTAAAATATACTATGGGACACACACACACACACAGTGTACAGACACACACACACACACACACACACACACACACACACAAACACACACATACACATATAGTGGACAGACACAATGCATGGTTACCCATTGCTGGTTCGTGTTGGTATTGCTCGACCAGACGCTCAACGTTGGGCGTGGACCAGAGGTAAGCATAGTCGGTGCCTACCAGATCGCTGAGACAGTTGATACGACCCGTGTCCAGTGCGAACTGCAGTGCTGTAGTGGCGGCCGTCTGGTCAAACACCGGCTTCTCGGACAAGCGGAATCGCTGCGCCGAACCGCGCTCGTCCTCGCTGCCGGACAAACACATACACATATACGGACACATTCACACACACACACATAGGCACTGACACACACACAGACACACACACACACACACACATAAACCGATGAATACACACACACACACAGACCGACACACACACACACACACACACACAGAGACTGACGCACACACACAGACACTGACGCACACACACACACACACACCGACAGACACTGACACACACAGATGATAGGATGCACAGTCACACCCATGTACACGCCCGCACGTACACATTAGATTACATTAAGATATTTATACAGCGCCCTACACCTAGAGGGTCTCTAAGGCGCAGCACACATACACACACACACACACTCAATCAAAGGACATACCCATTCACAATCACGCACACACAGACACACACACATACACACACACACACACACACACACACACACACACACACACACACACACACACACACAGAGACGAGTGCACATACGCTGAAAATCACACTTCCATACATAAAAGACAAAAACACACGCACACACACACACACACACACATATTGAAGATTACAGCATATCAGACAAACAGCACTGAAGACAACACAGCAGACAATCAAGGACATATACTCAGATAGGCGAGAAACATAATACAATAAACACACAGATACAAATAACAAAACTCAACACCACATACACACATAGACATATATTCGGATTAACATACATAGAACACACTGGCACACACACACACACACACACACAAGCACAGATACACCGACACACACACACATACACCGACACACACACGCATACACATACACACAGACAAACCCAGACACTGCAACGCACACACAGATATACAGACACATACATACACTGACATACAGACACACACACACACACACACACACACACACACTGACATACAGACACACACACACACACACAGACACTGACATACAGACACATACACACACAAACACACACACACACATACAGACCGACACACACACACACATACAGACCGACACACACACACACATACAGACCGACACACACACACACACACACACACAAGGGGCGACTTGATGAATATTTTAGACATAGAATAGGTATGCAAAAGTTAGATAGGGATAATTGTATAGTTTGGGATAATTCAGGCAAGAGGGGTCATGGAAATAAATGAAAAGGACTAGATGTTTGAGAGATGTTAAGAAGTATAGTTTCCCATATACAGGTGTGTTGATGTCTGGAATCAGTTAGGAGAGGATATTGTAGGAGCTAATAGCGTAGGAGCATTTAAAGAAAGACTGGATAGTGTGAGATACAGGGAATTTCAAGGAAGATAGGTTACTAGAGGGTTGGTTGGAGACAGGACAGCACGAGCATAGCTCATCTCCTGTGCTAAACAAATAGGCGAGTACACACAGACACACACATATACACTAACACACACACACACACACACACATACACACACACACATACACACTCACTCGACGTCGGTGTCCTCAACGATATGTCGCAGTTGGTTGACTATCTGGTGGCGATTAGTGGCTCCATCCAGCGGCTGGTTGGGCTCGTCCTCGCTGGCGGAGGCCGGCAGTGCGGTGTTGTTGGCCAACGCACGTCTCATTGCTAGCAGGTTGAGCCGATACAGATGGTGGACGTGTTGGTGCGTGACGCGTGCCGTCAATTGACGTACGTCAAACTGACGGACAGACACACACATATTCAAATATTTCATTTCATTAATGAAAACAAATTGTTGCATTTTGGTATGCATTTTTTTTCAAAACCGCAACCGAAAATAAATGAACATATACTCGAAACAGGATAAGATGTTTGTGGTGGTTTAATTTATAAAAACCCAATGAACAAAAATATATTTTAAGAAAAAACGCAGTCCACTTACACGACAGTGATGACATAAAATAAATAATAATACTAAAAATTATAACAACATAATTATAATGATAATAAACGGCCTGGAAGTAAATTTCAAATTTACAGCACAGAAAAGAGGACAAGGTTGTTGTCATGACAACAGCCCAACATCGTCGTTATCATGACAACAGCTCAACATCGTCGTTGCCATGACAACAGCTCGACATCGTCGTTGCCATGACAACAGCTCAACATCGTCGTTGCCATGACAACAGCTCAACATCTTCGTTATCATGACAACAGCTCAACATCGTCGTTGCCATGGCAACAGCTCAACATAGTCGTTGCCATGACAACAGCTCGACATCGTCGTTGCCATGACAACAGCTCAACATCGTCGTTGCCATGGCAACAGCTCAACATAGTCGTTGCCATGACAACAGCTCGACATCGTCGTTGCCATGACAACAGCTCGACATCGTCGTTGCCATGACAACAGCTCAACATCATAGTTGCCATGACAACATCCCAACACAGTCGTTGCCATGGCAACAGCCCAACATCGTCGTTGCCATGACAATAGCTCAACATCATAGTTGCCATGACAACAGCTCAACATCGTCGTTGCCATGACAACAGCTCAACATCGTCGTTGCCATGACAACAGCCGAGTTACTCACCAGCTCGACCAGCTGTGGCAGCAGATGCAGCTGATCGCAGCCGAGCTGCGGGAAGCCGCCGCCGCTGAGACAGACATAGTGCAGCAGCGCCTCGGGCAGGTAGCCGACGCGCAACAGCCGCGCCACCGTTTGGCCGTGGGCGGCACGCTTGCTCAGCTTGGAGCCGTCGCTGTTGCAGATCAGCGGCAGGTGGGCAAACTGGGGCGGCTGCCAGCCGAGCGCGCTGCACCCCCATGTCGGCAAACACACCGACGACGGTGAATTTGGGAAGATGAAATTAAAAACACACAGACACACACACACACACACGAACTAACATATAGATAGATAGAGAGAAAGGGAGAGATACACAGACAGACATGCACATAAATACAAACACACACACACACACACACACACACACACACACACATAAAAAGAGAAGATAGACACATACACATACACAGACGCACATACATACACACAGACGTGTACACACAGAGAGAATGACACAGATATAGACACACAAACACACACGCATACACACACACATACAGACATAGACACACACACATATACACAAATTACAAATATTCTGTCGACGCTAAAGTAAGAATGGAATGTTGTGTAGCAGAACAAATGTGAAGGAAATGCCAGACGATACAGAGACAAGAGAAAATAGGCGGCAGATGCGAATAGAATTCAAGAGACAAATGCACAGAGAGTGAGAGATGGAAGTGGCGAGTGTTATACTAGCATGGATGCCGGCCGTTAAGCCCATGTGTTTTAATACACAATTCTACTCCACATTTTCCATGGTGGGCTTAATGGCCAGAGCTATTTCACAGGGTAGAAAATTCGGTCTGTCAGTTGTATTTATCCAAAATAACAAGCTTCATTATAGTATGAAATATATCCATGTTGATAAAGTACAAATATGTGCAATAATTTGACGAATAATGTGAATTAACACGTAAATGATAGCAACGGACATTTTTATTCAATATATTGTATATGTAGAACAAACAGAACAATTGAAGAATGCCACCGGATATAAGTTCAAATTTTGTGTGGGTTTATTGGAGGACCGTACTACTGAAAACCTAGTATTTCAGGCCTGAAAAGTGGCATGTACTTAATGTTCGGCACTTGCTGTAATAAGAAAACACGCCTAGGTAATAATATGCATAAGTTTAGTCTTCCTGACGATTGCTGGTTATGCTGCCTCTAAACTTCAACCTTTCGCCTCCAACCGAGGTAATCTCCATACCCTCTTCTATATCTGTCCATCTGTGTGTGTGTGTGTGTGTGTGCGTGAGTGTGTGTAAAACGTAGAGCATATTTATATTTTTGCATAATTTTGTCAACAACACTTTCTCAATCATAATGAATAATTCACTTCTTTCAGAAATCTATTTTTAATATTTTTTATAACAAAACAGCTGCAAAGAAGAAGACATTTTTCAATAACAAAATATAAAAATATGCAAGCAGCATTAATTAGTTATTTTATTTATTTATTCAAATTTGGCTACATACCAAAACGTTTGGATTCATTCAATCATCCAGTCATCCCATTCATGTGTGTGTTTGTCTGTTTGTGTCTATATATGTCTGTTTGTGCAGCGCTGTCACATACACACACACACACACACACACCGGTAGATGGCCAGATGTTTGGGTGTTGAGATGAGCCACTCGATGCCGCGCAACACGTGGGTGATGCCCATCAGATGATCGTCGACCACTGACGCCAGATGGTAGGTGGGATATCCGTCCGACTTCATCAGGATCGGATCTCCCTCCTGTCTGGCTGGCTCGACACTCTGACGTCCGTGAGACATGTCGTCGAAACACACGTCGTCGTCACACTCCAACTGACACATACACACACACACACACAAACATGCACACACACATATATACATGCACACAGAGAGAAAGATACACAAAACACACACATACATGCATACATATATACATACACAAACAAACAGACATACAAATACACACACACACGCAAACACATACACAAACAGGCACACAAACACAAACAGGCACACAAACACAAACAGGCACACAAACACAAACAGTTACACAAACACACACACACACACATATACAAATAGCGAGAGATAGAGAGAGACACAAACATACACACATACATACATACAGAAAGCGAGACACAAAACACACACACATATACACACAAATTGACATACACACAAGCACACAAACACACACACACACACACTATAACGTCGGGATATGGAAAAGGCGTGGCACAAAACAACACTATATTATTCACACACACGACACAAGACCTACCCAAACAATGAATCCAACCCCGATCGAACTTACCATTTGACCTCGCAATTGTTACGCCCTGTTACCCGATTGGCTGAACAGTTACACGTCATCGTCTCAATAACCGCACAAACGCAACAAACACAATATGAGAGGCAATAATGTATCACCATAGACACTACACACACACACCCACACATTTATGGCATTTGTGGTATTTGATTGTTGTACTGCATCAGTGGGCAAACTAAGGCCAGCGGGTCAAATGCGGTCAAATCGTGCTAATATCAGCCAAGTTGTCAAGACATCGGTTGTCGCATATTGATTTGTGATTAGAGAAGGCTTTAAAATGTGATTATATTGTGATGAAATGTGTGCTGTGTGTAGTAATTAGTGTAAAACGGACAAATTCTTCTCAAGCGATAGTCTGGCCCCTGGGAAAAGGTGCAAAAATTAGTGTGTGACCGTTTGTCTGAAACGTTTGTCCACCTATGTCGTCGTCGCTTGGGAGAACACCTACTTATCAACCGACAACAGCATGTACATCTACATAAATCTACATAAATATGCACAAATCTACATAAATCTACATAAATTTTAATAAATCCACATAAATATGCACAAATCTACATAAATATATATATAAACCTACACAAATCTACAGAAAGTATACACAAATCTATACAAACCTACAGAAACCTACATTGATCTCTACAAATCTACTATAAATCTGCATCGACGGACCCAGCGGCTGGATGAGGAGTGGAGGATATAGAGAGAGACACACAGCCGACCTTGAAGCGAACTACGGACGAAAGCTGGCGCGACTGGAATTCGCTCAGCTGTTGGTCGCTCAGCCGTCGACAATGTCCGTCGTAGCGGCGGCTGTTACCGTCGCGAACGGCGGCGCGTCGCACCAAGTCGAGCCGGTTGCGATGGCAGTAGCAGCGGTAGGCGTGGCCGGAGTCCAGCAGCTGTTGTACAATGTCGGCATAGATCGGCAGCCGTTGCGACTGCGTGTACGGCGCACACGGGCCCGACAAGCCGGGACTTTCGTCCAAATTGAGACCCAGCTGGAAGAGAAGGCGTCATATTGGGATATAGTGATAGGGAATCAAACATCATATAGCACATCGCATTATATCAGACATCATATCAAATCATATGAAACAACATCACATCACATCATATGAAACAACATCACATCACATCATACACATCACATCCAACCACATCAGATGAAACAAGAGCAACACACAAACATACACACACACACACACACACACATACACTAAAGCCATATATTCCATATATTTATTAAAAACAAAAGGATAAATTTTGCTGAATCACTCAGCAATCGAATAACTCAATCTGTGCACTGGCTTCTGACACACCCCAGTCACTAGTGACTTAATCATATGCACATATTTGTGACTCACACACACACACACACACACACACACACGTAGGTCACTAGTGACTCAGCCTGTGTACGTATTTGTGACTCACACACACTCTCTCTCACACACACACACACACACACACATAAACACACGAGTCACTAGTGACTCAATCTGCGTACATATTTGTGACTCACACACACACACGTAGGTCACTAGTAACTCAACCTGTGTACGTATTTGTGACTCACGCGAGTCACCAGTGACTCAATTGACTCGGCAGAGCCGGACACTTTGCGCTTGGCGTCCGTGTCTTCGATGCGCAGCAGAAACTGGCCGCAATTTTGTTTGGCAAACAAATAGTTGTAGAGCATGGAGCGCAGGCCACCCAGATGAATATCACCTGCACACACACAAACACACAAACATACACACACATTTGATGTCGTATATACATACCGTGTAAGTATGCATATACATGTGCAAATATTTGTCAGTGAGTGTGTGCGTGTGTATATATATATATATATATATATATATATATATATATATATATATATATATATATATATATATATATATATATATATATATTAATTGTTTGAAATTGTACTGAAAAGTCAACTTAATGGAGTGCAATAGAGCAATTTACTCTACTTTACACACACTCAGACGTATAAATGTCGTATAATGATGTAAAAATGTAAAAATGTATATATGTACAGATGTATAAACGTCGTATGCCATGTATAATGATGTATATATGACAACTTTATCACTATACATTACACATACATTAAATTACTATTACATTATATAACATTACACACACACATTATACACACATTGTATTACACATTATATTACATATACTACACATTATATCGCATTACACATCACACAGCATTATAGGATGGTATAGAAGCGATGGCCGACCGGTGGGGCTGGGCGCGAATCTGGTGCGGACAGTGAGGCCGGATGTGGACGTGGGGGCGGCAGTGGTTGTGGCGACAGCGCGCGACCAAACGCGCCACACCAGCACGACGCCACGTCGACGCAGCACCGCCATTGCGTTGGCCGGCCAAGACAGAGCAGTTAGCGTATTTCCTCTGCGGTAAATATTTAGAGAAGTATTGAATATTTAGAGAGCACCTTGTATTGGCACGGCGAAATACGAACTAACTTGAAAATCGGTTGAGTAAAATTCAAACTTGAAACCGTTACATTAAATGCAAAGTCAACAACACAGGTCACAACTAAATTAAGAATATCGCACATTATAAAATCTATATATTTTAAGCATTTTAATAATATAAAATGCTTCAAATATTTTGCTTCAAGATGCTTCAAGAATTTAACGGCATCGCGTTGATGAGATTTATTGAGATAGGAATTGATTTAGTGCTCATGATTAATTATGTGTTGACGTTTGGGCGTATAATTTCTTTGTCTTTTCATTAGTGTTTTAAATACAAGCTTTTACAATCGCACATTATTCATACAATAAAATTTAAATATGTGAAGCATTTCAATAATATAAAATTGAATGAATGTCTTGCGCAATTATGTGCGTGTGATCAGAAACGGCGCCATCTAACGTCAGAATTATGAACTAATTTCTGTGTGGGCCGCTATATCAGTTTAGCGAGTCAGTGAACCGCAGTGAACTCTTCAGTTAGACGCCAAACAAGAAGAAGAAGCAACAACAATAAGCGACTTGCGATTGCTGTGAATAAAAACACGATAGATTGCTCAGTGGTTGTCAAATGATTTATCAGTGTTCGCGAAGGCTTATTTTCAAATTAGCACTCAGTTCTCGCGCTGCCCTGGATCATTGATGGCTCTGATGAAAATTTTAAAATACAAGCAACGTTAGAACAATACTTTTCAATTCAGTATTAATTTAGTTTCATACAGCTTCAAGTTCCCTTAAGTTTCCTTGCAATATTTTCAGGGAAGAATCTCGTAAAACATAAGTGAATTTTTATTTTTTTTAGATTTTCACATAAATCCTTGCATCCCTTAGGAGCCAGACTCGCAACACCGGTAAAGAACCCCTGAGATAGCTGAAACGGCTCAAAAACACCATGCTAAATGATATCCCTCGATGACCAGTAATGTGACGATCATCAAAATGTATGCACATGCAGCTGTAATTCAACTCCCGAGAAGCTAAACGAAACTCTCGATAAAAAAATCAGCATCAAAAACCTGCAGTTTGAAGTTGACATAAATTAAAATTGAATGATGAATCTAGCAGAAGTTTCAGCCGCTCAAAATGCGCATATAGCGAGCTATATTATATGGTCTCTAAATGCGGACACACGCTACTCAAAAGCACAGAGTTCCCAGAAGCACAATCGAAAGGGAGAACACAAAATATGATTCACATAGGCACCTATTAAGGTTTCGTGTGTAGATGGGCCGTTTCATTGTCGAAAATAAATAAAAATTGTATAATTGGATCCAACTGTAAAAGCAAAAACATCTTGTAAAGCCTCATGTCATGAAGCTTCCTCATGTACCTACATATATACGGTATACCTGTTTTAATTATAACAATATCAATTCCTCATGAATAAATTATATAAAATTTCGGCCAACGTGAAGCAATTACCAAAAGCCAATACCGCGAATATTACATGTGCACAAAAATCAGAATTGTCTCAAGCGTTTCTTGATTGTAATACATATACCTTTTCAATATTATTTATCTTGATATTTTTGATATTCTAAATAGAATAGTACGCAGATGCCGTCAATTTTGTAGTCATGTATAATCCGATTTGAAATCACACACGTCTTGAATATATATGATTTATTAATGATTCGCAAATCATAATTATTTCTCATTCAGTTAGTTTCAGCTTAATTGTATATAAGTTGTAAATATTTTTGTTAGAATTCGCAGGCACATAAATTTCTGCATATTGGCACTTTGAAAATATTCACCGACAGAAAAATGCTTGTTTTCACATGATCATAAATAAACACTATAATGAAAAAATAATACATGTATTCAACATTAACTGGAAAACAGTGCGGAGTGATTGAATGAACCAAAATTAACTTGTCGAATTAATCGGTGTGTTTATGGCAAGTTTATTTGTGATAAGGGCGCCGTACGGAAATCAAATGAAGCAATTAATACATTGAGAGTTGTGATCATATAGACGACGGCCAGCGAGAAATACGCTATAATATTGCTGGATCTGGCGAAGACCGTTTTATCCAAGTTCAAATCGCGCAGCAGACTGAGTGACAATGACAGCACGCCAATTATTACCTGCACACAATAATACAGGAAGTAAAAATTATTTAACAGGTGTGAAATTGAAATTAAATTCGCCAAAACTTTTCCTAGAAATTTTCTAGTATAAATGACATTTATAAGTAACTTAATACATTCATATATAAATAACGTAATAAATTCATTTATATATAACTTGACAAAATTCGTTTTTGTCATGTTAATCCTTTGTCATGAAATTGTGTTAGTTGCATATTTCTTCAAGTGAAAAATCATGTTTATTTGTTTGCTTAATCCTGCCTTCAAATTCTTCTATATAACTTAATCTTATCTTTTTATAAAAAATTTCTACGTTTTAATAACTACACTAGTTTACAAGCTTATAAATTATCTCATGCTTCTCAATTAAATTAATATTATATTCCCTTAATATTTTTAGTTGATTAATAATCAACTGTCTTAGGTAAAATTTTTTGCGCCCAATCACTAACAATCGCCTTGTCATTACACTATTTCCTCATGGGGGGAAAATGTCTAAATATTTGCACAGACCACAATTTCACCATTCTGACAGCTGAGCCACCTGTAGCGCGATGCTGAGCGAGATGAGAGCCACCATGAGCGAGTAGAACTCGTGAGCATCGCCAGTCTGCAGGACATAGCGCAGTTGAGATGCGTTGGCAGTAAGCAGAGCTATATCCAACATGCCCTGCGCTATGGTCTTCTTGGTGGCGTAGCGGTTGATGTTGAATGATCTCGGCTGCAATGAGAAATGATTGCAAACATAATTGATTGCTTGCAAACAATGACAGTCTATTTATCTCAAAAACGAATCTGGATAACTGAACTATTTTCTTGCAAAAAACACATTCTATAAATAGTAAATATTTGATATTTATATAAGTCTAAAACGCAATACGCTGAAAAACAACCAAGACAAAAATATTTATACAAAATAACACAAAATACGATAAACAAAAGATGAAAATTTTAAATTAGAACGGAGAGAATTGAATTCAAAAAATTTTCGCTTGTGATTTGAAATTAATACATGTATTGTCACACGTTTGTTAACTAGTTTGTTAAAATGTTACGTGTGTGCTGTTATAGAGTTAGGTACAGGGGCGTAGGATTGTGTCGAGGCTCAGGGGGATTACAGCCATCATGCATTATTGTTCAAAGTGGACTCAGTTGGCCAATCGCATGAGATCCTCAACTGTTTTCGACCTATTCAATTACAACACACATACCTCAATGAAAAATATATTGCACAAAGTATAAATGTTCACATATATATAATTCTTTACATTTTTCGTGTATTGGTATTTTTGCTATGCTGATTTTGATGATCACATACACAATGAACTGGGCTCAACATAATTATTGGGGATATAATTTCATATTCGTACCCCCAGCCAATTTGTCGGGGGTATATATACCAAAAAATCCCAGGATCTACGCGCATGGTTGGGTATACTTACGACAGGGTGATAGCGCGTGTCAGATTGTAAGTGATGTGTATCGACCCCAGTCTGTGATGAATCCATTTTCTTGTCTCATTCCAGTCTGAACACAAAAACCACAGACTAAAATATATAATTTGAGCAAATTTGAACGATTTGGTTTGAAATCGAAGATGACTGGAAGTCAAACGGTTAATAATAAATATAAATTGATTTTAATTTGAGATTATAAGTGAGAATTTTTTTGCAAGCACCACTTTTATTAGTAAAGTATATTGTAGCGTGTGTTGATACGTCATCAACACACACACACACACACATACACACATACACACACACCTTCATAAATTTGTGAATGACACACTATCACATCATGCACCGTGTCATATATATAGAGCTGATTGTGTAGAATATATGGCAAAGTGTGTGGCGGTGTGTGACAGTGTTCTTGGTCATCTGTGGTGAAGCTAGCGAGTGTTTGTGTTTATTTCTGTCTTCATTAATACATACATTGTTTTTTGGTAGTGTTATATTGGCTGCACGCGCACCCAGCCAATCATTTGCCACAAGTGGTCACCTGACCGTGACGTGATTACAGACATTTACCGCACCAAAAACCAACAACCAACAGCAACATTACGCAGCCTTTTATGAAGAAAATACAGCTATTAAAAAGCATCACATTTAATACACGTGAATGATGCAAAGGACAAATTTCGAATTCATTCAAAATTTCCGGAATCTATATATATACATACGTGCAGGAGGAAATATTTGAAAACTCACCTGGATTAAGCAAAACACCTCACTGACACGCTCCAACCTATGTATGTGCACACACACACATGTGTGTACACGTGTGTGTGTATGTGTGTGTGTGTGTATTTATGCATGTTTACCACACCGCCAGTAATATTGTGTTGTATGAGTATTGATTTAGCCACCACAATATCACCATGACACCCAGCCAAACACTTGCACTAACACACACACACACACACACACACATACACACACACACACACACATACACAAACACATACACACGCACATCAACTAGTATTTAGTGTTGGATGTCACAGAATTTACTTCAATGAAACAATTTTATCATAATACCTGTATAATTATTCGGAAAAACAATACACAATAGTAAGTATATGTATTTTCACTAGATATATATAATTTATCAACATAGATTATTATAAATTTACAATAAATAAGCGTAATGGTTGACTACATCATTATGGAAATTATTTTTAATTCAAAACAAAGGCATATTGAACGGCATTGAAATGCGTAAAAATGCCGAAAAAAGTAATTTATTTTCGTATCGCAAACTCACAAAACAACAGAATATACTTCAAAACTTCTATGCAATGCAACCACAAAAGGCCAATTTACGCTGGGAAAAAATCTACCAAATTTGCAAGATTCGCCAGAGGTTAAATTTTTTTTTGTTGATTTCTGATGAAAACAACAACAATTTTATTTTGCGCGCACACTGAATAACATAAAAAGTTATTTGACAATACACACACAAAAATGAAATAATTTAATAACTTCCAAGTTTATGCACACACACACACACACAAGCCCACACAAATACACATGCACACATATATACACACACGCACACAAGTACACACATATATATATATATTATCATTTGAGCCAATTATTCAAAAACATTGATAATATCAATACTAAAAAACATCGAGGTATCGAAAGATTGAAGAGCGCAAAATCCTTACTAATGGAGATGAATTTTGATTGGTGCAAAAAAGTTGCGACATGAAATGACAGAAAACGATTTGAACAAACACAGAACAAAATTCAACACAACACACCCAGTAATTGGAAAAATCTGCCATTTGCTTTTGATATTCGAAAAAAACAAAACAAAACAAAAATATACCGCTTTGTTATTTTGGAAAACGCAATTTTTGCCTCCCGCGTTGAAATTTCTCTGGCAAAATTTGTCGCAGGATCTCCATAATTTTCAACATTTTCCACCGTTTTCGTTTCTGGCACACATCTTCCAGTCACAACGTTCGTGTGCTCATGTTGCTGGCTGAGTTCGTAGACTGGCAACACTGGAACTATCCCCGCCGCCGTACAAACGGTTCGTGTCTTCAATACCAAATGCGGCAATCAGAACGTTCACGAGCGAGATGAGAAAAATGATGATGACCGTGATGTCGTTGATGATGTCTGCCGGAAGCTTGTGTGTGTCCTTGTTGACGTCCAGAGCTCCGACGATCAACATCAAGACACCAACCAGAACCTGCCGAAGAACAATTGAAGATATTTGTGAAGAGAGGTCAGAGAATTCAGCAAGATCAAGATAAATTGTCTTCTATTTTCTATTTTCAATTTCGGCTCTGAGCAAATTGAAATTAATCCACGAAAAGTTATAGTTTGCAAAGCAGCGTAGTTTACAAAGTTTACACATATTTTAGAAATATTTTACACCGGGAGCTAAACAAAAACAATGTTCGTCAAAGAAGGCTTTGAGAAACAATGAGAAAGAAAAAATCTTTAATTACGCATTACATCATTAATCAATTTCATTCCTTTCTTTCTAGAACAAGTTGGTTTTTATTATTGAATTAGACACACAATATAATTTAGGCACACACACTCACACACATACACACACACACATACCCACACACACTCACACACATACACACACACATACACACACACATACCCACACACACACACACACACACACACACACGTACACACATACACACACACACGTACACAATGCAAAAACTGACAGAACAGCAAGCACAAAGCATTTAATTGCCATTTATTCATCAATTCAACGAGCAATTTGTAGAAACAAATTTTCAGATCAAGGTTCGATTGAAATTTCTATAGCCTTCTGTAAAGCCAATTGTGTGTAAAATTTTACAATATCGTACTGAAGGCACAGTGGCGGCGCCAAAGAGTGAGTTTTGGAGGCTTGAACATTCCAAAACAATGAGCCGAGCTTCTCTTAAATCCCCCCCCCCCAAAAAAAAACACCTGACCAGGAATATTTCCAGTGTAGTTCCACACATGTTTCTCCCAGCCCCCACATCATATTCCTCAGAACCCCCCCCCCCCCCCCCCCCCTAACGGAAAAATCCTTGCGCCGCCATTGTAAAAAAAGCTGAGCCACCTGTAGCGCGATGCTGAGCGAGATGAGAGCCACCATGAGCGAGTAGAACTCGTGAGCATCGCCGGTCTGCAGGACATAGCGCAGTTGAGATGCGTTGGCAGTAAGCAGAGCTATATCCAACATGCCCTGCGCTATGGTCTTCTTGGTGGCGTAGCGGTTGACGTTCAACATTTTGGGCTGTAGGTGAAAAAAACGTGACATTTAAGACGTGAAGCCCAAAAACCTAATACGTATACTTTTTTATTATTTCCGACTGGACATAACGTACGTAAATTTTAAGCACAAAATTTCAAAAAAGCATAAATCACAAAGACTTGTTTGCTAGCCCCGTAATTCAAGAAAGAAAATGGACTATGAGTTTTAAATATATACATTCATACAAACCACAACAAGACAAAAATTAAGCAAAAGAAGAATAAGAAGGTAAGATTTCTGCTGTAAAAACGAGGACGTAAAATATAATAAGATGATGCAGATAAGATGAAGATGTAGATAGATGATAAGATGTGAAGCATAAAACGTCAGATGTAGAATGTACATATTAACCTTGATCATAAAAGAATTGACAATAAGAAATTACACGTATATAAACAATCTCAGCAATAACGCATTAGTTAAAGGTTAAATATTAAAGGCCTCAAGTGACAGCTGCTACACGGTAAGAAGCCGAAGCTTATGAATACACAGGTCTGCCTCGTGCAGCTCGCTGCCACCGCAGAACCGACCCTCTCCACGCTATGACGCCACAAGAACGGAAGACGTATTAGAGAGGACCACCTCCCCAGAATGCATGACACAACACATGACTGATATCTGGTACCATTTACTGCTGGGTGGACAGGGGCTGTTGGATTATAGAATTCGCCCAAAGAAATTCTCCTCCGCCGTGGAATATTCTCTTTGTTTGAATATCAATGTTACTTTCAATTTGCAAGAACATAGTGAGAATGTTTTTTTGGTCAAAATACTGCAACAAAGTGGAAAAATTTGAATTTATCTGCAAACTTGATAACATTTATAGATTATAGAAACAATAGAATTAATAGATTAATTTAATTTATAGATAAATCATAAAAAGGTATAGTTATAAGTATTCAGATGATTATTTAGGGAAAATGTTCACATTTTTAATAGATCATAAAACATCGTTATCTCATATGCTAATGCGACTTGTATATATATATATATATATATATATATATATATATATATGGAGATTTAAAGCAATAACTTCATCGGGCACTATGTCTGAATCAATTTGAGTACTAGCGTTTTTGCCACACGGCTTCTTCAGGCACCAAAGTAAATTCAAATTAACGACCAAATTGCACAACCCAACAAGAACAATAAAACACATGCATAATCACAATTATATCTTTCAACGCAGAGAAACACAAAATCTAGGTGCCAATTCTTGAGATTACATTTATAACTGGCATTAAAACTACAGTCCTTTGCAGCCGTCGATCAGTATTGCATCGTCGTGTTGACGAATATAGGCTGCTTCGGTGTATTTTATTGTCGAATCGTCTCTTGTGCCGCTGTGGATGATGCACCAGCTGATGGTCAACGGATAAATGGTGTGATGTTCTCTGTGATGTTCAAACACGACGCCATTAAGGTTTGCGCTAATATGCTCCTGAACTTTTCGGGTCGACAAGCTTCACCAATGTAAGACCTTCCGCAGATTGTACAAGCTATTTTATAAATAACATTTTTCAGCCAACATTGCCATTTTCTTGTCGAACAGAAGCATGTAACACAACTGGAGTCGCATGTCTGTCAATGTTTGGTAGGGGCAAAAAATATTTCAAGTGTGCGACCCGGGTCATAGAAGATGCGCAATTTATCTCCAAGACCCGATCTCGATTTTCTACGGTTCTTGGAGATTTGTGGAGGTTCAACTCATTGCTGGCTCTTTCTGGTGCCCTCACAAGCTCGCCATATGCAGCAGAACATTTTGCTGACGTTGAGCCGTAGGATTGTCGGTACTGGAAATGAAATGTTCACTGTTTAGGAGAACGGTGTTACAGTCCAAACACTGGCTACAATTGGCATTGAATTGCGATTGTGAAATATTGAAAACACTGACCTAAGCCATTTTTCCATTGACTGAGATCGAACAAAACAAGGTGAATTCCTGCAGGGAAGATAAATAGAGTAAAAAAAGAAGGAGATATTCCCTGCTCTATTATCAAAAGTGCGAGAGAATAATCTTATTGAGGACTCGAATATTTCACAGCACAAAGAGTGCGTGGCGTTTGAGGATAAGACTGACGGCATTCCTCAATCTGATCTTTTCTACAAAGGTCCATCATTTTTACCACTGCAATATCCAGCATCAAGTACAGTTCGCGCCTGACGAAAGATGTGGCGCTTTTATAGAGAAATGCGTGGCAAAAATGAGCAAGAACGGTATACAGCATAAAACTGTAGGCGCCATTTATTTGTTTTAATTGTTGGCGTTTTTGCTCTTGTGTAAATTCTGTTCCACCTCTCTTGCATATGTGCGGGCTAATCGCTGTAATTGAAAAAAATTGAACTTTCAGGACGACTGTAGTGCCCGATGAAATTTTTGTGTGGCGTTTGGGTTGCCACGGAACAACAAAAGTTGATAACGTGAGTGCTATGGACCGACTGTATTTACGAGTACAAGTACAGACATAACAGGCCAGGACGATCCGACACACGTACAAACAGGCTCACGCACACATGCTCCTACAACACATGCACAATGACACGGACAAACATGACACACAAACATACAGACAAACAGGCGTACACAGAGCTGGTAGGGTCGCGAGGTGGCGCGACACGAAACTTTTGTCGCACCACAATTACTTTCAATTTGTAATTTTTCCGGTGCGTGAGTAAATTTCAATCATACAATTATATAATTATATATATGTATATACATCTATATATTCAAATTCATATTTGTATCTACAATTTTGTAGTGAAAATTACTCACAGATCTTACATCGCGCGATGAAAAGCCCACGTCTTCGATGCGGTTGGCGGACATTTTTTTGAGGACGGGCAAATTTGGCACGAAGCTGAGCCCACAGAGCTGAAAATGCACTAGAAAATTTGGCACACACTTCTAGCGAACGACATTCTGTCGAGCAAAAGCTACGTGGTCCACTTTGAACCTTATCCACGTGACTACCAACAGGTATTTTCTACAGGTGATCTTCAGTGAAATGGCTAGCTGACAAGTATATACACCTCCTACGACACTTGATACAACACTGAACACACACAGACACACACACACACACGCATAGGCAATTATATGCGCACAAGTGAGTGTGCACGTGTGTTCAGAAAAGCGGCAAAGGTACGCTTGGCTGACTCAGGGGCGAGTGTAGGTATTTCCTGTTGAGGGAGCTTAAAATTGGTGATAAACATGAACTCGATGGGTGTATGCATATACAGAACAAGGGGTTATGTAGAGTATTAGGTGGATGTTAATGGGTACATTATCCCCAAGTGCCAGTAGGCCTGGATACGCCTCTGATTGCGGTTGTTATAAATGGCCGCGGGCAAGCCAAATTGGTCAGTCATTGACCCCATACACACATGCACACACACTCCGATATAAACACACACACACACACACACACACACACAGTGAGTGCATATATTGATCTAAAAGGGTTTCCAGGTGATGCGTTTGTTTGTCAACAAATGTGTAAACACACACACACACACACACACACACACACACACACACACACACACACACACACACACACACACACACACACACACACATAAGCACACACATAAGCACACGCACACACACACACACACACACACACACACACACATACACACATATAGACATAAGCACACGCAGACACATACATAAACAAACACACACGCATACGCATGTAAAGCCAATCAAATTAGTATTTTAGGTTATGCCCATTTTGGTTGAGGCGTTTAATGAAAATACGGACAATGAAACTTTCTTGTGAATATGACCATGTGAATATATAATTTATAAATTCATAAATGTTTATTGAATATTAATAAAGAGGGTAATATTTTGCAAATTATATTTGTTCTCAATGCATGCTATATTATGATTTTTTTGAATGCACAAAAAGAAAAACAATTCATCTTCAATCCAATATAAACCCATTAAGAGATTTATTCCAAAGGATGAAAACATCAACACCAGATGGCGGTATGAGCGCGAAAACAGCTTGCACATTAATTTAGCGCGTAACTCAGCATGATTTTGACAAAAACGAGCACAGAGTTGACTAATTTATAATTGGCAACATTTGTGAAGTACGCGCAACGCTTAAAATAATAAAAATATTTAATTGCTCTAATGTAAGCAAAGAATATGTGAGAAAGCAAGCTGGTAATATCAGCAACGTGAGAGTTAGTATGGGCAAAATTGCTGGTATAGTCAGCTTTGCGCAGTGGCGATACCGTAACCAATGAGGTTTATCCGAGGTGCGGTTATTGCTAGTTGAAAACTTTACCCAATACCCCGCCAAGACGACGTGAAATACCGTCGGCTATGGCAATGTTTGGACGGCCCTACGGGGCCTACAATTTTTAAAAAAACAATTTGTGGAGTGATCAATGACGCTTGTTTGACTATTTTGAACAGCTGAGTTCGAATAAACCCTCACATTTTCTGGTCCAAATAATTTGGTTAGCTTCTTTTTCATCATTTGCATTTGCTTTCTGTTGATTTGCTGAATAGTTCATGGTTTCTTTCATTCCATATGGAGCTGCGCTAATCTCAGCATTATCGAATTTACACAAATACCACACAAATACTTTAAGCCGTCCGCTATGGCGAAAAATATTCTCACAAAATATATTCTATGCATCACAACACAGTAGAAGTGACAGGAAGCAGAGGTCGAAACAAACAGCACGCGGGAAATCGAATGTCGCTAAAGCGCAATTATTGCCTAATGCCTTCTGCTTCAAGCCTTCCGAGTGAAGCGCAGTGAGGTACTTCACTCCTCCTTCAGCATTCATAATGTAACACTGTGAAGCGCTTACTGGCGCATCAGCATTGATAATGAAACACGCTCTAAGAGTATGAATTGCTTGGCAATGGAATCTGGGGTGCAAAGATTCCTGTTCAAAAACGATTTGTATTCTATTCTTCTCTATTGTTTTCTTTTCCTGGAACCCTTGTTCTCTTAAGACAATAGATGTACCTAAACCAATATTCCTCATGAATCTGTATAGTTATAATTATAATTATAAATTTGGACTCCGTGGTGTAGTGGTTAGTGTAGTGGAGAAAAAACGACGGTGTTTTTAAGAAAACGTTTTTTTGCCAAAAAAACCTCTACCAAAAAACACGTTTTTATTTTCTTAAGAAGCATGCAAATAATTCAAATTTGGGATGTTCAATGAATTATTTTTTTATCAGCACAGGAGTTATTCATTCTATTAGTGACACTATCAAATTGAGTTATCATTAAATATGCACAATGCAATTGTTATAATGTGTAGAAAGCCTTAATATCATTGTTTACACGGTACTGGGCGGCAATTCTATGTACAGTACAATTTTGCAATTAATTATTGAGCTAATCATTGTGTAAGAAAGCAAGGTTTGAGAACAGTTTTTATGCTAAGATCTGAAACTGTTTTGAAAAAAAACAGCAGGTGGCATAATTTATTTTTATTGTTTACATATTACCGTATTCCTACCAGAAATGAACTACGTAGATTATAATAAGTTTCATCATTTCATTCCGCGGATCAATTATTTGCAAATATTTGTACTGTACAAACACTGCAAATATTTACACAAAGACTACAAATATACACACAAACTTAGTGTCCCTAATGAGACTACGAATAAATGCGGGTCGCATTAATCAGAGTGGCAATCCTGACCAGAAAACGGGGATTATTTTCGTGTAGCAAAAAACGACTGAGGAAATATATTTAATGTACAAAAAAGTATTTGAATACAAATAACTACATCAAAGAAGCCATCATCCATAAAACCAGTTCTAAAAACAGGTTACTAATATAAACCCAATTAATTTGGTTCAACTTTCCTTGATCTGCCGCCAATATTTTTCAAAACCTCTACATCTACGAAAACCGTTTAAAAATTATTTTGACAAAAAAACCTATTAAAAAACAGTTTAAATCAAGTGGTTTAACCAGCCGCTTATACCAGCAGGCTACTTGCTATACAAAAGGTATTTGAACGCACATCAATCAAATCTATCTTCCATAGAGACTGTTCTAGAAAGCATTGTTTCATTGAAACAGCGTTAGTTTGAATAAACGTTTGTCAAAAAAACACTTGACCAACCAATTAACTTGTCTTGTTCTGCTGTCAAGATTTTCTGAATCTGTACATTAATATAACGAATTTAAGACGAGTCTTATAAACATCATTGCTATTTTTCATATAAAACATTGTTTCTTTAAAAAATAAACTCATGATTACTCAATTAATTTGTTTTGTTCTGCTGACAAATTATTTCAAATATCCACATCAATAAAACCATCTATAAAGACATAGGTTTTCTCAATGAAAAAAACCTAAACCACCGGACCCGGATGCACTTTCAAACAGTCTCCTGAGGTATTTATTGATAAATATTTTTGTTTTTATACAAATACAGTAGCATGGAAAGCGCGCAAGTGCATTATTACCACCCTAAGGTGGTCTCATGTACCGCAAACGCCCAACAGATTTAGAGAAAAAGATAGATCGAAAAAAAAATTCTAGAAATAGAGTTGGGGAAAAAAACAAAACAATAAATAATACACCATCATCCGATTCCACTCTATAATGTCATTCCGCCCACGTTCCTCATTAAATAACAACAATAAAAAATTAATATGCGATTCAATAAATGACAACCATCAATAAATAAGAATACATATTAATAAGCAGGAAATAAATAACAATCACACACACGCGCATAAATATGTGAAGCGAAGCAAAATAGTAATGTAGGTTGTGATTTATTAACACAAGCAAACAAGCAGTGAACAAGATTATAAAGCACAAGAGAAGCTACAACGTCGTACTCTGCAACAAAGCCACCACACCTGCACACTAGACACACACACACACACGTCACTCTCCGCTCACTCAACACCAACTGCCCTCTCCTCTCTCACAACGCATCATTCACTCGGATACAGCCATACAGATTACACATACACGTATCAAATGACAATTCTGCAAGCAATGCACAGTGCATTCACACGGACACATGCATGCATGCACACACACACATACGTGCACACACACACGTGCACACATACATACATGCATACACCGTATTTAGACACATATATGACTCAACCACAACTGAAAAGCATTTGCGGAGTATAACAGCGCACACAATCTCTCACACCGCCCCAAGTCAGTTCCGGTAACGCAGAGGCGCTTGCAGATCAGACCGATCGCGTAATCTGTTATACCACACCCGACTGTTGACATTCGGCCTGAGCGCGATTGCTTCATCTCCCACATTGCTTTCTTCCGCGCTCTGACTAGACTCTTGCTCAGCTGCAGGACTGTCCTCTGCAGTATGTGAATCATCACTCACTCTTCTTACGTGACTGACGTGTCTAGATATACCATCACCCAAATCCACCGACCAACTGTTGGGTACGCGCGAGATTCTGTGTGGACCAGTCCAGCGAGCCGTGCATGACGGGTTTCTCGGTTTCAAGAACACGGCATCACCTGCAGAAAACGGATTTTCATTTTCTTGCCGACATTCATTCTTTGTCCAATCTTGCTTCATCTGTGTGTTTTCAAGTCGCCTTCCATTTCCAACACCTGGCATACTGGGCACCGAACCAAAAACACTGACAAATGGCTTCTCTCCGGTAGCACTGCTGGTGGTGGAATTGTACCAAAACACCATCTCTGATACCGAACGAGAAGACCGTTCCACCATCCGCTTTATAGTTCGGTGCACTCGTTCAACTATCCCATTACCCTGATGGCGATACGCGCAGCATTGTTGCGAGGTAACGTTCCAGAACAGCAGCAACTGATTGATAGTCGCGCTCATAAAGGTTGGACTATTGTCGAACAATAGGGTGTGTGGTGGTCCAAACTCAGAAAACACGTTTTCTAGAGTATCGAAAATGGCGCGAGCTGTTTCACTAAAAAGCTTTCTCCAAATGGTGAATCTGGATGCGCAGTCAATCAATGTTAGATACGGATGGCCGCTGACGTATGTTATGTCCATTGAAATTCGCAACCACACCTTGTCGGTTGACAGATGACCTACCTTCCACTTTTCTCTAGGGGCAGGGTCAATTCTAGCACAATTCTCACATTGACTAATGGCTCTGTTAACAACTGCTCTCGGAACTGACTTCCCATTTTCCACCAACAACTCGCGAGTTCTGTCAACACCGAGATGACCGGTATTCTCATGCAAATTCACCACATCCTCGAATGATCCCGCGCAGCACAGACCAGACGTCCTGGAATATTTCAAAACATCCCGAGGAACTCGAGTTAACTCGTCGGCAATATTTTCTTGAGATGCCACTAGCCGTACTTTCACTTGAAGTTTATAGGTGTCAATCAGCTCAGCCAAAACTTCTAGCCGGCGTCGCACGAGCATCTCCGACATGCCGTGAGTGCGGGGACGATGCGTCTGTTCAGCGATGCTATTCAGCCAACCTTTCACAGTTGTAGAGTCTGTAATTATCTCCACACTCTTCATCTTCCACTTGATCGACAAATTGATACCTTTTATCGCGGCATCAAGTTCAGCGACATTCACATGTGTGTGATCATTCTTTTTTCTCAGCCAAGCACCGTCTTCAACAACGTGATCTCCAACTTTCAATACGACACCCAAGGCGATGTTGCTGGCGTCCGTCCATACTTCTGTATGCTCTCCATTCACACACCATACTCCCGCAACCGGATCCTTCGCGTTCAACTTGTTGGTTATAGCCTCGACCATTTCTTTTACGTTGGGCGCTACGGTATCATCCCACTCTCCGGCGTTCTCCTCTATACTGCACTCGCGCCTCAGCCAGCTGCAAACGGGTCGTAACCACCCGGCACAAGGAAAATGACCCAGCCATTGACCGCATAGCGAGTACACTTCACGCTTCGTCACAACCTCAGGCATCCTAGGTAAATTACCATCTCTCGTCCAGCACAATTGATTTCCATGATTCTTCACACGCAAGCCTAGCACACGCCCGCCATTCAGTTCTTCAGGGTCTTTTGTGGTTAATCCATATCGATTGAGATGCGCTTTCACATCAGCAACATCAATCTCACTGGATTTGACAATAATATCATCAACATAGTGATCGACTGAGCGATGCACACGATCATTTTGTTCCAGTATATACTGTAAGATTTTCGTCATCACCTTGGGACCAATGTTGACACCGAATCCGAGGCGAGTCATCACATATTTTTTACCGTTGAATTTCACAACCTGATAGCGCCACAAAGATTGGTCAATATGAATCTGCAAATATGCTTTCCGCAAATCCAACAATTTCACAGATGTTCCAAGTCTACGCCAATCACGCAGCTTCTCGTCGCATATTGCTGTGTCGTTTCCGGGAGCGCTTTTGATGTAGCGGTTTAACCATCGGTAGTCAAGGACAGGTCGTACTTTGTTCTTCTTCTCTTGTCGGACAGCCATAAGTGGAATCACGCTCTCAATCTCGCCGTGTTGTACTCTATCATACTCCACTAGAACACCCTCCTCTATCCATGTGCACACTTCTTTCTCGAATTCATCACGATTGCACTCTTTCACATGATAGTTTGCCTTAAACGTTGGTGCAGACGGGGGGACATTGAGCCACTCCCATTTGACAATCCACTTTGAATTGTCGAATCTTGCCGTGAAGTCTCTCTCGGTGATGTCATTCTCAACAGTAGCCGCGGCGCAGCCAGTATCCACCTTTCTCAAAAAGGAAATTTCACCAGTACTCGATACAGAAATACCACCAAATGCAGTAATCATGTCCATTCCACAGATCATATCCACGTCATACGGTAGGTAATTATTTTCGCATACCCATGTATAAAATCGTGTAAGATAACAGTCTTCATGAACTCTAATGTCATTCCAACAAACGCGATTCTTCAACGTAAGAGTGGTGCCATTCATAATTTTTAGTGGCAAACGACTCATCGTCACACACCTTTGCATTCTGTTGGCAATTCTTCTCGTTACAATCGAGTGCGTGCTACCAGTATCTACTAACGCACACACTGGCGTACCGTCCAACTGGATGTTGACTACAGATCGCGGGGAGTGGTGGACGGCACTGTGGATGTAACCGCTCCCCGCTTCTCGTTTCCCGAATTATCCTGTCTTTCCGTCCTCGATGCATTTTGCATCATACAGTTGCGCGCAATGTGACCGGTCCGATTGCACAAAAAACAGCGACGCGTCTCGACACTTGGCTTTCTGCAATGTCTCGACAAATGTCCGGTGATTCCGCAGTTAAAACACTTTGGAGACGCAGCAAAACCATGCACATGCTCCCTGGATAACAGTCCAGCTTGCACTTGTTTTGCGCAGTTGAGGACGTTCACAATATTCAACTCCGCCCCATGCAACGCTCTTACCGAATCTTGAAGAGCTTGCGGCAATCCATTCAGAAATTGGCAAGCAACCCACGCGTCATTGACATTAGTGGAGACACATTTCGCCAATTGCCGCAGATCTGACAAGAAGTCGTCCAGCGTCTCATGCTCACGCAAGCAGCGGCCGGTGAACTTGGCATAAGCTGAGCACGCCGTCATTCCGAATGTCTTTCGCAGTGCAGACACAACGCTATCATAGCTGTTCTTGTCGACATCTGGCAATTGTTGGTAGACTCTGTAAGCTGGACCTTCCAGAAACAAGGGCAATACCACACCGAAATCTTCGATTCCCTTGATCTTTGAGCCGAATTTCAACTTCTCCAGCCAGGTTTCCAGGTCTCCAGAACCATCAAACTTTGAGACGACATCGGTAAGCTTTACAGAATCCATGGTAGAAGCCGAAATAGCTTGTGATTTATTAACACAAGCAAACAAGCAGTGAACAAGATTATAAAGCACAAGAGAAGCTACAACGTCGTACTCTGCAACAAAGCCACCACACCTGCACACTAGACACACACACACACACGTCACTCTCCGCTCACTCAACACCAACTGCCCTCTCCTCTCTCACAACGCATCATTCACTCGGATACAGCCATACAGATTACACATACACGTATCAAATGACAATTCTGCAAGCAATGCACAGTGCATTCACACGGACACATGCATGCATGCACACACACACATACGTGCACACACACACGTGCACACATACATACATGCATACACCGTATTTAGACACATATATGACTCAACCACAACTGAAAAGCATTTGCGGAGTATAACAGCGCACACAATCTCTCACATAGGTTAAGCCCATATTGGTTGAGGCGTTTAATGAAAATGCGAACAATGAAACTTTTTTGTGAATATGACAATGTGAATATATAATTAATAAATTCATAGGTGTTTATTGAATATTTATTTAGAGGGTAATATTTTGATACAAAAATTATTCTCATTGCATGCTTTATCATCTTTTTAAGGCACAAAAAGAGCAATAATTAATCTTCAATCCAATATATACACACTAAGAGGTTTGTTCCAAAGGATGAAAACATCGACACCAGATGGCGGTATGAACGCGAAAACAGATAGCACATTCATATAGCGCGTAACTCAGCATGATTTTGACAAAAAGCAGCACAGAGTTGTCTAATTTATAATAGGCAACATTTGCGAAGTACGCGCAACGCTTAAAATAATCAAATTATTTCATTGCTCCAACGTAAATATAGTATACGTGAGAAAGCGAGCTGGTAATATTAGCATCGTGAGAATTAATATGGGCAAAATTGCTGATAAAGCCAGCTTTGCGCAGTGGCGATACCGTAACCAATGAGGTTTATCCGAGGTGCGGTTATTGCTAGTTGAAAACTTTACCCAATACCCCGCCAAGACGACGTGAAATACCGTCGGCTATGGCAATGTTTGGACGGTCCTACGGGGCCTAAAAGCTTCAAAAAAACATTAAGTCTAATATATGGAATTGCTTAACCATGGGTGGGAGTATTTCTGTTCAATAACACGTTTTCAATTATATTCTATTGTATTATTTTCCTGGAACAAACATTTCTTTTGTTATTTATTTTCGTCATGCTTCTAGCCATTGTATTGTAGGTTTTTTCAGCGCGTATGTGCATGTATGTGTGTATGCGGTGTGTTTGGTCGCATGGGGTCGATGACCTCCAGGGCAGGACATTTGTGTCGCTGGCGCCACCTGTCGGTCACATCGCACAATGTCTATTATTTTGTGTATGTTTCTGCGTACAGCTCAGCTCTGTGCCGTAACAAAATAAATACACACACATATGTATATCTATATCATATGTATAACGGTAGAATTTAACGCTGTATCTCATGGACGGAAGATGATTTTCATTGTACAAATATAGCAATCGACACGGAATTACACAAACACACACACACACACACACACGAGGCAGGCACAACACACACACACACACACACACACACACACATATATATACACACACACAAAGTGGCCATCAAAACAATGCTATAGGAATGCTAAAAACAAACAAAATAATGAATTACTAAATATTTACGGCCAAAAAACAGCGAACTAAAACAATTATGCAAAAGACGAAAACAGCTCAAATTTCAAAGTAAACTCTGCCGCAGGCACACACACACACACACACACACACATACACACACATACACACACACACACATATATACACACACACACATACACACTCAGTTAAACAATATTGAACAGTGGATTCAGGTGAATAAACTAAAGTTGAACATCACCAAAACAAAATGTATACTGTTTCAGAAATCGCTCACTCCAATACAATATACCTCTTGTAACTATTGAAAATGTATCCATATCTGTAGTCAACTGCACGACATTTCTAGGAGTATATATTGATGAAAATCTCAATTGGAATCAACATATTGAGAACGTGTGTAACAAAATAACAGGAAAATAACAGGAATTCTATACCACGTCAGACAAAATTTAACCACGGATGTTATGTTGGCTATTTACTATTCTCTTTTCCATCCTCATTTGAAATATTGTTTATCTATTTGGGGGAGTACTTGACCATCGTTTCTGAACAGCAGACAAATTGCTCAAAACAAATTCCTAGGTGCATTTTCTTTCTCAAAAAAGACGAATCAACTCGAGAAATATACCGTTGTAAAAATATACTCAAATTTCATGTGATTCAGGAATACTTCTCCATCTTGACAATACATACATCGCTGAGACGCGAATCATTATATAAAGAAGTTGATCATGGTAGACAAATTCGGGCTAGTAACACAAATCTGTCAATACCCTCTCATAGAACTGAATTAATTAAACATAGTACTATACACAATGGCCCAAAAAATTCAACTCTCTACCGTTAGAAATAAAAGAACTAATCAATGTAGGGAAATACCCCATTTTCAAAAATAAATTGAAGCAACATTTGCTGGAGAAACAAAGAACTGAAAATTCTGAAATTACTCTTGTTTGAGGTAACATATATTCTCTCTTTCACACTCCTGTTGTTTTAAGAATTGTTTTCAAATTGTCGTTCGCAAATTGTCGCTTGCAAATTGTCGTTTGCAAATTGTTTTGTGTTGTATGATATATCATGTTTGATTGTTATTCTATTTTATTGCCTTGTGATTGTATTATATTAATTTAGTTCCTCACTATATTTGATTTAAATATGTCCTAAAAGAAGCTTCGGCTTATAGGACTTTGTCACTGTGCTATACGAATTTTTTCACATGTGTGTGCTTATATGTATGAGTGACAATACACCTAAACAAACAAACACACACACACCCACAAACTTCGATATAAACACACACACATACACACAGTGAACGCATATATTGATCTAAAATGGTTTCCAGGTGTTGCGTTTGTTTGTCAACAAAATGTGTAAACACATACACACACACACACGCACACACGCACACACATAATCACACGCACACATACGATTGTTGTGCGAGTCGCTACATTACAAGAGTTGTGCGAAAACGCTTAGTAGACCTCTAGAAATCATTATGAACGCCTCGTTGAGACAGGGCAAATTACCAGACATGTGGAAACAAGCCAATATTACCACATTGTTCATAAAAGGCAAAGCTGAGAATGCTGCAAATTATACACCAATATCATTAACAAGTGTCGTTTGCAAAATTATAGAAAAAATTATTAGAAAAGAGTGGACCAGATTTATCGAAACCAATAGAATCCTGTCAGATCAACAATTTGGATTCAAGTCTAAAAAATCAACTACTGCGAATCTCATCAGTTTCTATAGTAGAATTATTGAAAATATACAAGAGAGAGAGCAATGGACCGATGCAGTTTACATTGATTTTGAGAAGGCCTTAGATAAGGTCCCTCATGATAACCTGATCTATAAACTAGTGAAATACGGAAAAATTGGCAAGCAGCTGGAAAAATGTATGACGGATTTTCTGAAAAACAGGCAAATGAGAACATGTCTGAGAGGGCACAAATCTTCGCGGAGAAACGTGAAAAGCGGTGTACCTCAGGGCACAGTCTTGGCGCCGAACATGTTCATCTTATACATAAATGATATTCAGGATGTCGTGCCACCAGACATATACATGAACATGTTCGCCGACGATGTCAAACTACAAAAAAATATTCGCAGCCTAGAAGATTGTGTAGACTTACAAACATGTATAGAAAATTTGGAACTGTGGAGTGATCACTGGCAAATGTCATTTAATACAAGCAAATCTCGAATTGTACGATTTGGGACTAGTAAATTCAGACCGAACTATTCTTACATCATGAATAATACACCATTACAGGATCCGCAAAAAGAAAAAGACCTTGGAGTAATAATGAATTACAGGCTGTCTCTTGAAAACCATATATCCGAAATAGTCAAAAAGACAAATTGCAAAATTGCACATATTAAAACAGCTTTCACATATATCAACGCCGAAATGTTAAGAAAGTTCATAAGAAGCACTAAGAAAAACTAGAGAAAGTACAAAGATCAGCTACAAAAATATCACACTAGACAAGACATTTAGGCTACAATGAAAGACTAAGAAAATTGAACCTATCTACACTAGAAGAAAGAATAGTCAGATGAGATGTGATAGCTATATATAGATATGTGATAGGCAAAGAAAATATTCAAAATACCAGTCTGTTCCAGCCGACCAGTTCCATACGTTCACATGATCTAAGTCTTCAAAAAAGTAGAGCCAAAAAAGATATAAAGAAGTACCCTCAACAGTTTCCCTCAACGTAGTATAGCATTTTGGAATCGGATACCGCAAAATATAATAGGACAGCCAAAAACAAGTATATTTAAAAGGAAATTATGCTCTTTGGAAGGCAGGAGACACGAGTTTCTGACTCATTCCTGCGCGAACAACTCGGTAGGAACAACTCGGTAAGAACATACACATATGCACACGTATACAAGCATACGCATGTGAAGCGAAGGAAATTAGTAATGTAGGTTATGCTCATTTTGGTTGAGACGCTTAATTGAAAATACGGACAATGAAACCTTCTTGTGAATATGACCATGTGATTATATAATTTATATATTCATAAATGTTTATTGAATATTTATAGAGAGGGTAATATTTTGAGAGAAAATTTTTTTTCTAATTGCATGCTTTATTATCTTTTAAGGCGCAAAAAGAACAATAATTAATCTTATATCCATTATAAACCCAATAAGAGAATTGTTCCAAAAGATGAATGCATCGATACCAGATGGCGGTATGAACGCGAAAACAGCTTGCACATTAATTTAGCGCGTAACTCAGCATGATTTTGACAAAAATCAGCACAGAGTTGTGAAATTTATAATTGGCAACATTTGTGAAGTACGCGCAACGCTTAAAATAATCAAATTATTTCATTGCTCTAATGTAAACATAGAATATGTGAGAAAGCTAGCTGGTAATATCAGCATCGTGAGAATTAATATGGGCAAAATTGCTGGTATAGTCAGCTTTGCGCAGTGGCGATACCGTAACCAATGAGGTTTATCCGAGGTGCGGTTATTGCTAGTTGAAAACTTTACCCAATACCCCGCCAAGACGACGTGAAATACCGTCGGCTATGGCAATGTTTGGACGGCCTTACGGGGCCTAAAAAACTCAAAAAACATTAAGTCTTATAATACGTGATCAATGCCCATAGATTGTTTAATTTTCCTGGAACAAAAATTTCTTTTCTTCCCTTAAGAGAAGATATGTACCTATTTTCCTCATGCCTCATTCTAGCCATTGAGGCGAAATCTTTGTATTATAGGTTTTGTTCAGTGTGTATGTGCATGTGTGTGTATGCGGTGTGTTTGGTCGCATGGGGTCGATGACCTCCAGGGCAGGACATTTGTGTCGCTGGCGCCACCTGTCGGTCACATCCCACACTGTCTCCCGTGCAGCTCATTTTGTGTGTCACTCATTTCTCGGCTTGCGTGTGAGTGTGGAATGTTTGTTGTTTGTGTGTAGAGCTAGCGTTTGTGTTATCTATTATTTTGTGTATGTTTTGCGTACAGGTTTGAAGCTTCTAATTGTGACGATCTCCGTTAGCTCTGAATATGTGAAAAACGCTGATTTCAAAGGTCGCATTTTTGTTGACAAAATTGCCGAGTAGAACGAAATCATTTGCAGCACATTCAAATCAAGTTTATTTCACATGGACAAAAATAGACCGCAATGCGGTACAACGCACTGAACCGCATCATGTTATGAGCCCGGTAATCAGCTCAGCTCTTTGCCGTAACAAAATAAATACACACACATATGTATATCTATATAGAGACAATAATTGTCCGGTTCTGTACGAACTGGCAATGGTAGAATTTAACGCTGTATCTCATGGACGGAAGATGAGTTGCATTGTACAAATATAGCAATTGACACGGAGTCACAAACACACACACACACACACACGCACACACACACACACACACACACACACACACACACACACACACACACACACACACACACACACACACACACACACACACACACACACGAGGCAGGAGACACGAGTTTCTGACTCATTCTTGCGCGAACAACTCGGTAAGAACACACACACACATACACACACACACACACACACACACACACACACACACACACACACACATATATACACACACACAAAGTGGCCATCAAAACAATGCTATAGGAATGCTAAAAACAAACAAAATAATGAAATACTAAATATTTACGGCCAAAAAACAGCAAACTAAAACAATTAAGCAAAAGACGAAAACAGCTCAAATTTCAAAGTAAACTCTACCGCAAGCACACACACACACACACATACACACACAGTGTATTGCTGTAGACAATAAATGTCTACAGCAAACCCGGGTATAAAGAAGGGATATAAAGAAGTACAGTTTCCCAAGTAGGTGTATAGATATATGGAACCGTTTGGGTAAAGAAATAGTTCAATCAAACAGTATAGCACAGTTCAAGCATAGGTTAGATAAATGTGGGTATAGAGACAGGACAGCCTGAGCCCTGCTCATTTCCTGTAAACTACAACTGTGAGTACACACACACACACACACACACAGTTAAGCAATATTGAACAATGGATTCAGGCATATATACTCAAGTTGAGCATCACCAAAACAAAATGTATACTTTTCAGAAATCGCTCAATCCAATACAATATACCTCCTGTAATTATTGAAAATGTTTCCATATCTGTAGTCAACTGCACGAAATTTCTAGGAGTTTATATTGATGAAAATCTCAATTGGAATCAACATATTGAGAACGTGTGTAACAAATTATGTAAAATAACAGGAATTCTATACCGCGTCAGACATAATTAAAACCACGGATGTTATGTTGTCGCTGATGGGCATGATGCCGCTAGCGATCAGTCCCAGTGGCTGTGGCAGCAGGTGTGCCGTGAACCAGTGGCGTAGTGTACGAGTGACGGAGGGTGTGAGACCCAGTTACTCACTAACGCCAGCTGCAGCGCACTGGAACGACAGGCTGTGCCCTGTCTGTCGACCTGAGATCGACTACCCTACAGCGCGACGCTCGGTATAAAAACCTTCCGTCTTGCTAAGAAACGTCCGAGCTGGGAGTGCACCGCTAAGTGACACTAGCCAGACTCGACGGTATAAAGCGAACGTCTGATGCCTCAGAATCAAATGTGCTCAAGCCCACCTCTATGGGTGTCTGTCTCGGAGGAATAACCGGCTACGGTATTCAGTCCAAGACAGGCGGCAGAGCACAATCTATCCTTGGCAAAACACTGTGAGGGCGATGTGGTCTTTAAAAAGACCGAAATGTATGTTGCGTAGGTTAATTCGCTAATTTTAAAGGGAGCGGGAGCGGTACCGTGGAGACCAGTCAAACTCAGAGCCGAAGACGTGAAAGAGAGGTTTATTGCCGAAAGTGCACGCTTTATATACCGCACGTTGCAGCCGTACGGTGTAGTGTTACACGTGACGTCACTGCTACCGTGTGCAACATGATGAATGTGTGTGTTTGTCTGACACGCATGCGCGGCTAATATTGTGTGATAAACAAAACAGCAATAACAATCAAAACCATATACAAACACCGTGCACACATAATTGTTATATAACGGAATTAATACGTAATGATACTCGCGGTAATACAGTGACAGTGATATAGTGGCATTCATATAATTGGCAAATGCAAATACAATAAAACAGTGTACACATTTGACATACATGTAACAAAGAAGAATTGATGTGTGTGGCTACACTACCTCCTCCCTAGACTGTCGAGTACAAAGGCGACATGTCGATATCTCTGTGGGGCACGTACAATGCGTCCACTGCGTGTTCTGATGCACGACTTACTTGTCGTCAGGGTTTGATAAAAACCGGGTTTAAAAAAAAAAAAAACATGTTTTTTTAGAAAAGAAAAAAAACATTGGGTTTTTGGTTTATTTGTTTTTTTACAGTTTGTGTGGCCCCACTGTGATACAACTCTGGGTTGAAGACCACTGGCCAGTTCGACTGGTTGTGTTTGTGCGTGCGCAAGAGAGAGTCAGTGTACCAGTTGGTGCGTGTGTGGAAGTGTGCATGTATGTTTGTATGTATGTGTGTGTGTTACGTGTGTACTGTTCTTGTGTTACTTTATCGTCACTCATTCACTTGCTCGTGTCGTTTCATCGCAGTACATCGTGACAATTCAGCTACGTGTTATTGCTGCTACATTGGTGACCCCGTGTTCAGAATTCGCAGAGCTTCAAAATGGAAACAAAATCCACCGATCAGCTCAGCACAGCTGCTAGTGAAATGCAAGGCTCTTTGAACTCCGCAGCAGTGCGAGTAGAGCTGCCTACATTTGACAGCAATGACGTCGACATATGGATTCTCATGTGTGAAAACCTGATGCTCGACGGAGGTTTGAGAACGCAGTCAACCATGTTCAGAATAGTGTTGGCTAAGCTTCCTCCAGAATGCTTCAGACTGGTGAAAGGCCTCGTCAAGATTCCTTTGGACGCAGACTGTTACACCAAGCTGACAGAGAAACTGCGTTCACAGCTGAAACTTACTTCCTCGGAGCGATTTCAGCGGTTCGAGAATTTACCTCGTGAATTAGGTTCACGGAAGCCGACAGAGTTGTACGCCGATCTAGCTCTACTGTACCCAGAAGATACAGACCACGAGATAATCAGAGAAGGATTTTTGTGTCGTCTGCCGGTGATACTACAGCACATGTGCAGAGAGCTGCTTGCGACAAAACAGCTCAGTGAAGTAGCTCTTCACGCGGATCAGCATCACCTCCCGTTCAAGACGAGCTGCACAGTTACAGAAGTCAGCACAACAGAAAACAAAGAGAATCTGGTGGCTGCCACTCGGGCCAGCAGTCGGTCACACAGTCGTCAGTCGGTCACACAGCGGCCCACACAACGATCTACTGCAACAATTGATTTTGTAGATCAATGGTGCCGATTTCATCAAAAATTCGGACCGGCTGCAAGGCGATGCCTAGGCCGATGCACGTTTGCAGCGGATATGTCGGGAAACGCCTCGGGCAGCCGACAGTGACGACCCTGTACGGCTGCAAAAATGGCTGTCAGCTGCTCTACGTAGCTGACAGTCAAGGTCGCAACTTCCTCGTCGATTGCGGTTCAGAGGTGTCGTTGTTGCCAGCAGGGCCAAATCCTCTTCCGCCTCTTCAATCTCCAACACTGCGAGCAGCCAATGGTTCCATCATACCGGTGTTTGATGCAGGCCGAGACACATTGATCGATCTCGGACTAGGCCGAACATACAAGTTCAAATTCGTGGTAGCAGCTGTTTCATCCCCGATATTGGGAGCGGACTTTCTTCGCGAATTCGGGCTAATAATAGGCCTGAAGAAGAGGACTCTGGTGGATAGCACCACTTACTTGAGTACCAACCCAGCAGCGACAAAATGTGACCGACATCCATTACATGTTCATGTTTGCCGAGTTGACCCGCCACAGCGCGACGGTCCAGGGTTCGCTGAAATTCGTGAATCAGCGCTATTCAGAGCGCTCTGTGCACCGCCTTCTGGTTTTCCGGCCGTCAGCGTCCCGAGTGTTGAACACCTCATCATTACACGTGGGAATCCTGTGTTCGCTAGACCAAGGCGCCTCATGCCAGCCAAATTGACAGCAGCTAAACGTGAACTGGAATACTTCCTTGAACAGGGAATCCTGGTACCATCTTCCTCAGCATGGTCAAGTCCAATACACTTGGTGGAAAAAGATGGAGGACGGTCCTACCGGATGGTAGGATGTTTTGAGCGTTTGAATGCGATCAGGATTCCTGATCGATATCCTGTGCCACATCTGCAGACATTCGCAGATCGACTGAATGGTGCCACCATGTTCAGCACCGTTGATCTTGCTCGTGCATTCGCTCAAATCTCAGTATTTGGACCGGACCAACCTAAAACCGCTATAACAATGCCGTTCGGCTTGTTTGAATATCGCCGAATGCCATTCGGATTATCAAATGCAGCAAAGTCTTTTCAAAGATTGATGGACTGTGTGCTTCGTGGGATGAAGAATGTCTACGTATATATATAGATGACATATTAGTGTTTTCACCAGATGCAGAGCTACATCGAAAGGATATCTGCGAATTATTCCGTCGTCTCAGCTCTGCAGGACTCGTCATTAAACCTGACAAATGTGTTTTTGGTCAGCCATGAGTGAAATTTATCGGCTTAGTCGTGTCAGCACAAGGCATAGAACCACTACCTGAAAAAGTAGCTGACCTTATCAACATGCCCCGTGATGTGGCCGGATGCAGACGATACTTGGGAATGATAAATCATTTCCACCGATTTGTACCTCAATTGGCGAAACTTCTCCAGCCGTTGCATGCTGTGTACAAAAACAAGCAGCGCACGCTGACGTGGACGGATTCACGGGCTTCTGCCTTTGAAGCCAGCAAAAGAGCACTCGCCGACGCCTCTAGACTCGCATTTCCGTGTGACAATGCGCCGACAAAGGTGGCGGCAGATGCATCCGACACTGCAGTCGGCGCAGTAATCTTGCAATGGCAACGAGTAATGTGGGTGCCTCTGGCGTTTCACTCTCGAGCGCTACAGGGTGCACAGTTGCGCTGGAGTACCGGCGATAAGGAGTTGTATGCTCTCTTTAGCGCAGTGAAGCGCTTCCGCCATCTCCTAGAAGGTCGTCCTCAGCATCAGTTGTGGACCGACCACAAGCCTTTGGTACACGCTTTCACCAGTACCAGCGAACGGTCTCCGAGAGTCCAACGCCAACTAGCCTTCTTAAGTGAATTCTCCACCGATATTAGGCACGTCAGCGGCCCGGACAACATTGTTCCTGATTGTATCAGCCGTCCATTAACACAGAACCGCTGCACCTTCTCACATTTATCAACTTCCGCTTCATATGTCGACACACAGCAGTGCCTTGATCTGGCGCGAATGGTCAACGAACAGGCAAAATGTCCTGAGGTGACTACTCTGGTGTCATCAACTTCGCTAAACGTGGAGCGGCGCGAAATAGCAGGATGTCCAACCGGATTACTTGTTGACATCTCCACAGGCGTGGACAGACCTTTGGTGCCACAAACCATGCAGAGAGAGATATACACACGGTTCCACTGCATGAATCATCCCAGCGCTCGAGCCACGCGCCGTCTGATTTCGAAACGTTTCGTGTTTGCCAGAATCGGGTCCAAAGTTTCTGCCTGGGAAAAAACATGTCTGCAGTGTCAGCAATGTAAAGTGACGCGTCATCAACGGACACCGCTCAAACGCCCTCCACTACCAACTTGCAGATTTGAGTGCCTGCATGTTGATATTGTTGGTCCGCTGCCAGAGGTCAACGGGTATCGCTTCATATTTACCATCATTGACCGATTCACTCGATATCCCGAAGCTGTACCGCTGACCCACGCCACATCGGCCACATGCGCCAAAGTGCTACTGGATTGGGTGTCCCGATTCGGCATGTGCCGCACGATCACATCGGATTAGGGCCGTCAGTTTGTATCGGACCTTTGGAGCGAGTTATGGACGTTGCTTGGTGTTAAATTGAACACATCATGTGCCTATATGCCGCAACAAAACGGCTTGGTCGAGCGCGTGCATAGACAGCTTAAAGCATCACTAACTGCCGCCATCCAAGATCAGGTGAATTGGCCTGCTGCGCTCCCTGTCGTGCTTATGGGTATGCGTTCTTCATTGAAGCCGGATATTGGTGCTTTTCCCGCTGAACTTGCACTGGGAGAGAAAATGCGATTGCCAGGGCAATTTTTCACCAAAAATTCCAAGTTTCCGGCCAGCGAGACCGCTCGCCACTTGGTGCAGTCGTTCGCAAACTTGAGGCCTGTTCCAACTTGCTGGCACCGTCAACGTGACTCAGAGAAACCGCTTGTATCGCCCTCCCTGGAGACGGCGAGTCATGTCTTTGTGCGAGTTGATGGTCATCGTTCACCGCTAACACCTCCTGACCAGGGACCGTACGCCGTATTGCAGCGAAGCGACAAATCATTCACCATCGACAATCGCGGCAAGCCTGATGTGGTTGCAGTGGATAGACTGAAGCCGGCACATCTGGAGCGAGTAGATCAGTCGGCCACAACCACCGCACCGACATCGACAGGGCCTCCGCGAGCGGGAGACGGCATTCCTCCTTCGTATCCTCGACCTCCTTCCGCTGCATCACGTCACGTCGCTCCTAGGATAGTTTGGTCACGGCGTTCCAGACCAGTACGGCCACCACAGCGCTACATCGGAGCATAGCTCCTGAGGGGGGACTGTGGCCCCACTGTGATACAACTCTGGGTTGAAGACCACTGGCCAGTTCGACTGGTTGTGTTTGTGCGTGCGCAAGAGAGAGTCAGTGTACCAGTTGGTGCGTGTGTGGAAGTGTGCATGTATGTTTGTATGTATGTGTGTGTGTTACGTGTGTACTGTTCTTGTGTTACTTTATCGTCACTCATTCACTTGCTCGTGTCGTTTCATCGCAGTACATCGTGACAATTCAGCTGCGTGTTATTGCTGCTACATTTTTGCATTTTTGCTGCCACATTTTTGCATACACAAATCAAAAAAAGGATTGTACCACGCTATTTAGTATATGGTTAAACATATTTTAGTACCACTTACCAACAGTTTTGTAAATATTTGAAAAATATAAAAATAAAATCATAAACATGTACACACAGGATCTTGAATTTCACCTTGTAGCATCTATAGGCAACGAAAGTTTTAAACCGCTTCCAATTGCAAAATCAGTCGATTTTAACACCCACATATGTTTGCAAAGTCCAAACCAAATACCCAGTGGCCTTATTTATGAAAACCTAGTGACTGAAAATCGTTTTGTCCATGGAGGTTAATTCATATTTGTTTTCAGAGTAAACACAATTTTTTTAAAACTCAGTGGTTTCTCAAAATAGTGTTTTTCGTAGAAACTCAAATGATTTGTCGTAAAAATTTAGGATTTCTCATAAATGCCAAGTACAATATTTCCCCAGCAAAAAACAAAAATGTTAATACAAAATTCTCCCATATCGTGCAAGCCCATAAAATCATGCCAAAAAGTAATATTTATGAAGGTATAAAACTGTATTAATGAACTCATTTACTAATTCTGAAAATATTTGATCATTCTTATATGAGAAAAATCATTTCTGTCAAAAAAAACAATTTAAAAAAACCCATGTTTTTTTATAAAAAAAACACTTGGTTTAAACCAGAGTTTAATGTCTATCATCACCTTTAAACCATGGTTTAAACCAAATGGTTTAAACCAAACAAAACCTGCTTGTCGTGCATCAGAACCACCGGTGGGTGTGTGTGCTGTGAAGTTCTGTGCGTGCTGCTGTCTGTGCACTCAGATGTCCGGTGAACAGGCGCGTCGGTTCTGAGAAACAACTCGGTAGTTTCAGGTTCTGTTGACGTATAGTCGTTTATGATCGGCGTTGAAGCAACATGTTCTTCGGCTATTTCGACAAATGCCGGTTTGCAGCGATCAATGGAGATGACGTCGTCTTTGCTGCGTCTCATGATGGTAATGGTCTTGCCAGTCCTGGCCTTCACCAAGAAGGGACCGTCGTAACTACTATCCAGGGGATAGCGATGACCATCTTTGCGCACGAAAACGTGAGTGAACGTTGACAGGGCACTGGGAACGTAAGAACGATGCTGAACCGGACGTGGCAGAGTTGGCCCAAGTTTCGCCATATGACGTATTTTGCAAATTATATTTGTTCTCATCCATCATATTATATCTATTTGTTCTCTATATTACGTTTTTTAAAGCACAAAAAGAAAAATAATTCATCTTCTATCCAATATAAACCCACTGAGAAATTTATTCCAAAGGATGAAAACATCAACACCAGATGGGTGTATGAACGCGAAAACAGATACCACATTCATTTAGCGCGTAACTCACAATGATTTTGACAAAAAGCAGCACAGAGTTGTCTAATTTATAATTGGCAAAATTTGTGAAGTACACGCATCGCTAAAAATAACGAAAATATTTAATTGCTCTAATGTAAGCAAAGAATATGTTAGAAAGCAAGCTGGTAATATCAGCAACGTGAGAATTAATATGGGCAAAATTGCTGGTATAGTCAGCTTTGCGCAGTGGCGATACCGTAACCAATGAGGTTTATCCGAGGTGCGGTTATTGCTAGTTGAAAACTTTACCCAATACCCCGCCAAGACGACGTGAAATATCGTCGGCTATGGCAATGTTTGGACGGCCCTACGGGGCCTAAAAGCTTCAACAAAACATTAAGTCTAATATATGGAATTGCTTACCCAAGGATTATTGGGTGGGAGTATTTCTGTTCAATAACACGTTTTCAATTATATTCTATTGTATTATTTTCCTGGAACAAACATTTCCTTTGTTATTTATTTTCGTCATGCTTCTAGCCATTGGGGCGAAATCTTTGTATTATAGGTTTTTTCAGCGCGTATGTGTGTATGAGGTGTGTTTGGTCGCATGGGGTCGATGACCTCCAGGGCAGGACATTTGTGTCCCTGGCGCCACCTGTCGGTCACATCACACAATGTCTGTTATTTTGTGTATGTTTTTGCGCACAGGTTTGAAGCTTCTAATTGTGACGATCTCCGTTAGCTCTTAATATGTGAAAAACGCAGATTTGAAAGGTCGCATTTTTGTTGACAAAATTGCCGAGTAGAACGAAATCATTTGCAGCACATTCAAATCAAGTTTATTTCACATGGACAAAAATAGACCGCAATGCGGTACAACGCACTGAACCGCATCATGTTATGAGCCCGGTAATCAGCTCAGCTCTTTGCCGTAACAAAATAAATACACACACATATGTATATCTATATAGAGACAAGAATTGTCCGGTTCTGTGCGAACTGGCAATGGTAGAATTTAACGCTGTATCTCATGGACGGAAGATGAGTTGCATTGTACAGATATAGCAATCGACACGGAGTCACACACACACACACACACACACACACACGCACACACACACACACACACACACACACACACAGACACACACACACACAAGGCAGGCACAACACACACATACACACACACACACACAAAGAGGCCATCGAAACAATGCTATCGGAATGCTAAAAACAAACAAAATAATGAAATATCAAATATTTACGGCCAAATTTTGTTCAGCGCGTATGTGTGTATGAGGTGTGTTTGGTCGCATGGGGTCGATGACCTCCAGGGCAGGACATTTGTGTCCCTGGCGCCACCTGTCGGTCACATCGCACAATGTCTATTATTTTGTGTATGTTTTTGCGCACAGGTTTGAAGCTTCTAATTGTGACGATCTCCGTTAGCTCTTAATATGTGAAAAACGCAGATTTGAAAGGTCGCATTTTTGTTGACAAAATTGCCGAGTAGAACGAACTCATTTGCAACACATTCAAATCAATTTTATTTCACATAACAAAAATAGACCGCAATGCGGTACAACGCACTGGACATGGCCCCAATTGGAACAAAGTCTATTTGAGACAACATTTCCTTGCGCTCCCACACTCTTTCTTTGCCGTCCTAATCCAGCTGGCAGCATAGGCGCACACAAGTTAAACTAGTGCTGGAGCTAAAAGTGGACATGAAATATACGGCATCAGTGTTTCGCCTAACCTAACCTAACCTAACCTAACCTAACCTAACCTGACCTAACCTATGGTTGTTGTAGGAAGAGTTCGTTTTGCACAGAACGTTAACTACCTATTACTGGGGCTGAAAACAACCTAACCTAACCAGAGACTTAATAGTATACGTAACTGCAAAGAACTCGCAATTATTTATATTTCGTACGTGTATCTATTTTTTCCCATATATATTGGTTCCTTGAAAAGAGAAAGTCAATACCAGCGTGGTTTTTCTATATTTAAACTTTGCATCTGCTAGCAAAATAATTGAAGAAGATGAAAGCAGTGATTTAGAATAAGACCTGTTTTTTCAACTTGTCAGCGTCATTTAAATGCCTATTTGTCTATTTGCTGCTGATTCAAATAACAAATAACAATACAAATTAACCAGTAAGCATATTCAGCATCCGTACAAATTACTATTTCCGTATACAATGTATTGTATCCGTAAACATACAAATTAGTAAGTAGACATATTCAGTATCCGTTTAGTCGGATGTAGTCGGTGAATTTTGACGGCGTATATCTAGACTCGACTGCGTCAAGTGTTCGTTAACAACGGCAATTTGTCTGAGCGGCTTATTATCACAGGCTCTGCCTAGCGAATTTCCCGCACTCTCGCTTTTTGTCTCAAACGGCCAGTTTCAGCGCCCTCTAGCGGATTGTCTCCAACTGTCACTTCAAACTGCGGTATGGTCTTGGCGCGCCCATGGCACGGGTCGAATTATGTAGAGGTTGAGAGCAACCGTGAGGTTTGTCTCAAATAGACATTGTCTCAATTGGGGTAGTCTCCGCCAGACTCGACGGTTTAAAGCGAACGTCTGATGCCTCAGAATCAAATGTGCTCAAGCCCACCACTATGGGTGTCTGTCTCGGAGGAATAACCGGCTACGGTATTCAGTCCAAGGCAGGCTGCAGAGCACAATCTATCCTTGGCAAAACGCTGTGAGGGCGATGTGGTCTTTAAAAAGACCGAAATGTATATTGCGTAGGTTAACTCGCTAATTTTACAGGGAGCGGGAGCGGTACCGTGGAGACCAGTCAAACTCAGAGCCGACGACGTGAAAGAGACCTTTATTGCCGAAAGTGCACGCTTTATATACCGCACGTTGTAACCGTACGGTGTGGTGTTACACGTGACGTCACTGCTACCGTGTGCAACATGATGAATGTGTATGTGTGTGTGTTTGTCTGACGCGCATGCGCGTCTAACATCTTGCGATAAATAAAACAGCAATAACAATCAAAAGCATATACAAACACCGTGCACACATAATTGTTATATAACGGAATTAATACGTAATGACACTCGCGGTAATACAGTGACAGTGATATAATTGGCAAATGCAAATACAATAAAACAGTGTACACATTCGACATACATGGAACAGAATTGATGTGTGTGGCTACACTACCCCCTCCCTAGACTGTCGAGTACAAAGGCGACATGTCGATATCTCTGTGGGGCACGTACAATGCGTCCACTGCGTGTTCTGATGCACGACTTACTTGTAACCACCGGCGGGTGTGTGTGTTGTGAAGTTCTGTGCGTGCTGCTGTCTGTGCACTCAGATGTCCGGTGAACAGGCGCGTCGGTTCTGACAAACAACTCGGCAGTGTCAGGTTCTGTTGACGTGGAGTCGTTTATGATCGGCGATGAAGCAAGACGTTCTTCAGCTATTTCGACAAATGCCGGTTGGCAGCGATCAATGGAGATGACGTCGTCTTTGCTGCGTCGCATGATGGTAATGGTCTTGCCAGTCCTGGCCTTCACCAAGAAGGGACCGTCGTACCGACTCTCCAGGGGATAGCGATGACCATCTTTGCGCACGAAAACGTGAGTGCACGTTGACAGGGCACTGGGAACGTATGAACGCTGCTGAACCGGACGTGGCAGAGTTGGCCTAAGTTTCGCCATATGACGTCGCAGTCTGTTCACATACGAAGACGGGTCAGAACCCGGTGCTGAAGAGTGAAAGAACTCTCCGGGTAATCTCACCGTAGAGCCGTACACGAGCTCCGCTGCTGTGGCACCGATGTCCGGTTTGTGCGTGGCTCGGATGCCTAGCAGAACCAGAGGCAGAGCGTCTGTCCAGGAGGTGAGATCGTGAGCCCTCAGGCCCGTTTTCAGCTGCCTGTGCAGCCGTTCCACCATGCCGTTGCAGGCCGGATGGAAGCTGGTTGTGCGCTTTCGTTGACAACCAAGCATGCGCTGCATGTCACTCCACAACGCCGACTCGAATTGAGCACCGCGGTCACTTGTGATGGTGGTTGGCACGCCGTACCTCGCGATCCAGCTGCTGATGAACGCACGTGCGACTGTCTCGGTGCGTGAATCTGGAATGGGGATGGCTTCCGGCCATCGAGTGAAACGGTCGACACAAGTGAGGATGTAAGAACAACCACGAGACGGGGGTAGAGGACCCACGAGGTCAACATGGATGTGGTCGAAGCGTTCTTTTGGTGCGTCAAATGTTCCGATTGGTGATTTGGTGTGACGAGTCACTTTGTTTTTCTGGCACTGGATGCAAGCTCTAGCAATGTGCCTCACTTCTCTATCCATATTGGGCCATGCGAAACGCTTGCTCACCAACTTCACAGTGGCGTTGACACCCGGGTGAGAAATGTCGTGGAGAAACTTCGTGTAAGGTTGCCTCAATGCCACCGGTAATACTGGACGCGAAGATCCGGTCGATTTGTCACACAGCAGTGTAGTGCCGTCTGTCAATTTGACGTCCTTGAGCTTCAGTGAGCCAGGTGAACGACGGATTTCCTCTATGGACGGATCCTCCACTTGAGCGTGCGCGAGTGCGGTGAAATCGTCAATGGGTACGCTTGGTTGTGTCAGCATAGTCACAGTACGCGATAGAGCGTCAGCAGCTGCGTTGTCCTTGCCAGGAATATGCCGAATGTCTCCGATGAATTGGCTGATGAAGTCAAGATGTCTCAGCTCACGGGGAGAATGACGATCGGATGCGGCACCGAGTGCACTCACGAGCGGCTTGTGGTCGGTGAATACACAGGGATGCTGCCCTTCGATTATATGTCGGAAGTGTTTCACTGCCAGGTACACACCGAGAAGCTCACGTCCAAAGGTGCTGTACTTGCGCTGTGTTTTGTCGAGTGACTTTGAGAAATATGACAGCGGTTGCCACTGATGGTTGACTTCTTGCTGCAACACTGCTCCTACGCCAGTGTCTGATGCGTCCACTACGATGCTGAGCGGAGCACCAGGCCGTTGATGGGCGAGCTGAGTTGCTTGTGACAACGTGTGTTTGATCGATTCGAACGCATCTTGTGTTGACACAGTCCAGGCGACTGCAGCTCTGGAGCGTTTGGCGCGGTGTGTGATGAGCGCATGGAGGGGCTGAAGCATATGGGCGGCGTTCGGAATGAATCTCTGGTAGTACGCTACCATACCCAAGAAGCGTCGTAGTCCGGACTGGCTGGATGGCAATGGGTAGTGACGTATGGCGTCCACTCTCTCAGGAAGTGGGTGGACACCGCCAGAGTCTACCATGTGTCCCAGGAACTTGACGCGTTTGGCACCGAGTACGCACTTGTCCTTGTTTACGACGATGCCGTACTGTTGAAGACGAGTGAAAACGGTTCGCAGGAGGTTCTCATGATGTGTTTCGGACGGACTGGCCAGTAAAATATCATCCAGGTATGCAAAGCAATGAGGAACTCCGCGCAACACCTCGTCGATGAACCGTTGAAAAGTTTGTCCCGCGTTGCGAAGGCCAAATGGCATACGCACCATTTCGTAAAGCCCAAACGGCGTTGTTATTGCGGTTTTTGGAATGTCCGCCGGTTCGACAGGAATCTGATTGTAAGCGCGTACCAAATCCAGCGTAGAAAATAACGTGCAGCCGTGCAGGTGCGTTGAAAAATCTCTGAGGTACGGCAGCGGGTACCTGTCAGGCACTGTGCGTGCGTTCAACCCACGGTAATCGCCGCATGGGCGCCACTCACCTGGTGTTTTCTTCGGCACGAGATGCAGTGGTGATGCCCAGTTGCTGGACGATGGGCGTATGATGCCGAGTTTCAACATCTTGTCGAATTCGCGTCTGGCAATGACATCGCGACCCTGTGGCAGACGTCTGGGCCTGAAGAACACTGGCTGGCCGGTGGTCACGATGTGGTGTGTGACTGAATGCTTCACCTGTGACGGTGCAGTGGGAGGAGCTGTCAGGTCCGTAAACTCGTCCAGGACGTGTTGGTAGGCGGTGAGCGGCATTGCAATCACCTGAATGCCGGGTGCTGCCAGCTGTAGAATCGAGCCCGTATTCAGGACGACGCCATCTCGTAGTAGCCGTTGCTGGTTGATGTCCACGACCAATCTGTGTGCTCGCAGAAAATCCGCGCCGATAATAGGCATATTTACGTCAGCGACCAGAAATGTCCACGGACACGTTGCGCCGTTGCCGAAGGTAACAGTGTGGTGTCTGGTGCCGTACATCTCAATGGCAGACCCGTTGGCGGCTCGTAGTCGTGTCTGATTTGCGGTGCGTGAAAAGCAATGTTTGCTGCTTTTCTATGGCAAGACACTCACTTGTGCACCAGTGTCTATGAGATATTTTTCATGTGTTGCCCTATCACTCACGAACAATAATGGCACTAACGTTGCATTGCCTCCCAAACACTGCGCCGCGTGCTGGGGGCTCTTCAGTTTAACGCCCATGAGCACGGAGGTGAGCATTTACGAGCATCGGCACCGAATCGCGCGTGGTAATGGCAGATCCGCCGCCGCTGTGAATGTGCTGGCTGTTGTGGTGAGCGTGATGCACTGTGGTGCGTCTCACCTCTACTGAAGGATTGACGATGCCGTGTAGGTCGTGGTGACGGTGATCGCCGGCGATTGTTGTACGCGACGGACTGCTGCCGATCACGTGACGTCGGGCGGTCATGCAGCGCTGTGCGTAGCTCCTTGTTGGACGTCTCCAGTCGTTGCACTGCTTCCACGAGTGTAGAAAGCACTTGCTCCAAAGCAGGTGGGTGCTGCTGCTGGATGGCCGTGACGTGCTGAGCTGCTGTGGGTCGAGATGAAAGACCGCTGGCCTCCAGGTATCGATCGGAGGCGCCGGCGAGCTCGTCCAGTGTGCTAGAAGCTGGCAGTAATGCCAGAGCAGCACGTGCTTCCTGTGGTAAGCGCTGAAGAAACAGTGTGCGAAGAAGGCCTGTGTCTGCAGGAACATCGCCAGCTGAACGTAGCTCATGCCGCATAGAGCGCAGTAGGGCGGTGGGCTTCTGGTCGCCCAGTTGTTGGTTGGACAGTAACGCATCCAGTCGACTGGCGTTTGACTGCGCGAGCCGTTCCCGCAGGGCGGTGCTCAAAGCAGCGAACGATTTGGGTCCACGTAGCACGTCCTTCAATTGCGTGGCGATGTGTGGCGGCAGGTTTGCCACAACAAGTTTGAAGCGCGTCTCGTCGCTCTCGATGCAGGCCACATCAAACGCACACTCCACTTGTACCAACCAGACTTCAGGATCCTCCGGTAGGAACACTGGCAGTCGGAATGTGGTGCTGGGTCTGGGTACCGCTTGCTCGGAGCCATGAGGCTGAGCGCCATGCGCTGCCGTGCTCTGCACGGGGTCACCAGTGTCGCTGATGGGCATGATGCCGCTAGCGATCAGTCCCAGTGGCTGTGGCAGCAGGTGTGCCGTGAACCAGTGGCGTAGTGTACGAGTGACGGAGGGTGTGAGACCCAGTCACTCACTAACGCCAACTGCAGCGCACTGGAACGACAGGCTGTGCCCTGTCTGTCGACCCGAAATCGACTACCCTACAGCGCGACGCTCGGTATAAAAACCTTCCGTCTTGCTAAGAGACGTCCGAGCTGGGAGTGCACCGCTAAGTGACACTAGCCAGACTCGACGGTTTAAAGCGAACGTCTGATGCCTCAGAATCAAATGTGCTCAAGCCCACCACTATGGGTGTCTGTCTCGGAGGAGTAACCGGCTACGGTATTCAGTCCAAGGCAGGCGGCAGAGCACAATCTATCCTTGGCAAAACGCTGTGAGGGCGATGTGGTCTTTAAAAAGACCGAAATGTATATTGCGTAGGTTAACTCGCTAATTTTACAGGGAGCGGGAGCGGTACCGTGGAGACCAGTCAAACTCAGAGCCGACGACGTGAAAGAGACCTTTATTGCCGAAAGTGCACGCTTTATATACCGCACGTTGTAACCGTACGGTGTGGTGTTACACGTGACGTCACTGCTACCGTGTGCAACATGATGAATGTGTATGTGTGTGTGTTTGTCTGACGCGCATGCGCGTCTAACATCTTGCGATAAATAAAACAGCAATAACAATCAAAAGCATATACAAACACCGTGCACACATAATTGTTATATAACGGAATTAATACGTAATGACACTCGCGGTAATACAGTGACAGTGATATAATTGGCAAATGCAAATACAATAAAACAGTGTACACATTCGACATACATGGAACAGAATTGATGTGTGTGGCTACAACGTAACTGCAAAGAACTCGCAATTATTTATATTTCGTACGTGTATCTATTTTTTCCCATATATATTGGTTCCTTGAAAAGAGAAAGTCAATACCAGCGTGGTTTTTCTATATTTAAACTTTGCATCTGCTAGCAAAATAATTGAAGATGAAAGCAGTGATTTAGAATAAGACCTGTTTTTTTCAACTTGTCAGCGTCATTTAAATGCCTATTTGTCTATTTGCTGCTGATTCAAATAACAAATAACAATACAAATTAACCAGTAAGCATATTCAGCATCCGTACAAATTACTATTTCCGTATACAATGTATTGTATCCGTAAACATACAAATTAGTAAGTAGACATATTCAGTATCCGTTTAGTCGGATGTAGTCGGTGAATTTTGACGGCGTATATCTAGACTCGACTGCTTCAAGTGTTCGTTAACAACGGCAATTTGTCTGAGCGGCTTATTATCACAGGCTCTGCCTAGCGAATTTCCCGCACTCTCGCTTTTTGTCTCAAACGGCCAGTTTCAGCGCCCTCTAGCGGATTGTCTCCAACTGTCACTTCAAACTGCGGTATGGTCTTGGCGCGCCCATGGCACGGGTCGAATTATGTAGAGGTTGAGAGCAACCGTGAGGTTTGTCTCAAATAGACATTGTCTCAATTGGGGTAGTCTCCCGCACTGAACCGCATCATGTTATGAGCCCGGTAATCAGCTCAGCTCTGTGCCGTAACAAAATAAATACACACACATATGTATATCTATATCATATGTATAACGGTAGAATTTAACGCTGTATCTCATGGACGGAAGATGATTTTCATTGTACAAATATAGCAATCGACACGGAATTACACAAACACACACACACACACACACACACACACGAGGCAGGCACAACACACACACACACACACACACACACACACACACACACACACACACACACACACACACACACACACACACACACACATACACACACATACACACAGACACAAAGAGGCCATCAAAACAATGCTATAGGAATGCTAAAAACAAACAAAATAATGAAATACTAAATATTTACGGCCAAAAAACAGCAAGCTAAAACAATTAAACTTGCTAACAATTAGCTTGCTGTTTTTTGGCCGTAAATATTTAGTATTTCATTATTTTGTTCGTTTTTTCAACAAAAGACGAAAACAGCTCAAATTTCAAAGTAAACTCTACCGCAAGCACACACACACACACACACATACACACACAGTGTATTGCTGTAGACAATAAATGTCTACAGCAAACCCGGGTATTAAGGGATATTAAACGCGAAAACAGCTTGCACATTCATATAGCGCGTAACTCAGCATAATTTGGACAAAAAGCAGCACAGAGTTGTCTAATTTATAATTGGCAACATTTGTGAAGTACACGCAACGCTTAAAATAATCAAATTAATTCATTGCTTTAGTGTAAACATAGGATACGTGAGAAAGCGAGCTGGTAATATCAGCAGCGTGAGAATTAATATGGGCAAAATTGCTGGTATAGTCAGCTTTACGCAGTGGCGATACCGTAACCAATGAGGTTTCTCCGAGGTGCGGTTATTGCTAGTTGAAAACTTTACCCAATACTCCGCCAAGACGACGTGAAATACCGTCGGCTATGACAATGTTTGGACGGTCCTACGGGGCCTACAATTCTTAAAAAACAATTTGTGAAGTCATCAATGACGCTTGTTTGACTATTTTGAACAGCTGAGTGCGAATAAACCCTCACATTTTCTGGTCCAAATAATTTGGTTAGCTTCTTTTTCATCATTTGCATTTGCTTTCTGTTGATTTGCTGAATAGTTCATGGTTTCTTTCATTCCATATGGAGCTGCGCTCAGCATTATCGGATTTACACAAATACTTTAAGCCGTCCGCTATGGCGAAAAATATTCTCACAAAATATATTCTATGCATCACAACACAGTAGAAGTGACAGGAAGCAGAGGTCGAAACAAACAGCACGCGGGAAATCGAATGTCGCTAAAGCGCAATGATTGCCTAATGCCTTCTGCTTCAAGCTTTCCGAGTGAAGCGCAGAGTAGTACTTCACTCCGCCTTCAGCATTGATAATGTAACACTGTGAAGCGCTTACTGGCGCATCGACATTGATAATGAAACACGCCCTAAGAGTATGAATTGCTTGGCAATGGAATCTGGGGTGCGAAGATTCCTGTTCAAAAACGATTTGTGTTGTATTCTTCTCTATTGTTTTCTTTTCCTGGAGAAAACCCTTGTTCTCTTAAGAGAATAGATGTACCTAAAACAATATTCCTCATGAATCTGTATAGTTATAATTATAATTTTAAATTTGGACTCCGTGGTGTAGTGGTTAGCACATCCACCTCACAAGCGTAGAGATGCGACCTAAAAAACGACGGTGTTTTAAAAAAAACGTTTTTTTTGCCAAAAAACCTCGACCAAAAAAACACGTTTTTATTTTCTTAAGAGGCATTGTGGTTTCATGTCCATCATGAAGCCTGGTATCTGAGAAAAGAAATCAATATGACAAATCACACCTTCCGAAATCACACCAGCACGCGCTCACTCCCACAACACAACTGACAAGGTCACAATTCACAAACGCCCAGTCGCATTACATACACATACACACAAGCTCACACGCACACACGCACTTAGCACAAAGGGCAAGTACCACTGTCCAATGTCACTCGCTCACATGCTCACTCACTTACACTACACCTCCCCATGATCTTAAGATCACTCAATCACCCTCTAATATATAATCATTGAAGCGCACAGGAGGCCTCCGTTCTCTAGTGGACCTTCGAGGCAAGTCGCTGCCTTGCTCGCTTTCAACACTCACATCTGGCTCTGCATTTCCGATTTCTTCGTGGTCGTTATCGTTGATCTCTTCTTCTTCTTCTTCAAACACAGGTCTGATGTCTAGCACATGACGAGGCACGCCATCCACCGAGATGTTAGTTGGCGATTGAATTCCAGTAACAATTCCTCTTGACCAGTGTGACGTACATTTTGCATCCGCCGGCTTCACCCAAACTTCATCTCCCATTGTAATACTTATATCGCGTTCATCCGTTGTGTTCCCTGTTACTTCATACTCCATGTTGGGATGTCGCCATTCATAAGTATGCAGGTGACGTTGAGGTACCGACAACTCGTCCTGTCCATGCTTCGGTGAGACGTTGTACCAGAACACGGCCATCAATGGTGATATCTGGGCTCTTTCTGCAACTGCTTTAATGGTGCGGTGATTTCTCTCGACGATTCCATTTCCACAGGGGCGATAGGCCGCTCTGAAGTATCTGCCCATTTTCCAACGGTCAAACGTCTGCTTCAGGAGCGTTGATCTGAAGGCGGTGCTGTTGTCCATGAGCACTTCTCTAACTGGACCTCTTTCGCGAAAAATCTCTTCCATGATGCTGGAGACCTGCTCAGCCGATTCAGCGCGCAACTTTCGCCATATAGCGAATCTCCCCGGTCCACAATCAAGTACTGATAGGAAAGGAATTTGCCGGTAGTGGGTTACATCGATTGCCAGTTGTCTCCAGTTCTCTGCAACATGAAGTTCACCTCGGGGATGAACGGTGGGCGCTGGATCGATTGATTGACATCGTCGACATGTTTTTACTATTCGCTGCACTTGTCTACGCATCACATTGGGATCGAATTTCCTGGCCAGGAAAAGCGTGCGATCAACACCCATGTGATGTTCATTATGCAACTGCTTCAAGATATCAATACTCAATCCACACATGTTAGGTTCATCATCCACTACGAATGTCCCTAGCCACTCTTTCCTCACTCGGGTCATAACATCAGCTTTGTTACACGTTGTCGGCACCAATTGAATGTTCAGCTCCAACTGAAGCTCATTCACCAGGTCGTTCAGGACACCAAGTCTCCGCTTCACTAGGATCTCAGCAGCACCTTTGGGTTTTACTCTGCATTCACACGACAACGTTGATTTTATCCATCCCATCACTGTCGCAGAATCCGTCCGAATTTGGATATTTTTCAAACCCCATTTAATTGCGATGTTGATCCCTCTGGTAACTGCTTCCAGTTCTGCGACATTGATGTGATGAAAATCCGTCTTTTTACGCAGCCAAGCTGCATCTTCGACCACAGCATTACAAATTTCAAGGACAGCTCCAATTCCTATATCACTTGCATCGCACCAGACAATACCAGATTCAACCTGTGGAACATTCCAACGTCCACCAACCGGATCGTCCAGCCGCACTCTTCTCACCATCTCTCGAGTCAATTTCAACGATTTTTGATCCACGACAGAGTCCCACCCGTTGGAATCAGTCAATCGCTTTATATAGCTGCATGCAATTCTCAGCCATCCTGCCACTGGATAATGCCCTAGCAGCTTTCCACAGATTGAGAACAATTCTCTCTTGGTCATATGGTTTCCCACGTTCGGCACATCGTTTCCTCGTTGAAACATGAGTACACCTTTGCTGTTTCTTCGTAGACTCAATCCAAGTACACTGCCACCATCAATCGGAGCAGGATCTTTTGAAATTAGTCCATATCTTCGTAAGTGCTCAATCACATCTGCTGGATCAACTTTTGACACATCCACCATAATATCATCAACGTACGAATCAGTGGCGTTTGCCACGGCTGATGACTGACCTAGCACCGTGCGAAGTATCCTAGTCATAATTCGAGGAGCCGAGCACAAACCGAAACCCAATCTGGTTAAACAGTACGTCACACCCCCATGTCTAACAAGCTGATACTTCCAGAGCTGTGGATCAACATGGATTTGAAGATAGGCTGATTTCAGATCAATCAGACACGCTGATTCGCCTACTTTCCTCCACTGTCTCAGTTTTTCAGTACACACGTCTATGAAGTCATCTCCAGTGTGACTACTAACGAATGTGTTCAACTCCCAAAAATCGATCACTGGGCGCACTTTCTTCTTTGTTGGTTGATGCACAGCAAGCAGAGGCAGCACCCCGTCTCTAACATCGTCGTGCCACGGGCGCAATATGTCTTCATCTATCCAACGCTGAAGTTCACTTTCGAACTCTTCCTTAATTCCACCCTTCAGTGTCTGCTCATAGCATTCCACCCTCTGAGTCAACACGGGAGCATCGTCCTTCATTTTCCACTCAACCGTCCATCGCTCGCCATCAAACTGTGCTGAAAAATCCTTATCATGAATACCACAGAACATTGCATTATTGATACCAACTCTACATGGCTTGCACACTTCATGCTCCAAATCAGTTTATTATTATTATTATTAATTACAGGCAAATCCAGTAGCATGGGAAGAGTGCAAGCACTATTACCACCCTAAGGTGGCCCCATGTACCGGAAGCGCCCAAAAGATTCAGAGAGAAAGAGAGTTCGAAGAGAAAAAAGTCTAGAAAGAGAGTTGGAAAGAAAATAATAAATAAATAACAATAAATAATAAACCATCATCCGATAACAATCCATAATGTCACTCCGCCCACGTTCCTCAATAAATAATAACAATCAACAATAAATATGTGATTCAGTAAATAACAGCCATCAATAAATAAGAATAAATATTAATAAATAAGTAATAAATAACAATCAAGAACAATACATATGATTCAATAAGAAACATCCAACAATAAATATAAATATGATTCAATAAGTAACAACAACACGAATAAATATGATTCAATAAACAATAACACCAATAAATATGATTCAATAAACAACAACAACAGTAAATATGATTCAATAAACAGCAACAACAATAAATATGATTCAATAAACAACAAAAACAATAAATAAGATTCAATAAACAGCAACAACAATAAATATGATTCAATAAACAACAACAACAATAAATATGACTCAATAAACAGCAACAACAATATATATGATTCAATAAACAACAAAAGCCAACACTGAGTAAAAGTATAATTTAATAAATAACAACAACCAATAATAAATAGTAATAAATAGAGAGTAAAATATGAATAAATATACAATTAATAAGACTCAACAGTCAATTCCGCTCTTTCAGTAGCATTTCATTTACTTTGGCCTTGAATTTGTTCAAATTGTTCTGCGAGAAAGCCTCCTCCTTCAACGTGTTCCAAGTAGACACAGTGGCCGGAAGAAAGCAACGTTGGAATTGTTTTGTACGACAGCGAATTACTAGCACTTTTTGGAGCGCATGCGTGATGGTAAGCAGAGCGTCAGTCGTGCTGAGTTTTTTGCGGTATGCAAATTGGTTTTCCGACAGCAGATTGTTGCTCTCCAGGTACTTGGACAGTCTGGAAGATATCAAGTGCTCGAAAATTTTGGACAGAATCGGCGTAATTGATATTGGCGGTAGTTTGCAACATCAGCTGAGTTGGTTCCTTTTGGTATGGGCGTGATATTCGCAGCCCGCCAACATGATGGAAACGAACCAGTCTTCATCAAGCGCCTGAAAAGAGCACTGAGCTTCGGAGCTAGAGTATCTGCCGTGTTCTTGAAAAATAGCGGAAACATATTCAGAGGGTCTGTTCCTCCGTGGGCATCAAGGTCTTTCATGAGATTCGCCACTTCTTTTGATCGGAAGGCAATGCCTTTGATTTTCGGGGCGAGGACAGATGAATCGTCAGACGGAATGGACCCTTGACATTGCTTGGTATTGAAGTAATCCATAAGCAACTCTGCCTTCTCTGTTGGGTTGATTTTGAGCTCACCGTTCGCTGAAAATAAAGGAGGGACAGACAGGTCATGTCCAAACACTGAGGATTTCAACGTTGACCACCATTTGTGGGCGTCATTGGCAGATGTTAGCTTTTCAGCAAGTTTCTTTGAGTGACGTGTTTCCGCTTCTGAATACACATGTTCAGCATGCCGTCTAGCCTCAGTGTAGACATTCCATGAATCGGCTGAGCGTGATTGGAGCCACTTGTGGTAAGCCTCCTGCTTGGATTCACGTGCGCTGCGACATTCGTTGGTGAACCAGGCTTTGTCATCAGAGCGAAAACGTAGTTTTTTAGTAGGCACTCTCCTTGAGATGACATCGGTAATGTATTTGTTCAATGCATCGATGGGGCATTCCTTCTGCTGCAGATTTGAAACTTTAATTTCTTTCAATTCATCATTCACCTTCACCCAGTCAACATTGTTCTTCATGTGCACGAGCCTTGAAATCGTGTAAGGAGAAACCTTCTGTCTCAATGTCAACTTCACGGACAGCGACGAGTGATCTGAACTTCCTATTGGAGCTTCCACGTTTACACTCACGATATCTGAGACGTCTGTCATAACCAAGTCCAAACAGTTTCCCGCTTGATGTGTGGGACCGGACACCATTTGGGAGCAGCCAGAAATGTTGCAGAAATCATATGCTGCTCTACCATGAGCGTCTGTAGGAGATGTCGACAAGAGCCACTCACGGTGATGGGCGTTCATGTCTCCCACAAATACAAATGCTCACTTGGTGTCCTTCTCCTGAATTGTTGACATGGCTGACAACAGACATTCGTAGATAGAGTCGTTACTGTCTGGATTTCGGTAGGCTCCAAAGATGTAAAAATTCATCAAGGCGGTGTTGACACGCAGCAGCATAAATTCATGACAAGTGCAGTCGTGCGCTGTAATTCTCGTTGCTGAAAAGCCTTTGCGTACGTACACTGCCATGCCACGCCGCCTGTTTTTTGAGTCGCGTTTGATTAGCAATGGCTTACTGAAACCTGACATCAAGAGCTCAGATTGGTCCCGATAATCGGACACAAGCGTTTCGGCACAGATAACGATGTCCTTGGAGCGACTGGCTGCTGTCAAATCTCTGATGTTCTTATACAAGCCCCTGATGTTGGCGAAAAGTATATTTGAAAATCGTTTTTGTGGTCGAGCAGGACCGGGATTCATTTCAACATCGCCACACATCATCAGCAGAAACGACAAATCCACGGTGTGAGAAGGCACACACACAACGCAAAGCAGACATACAAATAAACACATAATGCACGACGCATGCGAACACAAAAACACAACACATAACACATGCATACGAAATTTCACAACAAAAAACAAGCATACAACACACACAATACAAAGCTAACATACACACAAATACACACACAAGAAGACACTAGGAAACACATGTGAGAACAATTTATTGAGAGCTCATTGTTAAACACATATCGCAAGGCAAAATGTCCAATGGGCGACCACAAGGACAGAGTATGAGAGCAACACAGAATTAGTTGGCACCTCAGTGCGAGGAAAGAGCTGGGCGCTGACGGAAAACGGGAAAACCGGCCGTTAGCCGTCGGGGCGGGGCTACAATTTTCGGCCCGCCACATCAACAAAACAGACATGAGACAGAAAATAATACATATATCCATGAACAACACTTATATTTATAGACAAAGTTAAATTAAATCATATACAAACTGAACTGAAAAGTGACGAAAAAGAATGTGATGAGAGAATTCAGCAGGAAGATTGCAAAGCAACTATGGCTGCGAACCCTGATTCTCAATCACATTCAGAAACAAAATATAAAAATTCAAATATATAACCTGAAGTAAAAGAAAGATTAATTGACTTAAAAGTCTTAAACAGTCTTAAAAGTAAATGAATGAGCTCGCAAAAAGAAAATATCCGCCTTTAAAAAGGCAAATATTATCAATGAACAAGACGAGTAATGAAAAATAAAAATAACGCTAAATCAAATATAATAATAAAACAACTGAAATATAACTCAATGAACACTCAGCGTTAGCAGAAAGCAGGATCTGTCGTCGGTGAGCGTCAGCGAAGCGTAGACAGCCGGGCGCGAACGAGCGACGGAAAACACGTGCACACTCAGCGAGGGTTAGTCAGAGACTGTTCCGTCGTTTCTAACTGCTACTTCACAGCTCTCATAATCAAATCTTTTAAGACGTCCAAATCTCACACAACGATTCGCTATTGACACATATTCAAATTGTCCAATAAAATCCATCCCAAGAATTACATCAAATCCATTCACAACATCAGACAATACAAGTGCTTTTACTTCCACTTTTGAGCCACTCACCTCGATACAAACGTCACAGACGCCAGAACACAGAACTTCACGTCCGTCCACTGTCACAATACGCTTGGGTTGTTTGTGGTATATCAATCCCAATCTCACAGATATAATCGTTGTGGAGCATCCGGTATCCACCAGAGCCTTGGCTCGTATGCCAGACACGTCCACTGCTATACTGGGTAGTCGGTCATCAGGCGCCTTCACTGCACGTCGGGGAAAGCCACTGGCGCAGAGGCTCCCCCGTTCCCGTTTCCCGACTTACAACGTGCTGCCACATGTCCAATCTCGCCACATTGATAACATCTTACCGCATGCTTCGAGCAATGCCGGGACATGTGAGGCCCTCCACACGTGTAGCATCGCCCAAAAAATTTCTTCACAGAGGGCCTGACACCAGCAGGTCGACTGCAGGCCGCACCGGACTCAGTAGCACCTGCTGAAGCAGCCACAGTAGCAACGCTCGAATTATTCGTCTCCGTTCGCGCCAGTATCCGAGCCTTTGTCAAAAGGACACTCATTCCCACTTGATCGAACTTTTCTTCTTGTAAGCACGCAGATATCCGGTCAGGAAACCCACTCACAAAAGCTAGTTTTACAGCCACTTCAAGAGCATCACCTTTCCACCCGCACAATCCAGCCAGTCGTCTAATATTGTTGGCATATACGTCAACCTGTTCACCTTCCCACTTGATGTTCTTGAACATAACAAAAGACGCCACAGGGCTCGTGGTGAATGCATCTCTGAGCGTTGATTTAATAACCTCGTAATCAGCCTGCGCTGCGTCGTCCAGCTCAAGATACAATGACAGGGCAGCACCTTCAAGGAACAGCGGCACAAACGTCTGCAGCTCTGTCACACCTGTCAATCTTGCCACCAACTCTGCTTTTTTCAACCAAGCCATCACATCACCGATACCATCGAAACTCTTGAGCATTTCACTGCGCCATGACCTTGCACTCACTGTTGAAGCCGAAATAGCTTGTGGTTTCATGTCCATCATGAAGCCTGGTATCTGAGAAAAGAAATCAATATGACAAATCACACCTTCCGAAATCACACCAGCACGCGCTCACTCCCACAACACAACTGACAAGGTCACAACTCACAAACGCCCAGTCGCATTACATACACATACACACAAGCTCACACGCACACACGCACTTAGCACAAAGGGCAAGTACCACTGTCCAATGTCACTCGCTCACATGCTCACTCACTTACACTACAGGCATGCAAAGAATTCAAATTTTAGAAATGGTATATTTGGGATGTTCTGTAATGATTATTGACCCACAAAAGCAAATTTACCTTTTGGAGGCCGGTCGCAGGTTCGAGTCACAGAGTTAGTGCTCTGCGAGCCCCAGACTCTTAAGTCTTGGCTGTGAAAAATGTCCACACGAAATTCTTCCACGATACACAATCCCTTTTTTTCCAGCACGTGCTATCTCTGATCCCACACTTCCTGCTTCCCCTTGTTTTCAGAGTTTCCAAACGGCTTTTTGCCAATTCTCCACTCGAGGTTAATTCGCTAATTGTGGGTTATCACGTCAGTCACAGATTTTGTTTTTTTATGCTTATTTTGTTATATTATTCCATGTTAGATGATTCATGCACACCTATTTTATCTTTTTATTGTCATTTTATATTAGTTTTAACATACTCCCGGCACAGAGAGTAGCTAAATTTATTTAGCTCATTTATTGAATTAATTTGTGTTACCCCCGTAGGGGAGGCTGAGAAGGTGCTACTCCTTGCCCAAGGGAGACCTCCGACTCTGCATAGGGTAGGGACGTCTATCACCCTAAGGTAACCATGAAAGTCACCCGCATACCCTTTGAGTTTATATTTTATAGTTTATGTTTATGTAGTTTATCATGTTCACACTCGGTTTGTAGACGTTATCAGGATACACCTCACAAGTCGCCCGACGCAATCTTGCTCTTCATCAATTTGTCTTGTTCAATAGCGGCCAACCGTTTAGGACGCTGGTCTATCATCTGTGCTGACACTCTCGTTGTTGTATGTAATTCCAAGGGATAAAGGTGATTCACTGAATGACACACGGAAGGTTTGTTCGGCATTCTCAACATGACTCATCTCAATTTGCCGTCATTGCCCGGAAGCAATTTGATTATCTTCCCCATCTGCCAGAACACTCTCGGTTTCCGCTTGTCTTGTACGAGCACTATATCTCCTTCTCGCAGGCTGCTGGTCCAATCTTTTTCGTAAACATCTTTACTCATTTCTCTCAGTCCGAGTATATACTGCTGATACCAAGCACGTCTGTATTGTTCGAATAGTTTGTTCAATCTATCAGATAGCAGACTGATATCTTCAGCGTTCAACGTCTTTTTGTCCGGAGACCAAGTGTGATCTTCTGCATTTACATCAGTTGACAGGCTCAATCGTGGATTATTGAAAACTTTGAGCAATTTGTTTGGCGTTATTGGTTCATCTTCATCTATGTCGTTGTGCACATATGTTAGTGGTCGCCCATTAACAACGTGTTGTATGTCATAAAGTATCGTAAGTAATTCGTAGTAATCCAGTGTTGATCTCCAGATTGTCTTGTACAAACATGATTTCACCGTACGTATTTGTCTTTCGTACACTCCTCCGACCCAACTGGCTCTGGATGGAATCTTGTCATGTTTGATGGATAATTCTCTTATCACTCTCTCCCACTCACAGTCCAGTGTCACCTTATTCAGAAGTGACCCACCAGCAACAAAATATGAGGCATTATCCGTGTAAATGCTCTCCGGCACACAATATATGCTACAAAACCGTTTAAATGATAAAATGAAACTTCTAGTACTGAGATCAGGTACCAAATCCAAGTGTATACTTCGGATTCCGAGACAAGTATACAGAACAATGTAAAACTTCGACATTCCATCTTCACCATCCTTGACAAATATATGTCCTGTATAGTCGATAGCGGTGTGAAGAAACGGTTTCACTATTGACACTCTCTGTTTTGGTAGGCTCGTCATCTTCGGGTATCGAACCTTGATTGCGTTGATTTTTCGACATATCATACATTCCTTCAATCTCTTCTTGACGACTTGACGACCACTTGGTAACCAGTAACCCAGCTCTCTTATTTTGATCAAGGTAACACCAACACTCATATGCATACATTTATTATGTGCGTCGTCGATGATCAAGTTAGTGAGATAATTATTTTTACCCAAAAGTATCGGACATTGCACACCGCTTCCGTAAAAGCTAATATTATCCAGTCTTCCACGGCAACGAATCAGCCGGGTCTCTTCATCGATGTAGAGATTCAGGTCCCTTACGAGTGTTGGTCCCTGGTTTGATGGATATTCCTCGTCTAAATATTTCCGTTCATGGTAAAACGACTCGTCTTGATTGATCCTTAGCAAGTAATGTTTCGCTTTTTCCATCGTGTGCGACGATGTACGTTTCAGTTTATCCACAAAGGTAAAAACCAAGCTCATGACTCTTATCAGTTTCCTCCAGCTTGAACATTCATCGACATTGATTATAGCCGGCTGTCGATCTGACGCGATCATGTTAACTTGCACATTCAGTCGCTTGTTTCGGTGTTCAGATGATAAACACTCCAAATTGTGTTTTGGCCAGGAAAATACGTCATTTAACCACTCAGGGCCGTGCATCCATTTGTCAAAATGCTTCTCAAATTCGGCAACAGAAACGCCTCTTGTAATCAAATCCGCGGGATTGTCTTTGGTGTTAACATAGTGAAACTCTAACGGAACATTATACATCCTCTTTGTCTCTTCTGACGTTCGTATGATTTCCTTGATACGGTTTGTTGTGAACACGTTTTTGTTCGTCTTTTCCGATAGAATCCACTGTAGAGCAATTTGTGCGTCGGTCCATACACCCACATCTGATATCCGACCACTTGAAAACGACTCTAATATGGCTCGAAGACACTTCAGCCCGAGGCAGACAGCCATGAGTTCCAGTTGTGGAATCGACTTATTGTTTGGCGAGACTTTGGTCTTTGCGAATACAAGTCGGCACAACCCCTGACATACAGAGTAAATAGCAATGCCATAACATGATTTAGACCCATCACAAAATACATGTACAGTAATATCTTCATTAATAACCGGGTCCGCCGTCATTCGTGGAATCTTCAGACATTTCAGCTTATCGAAGTCAGTGCACAGCTTTTGGAACTCACGACCCACTTCTTCCGAGACGGGTTGGTCCCACTTCGTCCCTTCCTTCCAAACTTTCTGAATGAGGACACGCCCTCTCATCAGTACTGGCGCAAACAACGAAAGTGGGTCAAATATTTTACTGAGTTCACTCAGCACTTGTCGTTTCGTCGGATTATTGTGGTGTAAGAGACAAAAATCGGCAAGACTGAGACTGTCCTCTGGTATGTGGTACACATATCCGAGTAGTTTTTCCACTTGTAAGTGCTGATCATCAACGTTATCTTGTGCTCTGCTGAAATGTTCATTATTGCTTTTGAAATTTCTTAGATTAAATCCACCTTCTTTCATTATACGCTTATTCTCACGATGTACCTCGAAAAGTTCCTGTTCCGATGAGGTGGAATAAAGAAAATTGTCGACATATAATCGGCTGCGCAAGGCGTTAACTGTGACACAATCGGGATAATGATTGAGATGATTCAGCACAACACAGTTGAGAATAAATGGGCTGCAGTTCAGGCCAAACAAAATTGTATTATGCCTATATGTGATCAGCTCACCATTTTTCACCCAGAAGAAACAGAATTTATCTTTATCGGACACAGTCTTGTGCCAGTGGTCGACGTGAGTGGACGTGCTTTTGTGTTTCTTCCCTGGTGTTGGTCCTTGTTTTCCATTTCTGGCTTACGTTCAGTGTTTGTGTCATGTCGACGAAACCCTCTGCTATTGTGCAGCCGTGTACCTGTGGTGAGAGTGTAAACTCTGGCGCGCGCATCTATTGTGCAGGATGCCAGCGCACTTTCCACCCCTCGTGTGCCGCTCTTTCTTCAGCGGCACACACGGCCGTCAAGAAGCACAAGTTGTTTTGGCTCTGCCCGAACTGTGTGAGTGATTACGCGGCGACCAAGCGCGACCAAAGCAAGGTGTCGATTGAAAAGCTTTCTTCCACCCTGGAATGTCATCTGGCTCAGCTGAAGTCCGACCTCTTGAATGAGATGAAGTCATCCCAGAAGTCACCGTCATCTGCTCCGCATTCTGAGACATCTGCTTCATATTCGACCGTCCCCCGTCACTCCTACGCCGTCGTCCTGAAGCCTACCAACGCCACTGTGAAGACCGACACAGTTGAAAAGCTACTGGACGCTGTTCCGGTGGCACAGGCGCGACCAACGTCGGCAGGCGGGGTAGTCCTCACCTGCCACACGGAGGACGCTGCGAATCAAGCCGCCAAAAAACTTGAGGACGGCTTGGACGACGTAAGACTGAGTGTCCACCAGCGCTCTCCCTCACTTCTACCGAAGATTACGCTGACAAATGTGCCTCCAATTTCTCCCGAGAAATTGATATCCTCTCTACGCCTGAAAAACCCCATCGTTTCGTCCGCCCCTGCCTCGCAGCTCAAATTAATGTTCATTTACACTGCAAAAACGGGTTTGTCGCATGCAGTGCTGGCGGTTTCTCCGGAAGTTCGACGTGCAATCAAGTCTGTCGGTGATCGGCTCTTCATTGGCCTCCGCTGTTGTGTGGTGTACGACCGCTTCTGGGTTGTGCATTGCAGTCGGTGTGCTGGCCTGGGTCACCGTGCTGATCGCTGTCCGGTAGAAAACACCGTGACTTGTGGCTACTGTGCGGGCGCACATCAATCGTCGGCCTGTCAAAACCGCGATAGGGTCAAATGTGCAGACTGTTCCCGCCATTCGCGTCCATGTGACCACTCCTCTTTCTCATCGACCTGCCCCTCTTTCCTCGCTGTGCGTGAATCGCTCCGTGCGCGCACCATTGTCGCCCCTCTCTCCTCACCCTCATCCAGTAATCTTCCCCTCTGCAACTCTTCCACTGCGTTTTGACTAACTGACCGTCCTCCGCCATTTATCCCTCCCACTGTATTGTCTACCACTCTCTCTTCTCCTCCGCTTGCCTCCACTTCTCTTTCCTCCGTTCCTTCAATTTCTATTGGCCTACAAAACATTCGCTCAGCCCGCAACAAATCCTCACTAATTTCTGATCTCTTGTCTCGCCACAACCTTTCTATTCTGTTTCTCACTGAGACATGGCTACTTCAATGCGATGTGCCAGTGTTTTTGGCCCAACTCCCATCATCCTACAACCTAATGCATGTCTGTCGCTCCTCCTCAAATTCTTCTAAAACTTCGGGTGGCGGTGTCGGCGTTATTTTTAATTCTTCTCTAAGTATTTCCTTACTTTCTGATCTTTCATTCACATCAATGTCATTTGAGTACATCGCTACTTCTCTGTTTCTGCCTGCGTCGCCTAAGCTGGGCCTACTGCTTGTCTACCGCCATAATAACCCAGGCTCATCTTCTCAATTTATCTCTGACTTTGACACCCTTATTTCGTATTTTTTCCAACATTTTTACGATAATTTTATTATTCTTGGGGACTTTAATTTCTGGGTGGACTGTCCCCTATCACAGCCCTATGCTTCTGATTTTCTTTCTTTGCTTGAATCTTGGGGTCTTTCTGTTATAAATTCGGGTATTACTCATACTTCAGGCCACACTCTCGATCTTCTCATTTGTACAGCTTCATCCGCAAATTTAATTCTTCCCGGTCTGCTTACTTTCCCACCTGATGCCACCACATCCGATCATAGCTTCATTTCATTTGCTTTAAAACATCACAAACTGGCTTCTACACACTCACCAAAAACCTACTATGCACGTGATTACAGTAACTTCGACTCTTCCTATTTCTCTCTCCTCGTTTCTTCTTCTCTCTCTCCCACTATTTACAATTTCATTCCCCCTTCAGCCATCTCACACTTCATAAATGAATCTTTGTGTGATATTAATGAGGTTCTGTTCCCACTGCGCCGCCGCGTGATAAAGTCCTCTGTCTCGCCACTTCCGTGGTTAAATTCGGACTTACGCCACTTACGTGCAGAGACCCGTGCCCATGAACGACGTTGGCGCCGATTTCGCACTGAGTCCAGCTGGCTGTCTTTTTGCGACTCTCGCAATACTTTTCTTTCCTCTCTCGATCTTGCAAAATCTGTATATTATAAAGATAAGCTTTCATCCCGCTCAAATTCCTCTGACTCCAGGTGGCACACCCTGAAATCTATCACCGGTTTTTCCAAATCGGCTCCTTGCTCTATTTCTGCGTCATGTTTTTCATCTTTTTTCTGCGATAAACTTATCTTCGCCAGATCAAAGCTTCCTTCATCCTCCCTTCCTCTAACTTTTTCGTCCTCAAATACTTCCCTCGATGCCTTCTCACCTATCACACCTGCGATGACAATCAAGCTTCTAACTAAGCTACAAAAATCCAGGTGCCCCTCTGATCCAATCAACTTTCGTGTTCTCTCTGACTCCATCTTTCTGCTTGCTCCTGTGCTTACCCATCTTGTAAATACTTCTTTTCTTCATGGAAATTTCCTAGCATCTAAACACGCCATTGTCTCACCTATTCTAAAAAAACCTTCCCTTGAATCCTCCATCCCCAGCAATTTCAGACCTATTTCTTTGCTTCCTCTTCCTTCCAAGCTTCTTGAGGCTGCCATTCTTCCTCAGCTCCGTCCTTGCATATATTCGGCCCTAGATCCATGTCAATCTGGTTTCGTTTCCGGGCACTCAACTGAAACTCTGCTCCTCTCTCTGCTTAATGATATACTTGCTTCTTTTTCCGTGGGTAATTCTGTGCTTTTCATTTCGCTTGACTTTTCTTCCGCTTTTGACCTTGTGAACCACTCCATCCTCCGCCAGGATCTACGGCATGCCGGTCTTTCTTCCTCCGCGCTGTCTCTATTGTCATCCTATCTTGCTGATCGGTCATTTTCGGTACGCTGTAACTCCGAATATTCATCTTCTTCTCCTATTATTTCGGGTGTTCCCCAAGGCTCTCTTCTCGGTCCTCTTTTGTTTAATCTTTATGTTTCTTCTCTTTGTCCGATCCTCCGCACCTATCCTATATCTTTCCACATTTATGCGGATGATATCCAAATTTATTTCCCTTTTTCGTCCTCTAACAGTTATCTCATTGACCAACTTCTATCCAACATTGCTGCCTGGGCGACCTCCAGAGATCTCCTCTTGAATCCCGATAAGACAGAGTATATTTTATTTCACCCTCCTAGGATATCTCCGAACTGTCTTCATTTGTCCCTCTCCTCTCATATTCGTAGTTTGGGCATTGTCTTTGATCCTTCACTTGATTTCTCCAAACATCTTTCAAACCTTACTCGATCCTGTCGATTCATCCTGCGCCAACTCTACCCTATACGCCGACACATCGACGAATCCTCTGCACTGCTTCTTGTTAATTCCTATATCTTCTCCCGTCTCGACTATTGCAATTCTCTATTTTTTCACCTACCTCAAAAATCTCTTCGATCCCTTCAGTCAATCATTAACCTTTCCTGTCGTTTCGTTTTGCGTCTTCCACCTAGGACACCAACCTCTGTACATATTCGGCAACTAGGCTGGCTGCCAGTCCCTTCGAGGATCCATCATAAGCTCTGCTGTCTTGTATATAAACTTCTTCACTCGCCTTCTCCCCCTTCCTACTTACTTACCCTCCTACAGTGTAACGAGCGACCTTCCAGTCGTCGTCCTGTACCTCTTGTTTCTCCTCCTGCTCTTCATGAGTCAAACTGGTCAGCCAAGTCTTTCTACTTTTCTGCTCCCCGTCTTTACAATCAACTTCCTCCTCATGTCCTGAAGCAAAAATCATACTCCTCATTCTCTTCTGCTCTGCAAAAAATTTTGCTATCTTTGCCCACACCTCTAACTCCTCCATTCCGACAGCACTAAATCTTGTTCTCTCTACATTCGTTTTTCTTGGTTACCAGTGTTAATCTATGATGTGATGTGTCATGTGATGTTTGTTACTGTGTAAGATATTTATTTTGCTGTTTTATACTCGTTTTTCTCTTTTTTATCATGTGTGTTATTTTTGCTGGCTCATGTATTTTCCCTCTATGAGCTAATACTCCTTTATATTGTTCGCACCAGTTTATCTCTTTTACGCGCCTCTGCTCTACTTGGCGCTATATCAAATACATGTTTGTTTGTTTGTTTTTGTCTTCAAGAAAATTTGTAGGAAAGCTTTCTCTATATCTCCAATGAGTGTGTACTTGTTTATTCTGAACTTCAACAGAAGCGAAAGCAAATTCGTGAGTAGATTCTCTCCTTCGTCACATGCCTCATTTAGTGAAGGGTTCGCTCCATCTTTGTAGCTGCAATTGAACACTGCTCTGATCTTGGTCGTGTTAAGATCACCTGATTTGATGACGGCGTGATGAGGGATAAATATACGAGACTCGCCAGTGTCCTCAACGCGTTCAATGATGCCCCGTTTTTCTTGCTCTGAGAAGATGCTGGAGTACTCTTCTACCAACCCTCGTTTCTCCAGGGTGTTGTGTAGTTTTCTTGCTGCTGCTATTGCTATTTTCTTGCAGTCAGGGACTCGTTCAACTTCCTTTTTGAATGGTATATCCACGTAGTATTTCCCATCTGTTTTCACTATACTCTTAGTGAACTCATCCGCCTGAGATATGTTCTGATCATCGTCTAGTCCAATCGATTCTTGGTTGAAAATATTGTCGAGTTGAAGGTCAATATCGGCATCTGATCTCGCATACACCTGCGGATCAAAGAACTTCGGACATGGATTTAGTACCAGGTTCACAGACCGCTCAACGCCAATCTCGGCGTTTGTATCACTCTTAGTGGGTTCATCGGAACATTTGTTCAGCGGCCCGACCAGTATCACTCCCTCACTTGTGTTTATTGCAATACCATCCTCCATTGGAACTGTCTTCATTGTATGAATCTGTGTGATCAGGTCTGCTCCGATAAGACAGTCGAACCCTTTTATTTCGTCCGATTCTGACGATGTGAATGAACAGTCCGCCAATCGTATACCCTTCTGCTGCATTTCGTGAACAACCTTTGTGATTCCAGGAACCTCGTAGTCGAGCTCCAAGTTGGGCTCAACAAGAAAGTACGCACGTACGCGATTGGGGGGCGAGAAGATAAATTCACATGACACCCGGTCGTACGACTTCTCTTGCGTCCCTGCAAAAGTTTTGATTGTGTATAAGTCGTTGCTCACGGCTTTCATTTTCAATTTATTTTGCAATGATTGGCTAACATAGGAACATTGCGCACCTGAATCAAGAAGACATCTGACAAGTTCACTGTTTTGTCCGTTTGAGAACACTGCTGTTATAGAAGGCAGAAAAACTTTAATTGCTTTCAATTCATCATTCACCTTCACCCAGTCAACATTGTTCTTCATGTGCACGAGCCTTGAAATCGTGTAAGGAGAAACCTTCTGTCTCAATGTCAACTTCACGGACAGCGACGAGTGATCTGAACTTCCTATTGGAGCTTCCACGTTTACACTCACGATATCTGAGACGTCTGTCATAACCAAGTCCAAACAGTTTCCCGCTTGATGTGTGGGACCGGACACCATTTGGGAGCAGCCAGAAATGTTGCAGAAATCATATGCTGCTCTACCATGAGCGTCTGTAGGAGATGTCGACAAGAGCCACTCACGGTGAGGGCGTTCATGTCTCCCACAAATACAAATGCTGACTTGGTGTCCTTCTCCTGAATTGTTGACATGGCTGACAACAGACATTCGTAGATAGAGTCGTTACTGTCTGGATTTCGGTAGACTCCAAAGATGTAAAAATTCATCAAGGCGGTGTTGACACGCAGCAGCATAAATTCATGACAAGTGCAGTCGTGCGCTGTAATTCTCGTTGCTGAAAAGCCTTTGCGTACGTACACTGCCATGCCACGCCGCCTGTTTTTTGAGTCGCGTTTGATTAGCAATGGCTTACTGAAACCTGGCATCAAGAGCTCAGATTGGTCCCGATAATCGGACACAAGCGTTTCGGCACAGATAACGATGTCCTTGGAGCGACTGGCTGCTGTCAAATCTCTGATGTTCTTATACAAGCCCCTGATGTTGGCGAAAAGTATATTTGAAAATCGTTTTTGTGGTCGAGCAGGACCGGGATTCATTTCAACATCGCCACACATCATCAGCAGAAACGACAAATCCACGGTGTGAGAAGGCACACACACAACGCAAAGCAGACATACAAATAAACACATAATGCACGACGCATGCGAACACAAAAACACAACACATAACACATGCATACGAAATTTCACAACAAAAAACAAGCATACAACACACACAATACAAAGCAAACATACACACAAATACACACACAAGAAAAACACTAGGAAACACATGTGAGAACAATTTATTGAGAGCTCATTGTTAAACACATATCGCAAGGCAAAATGTCCAATGGGCGACCACAAGGACAGAGTATGAGAGCAACACAGAATTAGTTGGCACCTCAGTGCGAGGAAAGAGCTGGGCGCTGACGGAAAACGGGAAAACCGGCCGTTAGCCGTCGGGGCGGGGCTACAATTTTCGGCCCGCCACATCAACAAAACAGACATGAGACAGAAAATAATACATATATCCATGAACAACACTTATATTTATAGACAAAGTTAAATTAAATCATATACAAACTGAACTGAAAAGTGACGAAAAAGAATGTGATGAGAGAATTCAGCAGGAAGATTGCAAAGCAACTATGGCTGCGAACCCTGATTCTCAATCACATTCAGAAACAAAATATAAAAATTCAAATATATAACCTGAAATAAAAGAAAGATTAATTGACTTAAAAGTCTTAAACAGTCTTAAAAGTAAATGAATGAGCTCGCAAAAAGAAAATATCCGCGTTTAAAAAGGCAAATATTATCAATGAACAAAACGAGTAATGAAAAATAAAAATAACGCTAAATCAAATATAATAATAAAACAACTGAAATATAACTCAATGAACACTCAGCGTTAGCAGAAAGCAGGATCTGTCGTCGGTGAGCGTCAGCGAAGCGTAGACAGCCGGGCGCGAACGAGCGACGGAAAACACGTAAACACTCAGCGAGGGTTAGTCAGAGACTGTTCCGTCGTTTCTAACTGCTACTTCACAGCTCTCATAATCAAATCTTTTAAGACGTCCAAATCTCACACAACGATTCGCTATTGACACATATTCAAATTGTCCAATAAAATCCATCCCAAGAATTACATCAAATCCATTCACAACATCAGACAATACAAGTGCTTTTACTTCCACTTTTGAGCCACTCACCTCGATACAAACGTCACAGACGCCAGAACACAGAACTTCACGTCCGTCCACTGTCACAATACGCTTGGGTTGTTTGTGGTATATCAATCCCAATCTCACAGATATAATCGTTGTGGAGCATCCGGTATCCACCAGAGCCTTGGCTCGTATGCCAGACACGTCCACTGCTATACTGGGTAGTCGGTCATCAGGCGCCTTCACTGCACGTCGGGGAAAGCCACTGGCGCAGAGGCTCCCCCGTTCCCGTTTCCCGACTTACAACGTGCTGCCACATGTCCAATCTCGCCACATTGATAACATCTTACCGCATGCTTCGAGCAATGCCGGGACATGTGAGGCCCTCCACACGTGTAGCATCGCCCAAAAAATTTCTTCACAGAGGGCCTGACACCAGCAGGTCGACTGCAGGCCGCACCGGACTCAGTAGCACCTGCTGAAGCAGCCACAGTAGCAACGCTCGAATTATTCGTCTCCGTTCGCGCCAGTATCCGAGCCTTTGTCAAAAGGACACTCATTCCCACTTGATCGAACTTTTCTTCTTGTAAGCACGCAGATATCCGGTCAGGAAACCCACTCACAAAAGCTAGTTTTACAGCCACTTCAAGAGCATCACCTTTCCACCCGCACAATCCAGCCAGTCGTCTAATATTGTTGGCATATACGTCAACCTGTTCACCTTCCCACTTGATGTTCTTGAACATAACAAAAGACGCCACAGGGCTCGTGGTGAATGCATCTCTGAGCGTTGATTTAATAACCTCGTAATCAGCCTGCGCTGCGTCGTCCAGCTCAAGATACAATGACAGGGCAGCACCTTCAAGGAACAGCGGCACAAACGTCTGCAGCTCTGTCACACCTGTCAATCTTGCCACCAACTCTGCTTTTTTCAACCAAGCCATCACATCACCGATACCATCGAAACTCTTGAGCATTTCACTGCGCCATGACCTTGCACTCACTGTTGAAGCCGAAATAGCTTGTGGTTTCATGTCCATCATGAAGCCTGGTATCTGAGAAAAGAAATCAATATGACAAATCACACCTTCCGAAATCACACCAGCACGCGCTCACTCCCACAACACAACTGACAAGGTCACAACTCACAAACGCCCAGTCGCATTACATACACATACACACAAGCTCACACGCACACACGCACTTAGCACAAAGGGCAAGTACCACTGTCCAATGTCACTCGCTCACATGCTCACTCACTTACACTACAGGCATGCAAAGAATTCAAATTTTAGAAATGGTATATTTGGGATGTTCAATGAATTATTTTTTATCAGCACAGGAGTTATTCATTCTATTAGTGACCCTATCAAATGGAGTTATCATTAAATATGCACAATACAATTGTTATAATGTGTAGAAAGCCTTAATATCATTGTTTACACGGTACTGGGCGGCAATTCTATGTACAGTACAGTTTTTGCATTTAATTATTGAGGTAATCATTGTGTAAGAAAGCAGGGTTTGAGAACCGTTTTTATGCTAAAATCTGAAACTGTTTTGAAAAAAAACAGCAGGTGGCATAATTTATTTTTATTGTTTACATATTACCTTCTTCCTACCAGAAATGAACTACGTTGATTATAATAAGTTTCATCATTTCATTCCGCAGATCAATTATTTGCAATTATTTGCAAGTATTTGTACTGTACAAACACTGCAAATATTTACACAAAGACTACAAATATACACACAAACTTAGTGTCCCTTATGAGACTACGAATAAATGCGGGTCAGAGTGGCAACCCTGACGAGAAAAACGGGCAATATTTTCAGGTAGGAAAAAACGACTGAGGAAATATATTTAATGTACAAAAAGGTATTTGAACACAAATAACTACATCAAAGAAACCATCATCCATAAAACCAGTTCTAAAAACAGGTTACTAATAAAAACCCAATTAATTTGGTTCAACTTTCCTTGATCTGCCGCCATTATTTTTCAAAACCTCTACATCTACGAAAACCGTTTAAAAATTATTTTGACAAAAAACCTTTTTTAAAAAAAACAGTTTAAATCAAGTGGTTTAACCAGCCGCTTATACCAGCAGGCTACTTGCTATACAAAAGGTATTTGAACGCACATCAATCAAATCTATCTTCCATAGAGAATGTTCTAGAAAGCATTGTTTTATTAAAAATGTGTTAGTTTCAATAAACGTTTGTCAAAAAAAACACTTGACAAACCAATTAACTTGTCTTGTTCTGCTGTCAAGATTTTCTGAATCTGTACATTAATAAAACGAATTTAAAACGAGTTTTATAAACATCATTGCTATTTTTCATATAAAACATGGTTTCTTTAAAAAAAAACACATGATTACTCAATTAATTTGTTTTGTTCTGCTGACAAATTATTTCAAATGTCCACATCATTAAAACCATCTTTAAAAACATTGGTTTTCTCAATGAAAAAAACCTAAACCACCGGACCCGGATGCACTTTCAAACAGTCTCCTGAGGTATTTATTGATCAATATTTTTGTTTTTTATACAAATACAGTAGCATGGAAAGCGTGCAAGTGGCATGGAAACCATTTTCATCCAAAATTCTTGAGTCCGCCATTTGTCATCAACTAGCATCTTACCTCTACAACAACCGTCTTCTTGATGACCTACAATCAGGGTTTGCTCCTTATCGTTCCACTGAAACTGCTCTTGTCCGCCTTCATCACGATTTACTTTTTCATTTTTCTCAAAAATTTCCCGTAGTCATCACTCTCCTTGATATGTCATCCGCATTTGACCTTGTTGATCACAAAATTCTTGTTCAGGATCTCTTCTCCATAGGAATCTCTCATTCTGCTCTTTCTCTTCTCACTTCCTATCTCACTAATCGCTCCTACTCAGTTCTATTTGATAGTTGTCGGTCTCAAAATTTCCCTTTTTCATCAGGTGTCCCCCAGGGCTCATCACTTGGTCCTATCCTTTTCAACGTTTACATGACATCTCTATGTCCAATACTGCGAAATTTATCTATTCCTTTTCACATATACGCTGATGACGTTCAGTTCTTTCTTCCTCTGTCTGAGCAAAACAATATTCCGCATATCATCAATAATATCTCAGCGTGGGCTTCTTCTCGTTCGCTCATAATAAATTCCTCAAAAACTCAATACATCGTACTTCACCCGCCTAAGATCCATCCTCCTCTATCTGACTTTCCTCTTTCCTCATCAGTACGTGACCTCGGTGTCTTACTAGATCCTCCTTTGTCATTTCAAAAACATTTTACTTCTACAGCTGGCACCTGCCGTCTAATCCTTCGAAACCTCTACCTCATCCGTCCCTACATTGATTCATCAATTGCACAATCTCTGGTATCTGCTCTCATCATTCCTCGTATTGACTACTGTAATTCACTGTTTCTTCATCTTCCACAGAAGTCACTCAACATTTTACAATCTATCCTTAATCAAGCCTGCCGCTTCATTCTTCGCCTTCCTCCGCATCATCCCACATCATCCCATCTACGTGATCTTGGTATTCTTCCTATTCCTTATCGCGTTCAACACAAAATCTGCAAACTCACCTATAAACTCTTGCATTCTCCTGACTCTCCACAGTATTTACTTGAACTTCTTTCTCCACATCCGTGTCCTCGTGATACAAGACAAACTAAAATCCTTCTTGAACCTCGTTGTCACTGTGAATCTTCTTGGTTTACACGCTCCTTCCAACACGCTGCTCCTCGCATATACAATAGCCTCCCATCTCACCTACTGTCCTCTCCCTCGCTTAAATCCTTCTCGAAACAGCTACATTCTCACCTTCTTTCACAGTTGAATTAAACATATTGCATGTATTGAACTATTTGAATGCTGCTGTGCAATTTGATGGCTTGTATGTGTTTGTTTTTTAAATGTATATATGTGTATGTGTGTATATATATATATGTGTGTGTGTATATGTATATGTTTATGTATATATATAGCCTGCTGGAGGCTCAATACATTGAAGTGCATAATTACCACCCTAAGGTGGCCCCATGCACCGGAAGCGCCCAACAGATATAGAGAGAAAGATAGTTTGAAAAGAAAAAATTCTAGAAAGAGAGTTGGAAAAGAAAATAAATAAATAAAATAAAATAAATAACAATAAATAATACACCATCATCCGATTCCACTCTATAATGTCACTCCGACCACTTTCCTCATTAAATAGCAACAATAAAAAATTAATATGCGATTCAATAAATGACAACCATCAATAAATAAGAATACATACCAATAAGTAGGTAATAAATAACAATCACACACACGCGCATAAATATGTGAAGCGAAGCAAATTAGTAATGTAGGTTATGCCCATTTTGGTTGAGGCGTTTAATGAAAATGCGGACAATGAAACTTTGTTGTGAATATGGCCATGTGAATATATAATTAATAAATTCATAGGTGTTTATTGAATATTTATTTAGAGGGTAATATTTTGATAAAAAAATTATTCTCATTGCATGCTTTATCATCTTTTTAAGGCACAAAAAGAAAAATAATTCATCTTCTATCCAATATAAACCCACTGAGAGATTTGTTCCAAAAGATAATATTAAAGAAAGTGACGGTTGGTATCTAGTTGTTCACTACAATACTCCTCAATGTACAAGTGATAGACAGTCGGGCGCGATGTTTTTGCTGATACCACGCACGAACTAGCCATAACCATTCTTAACTACACTTCTACACTACACATACTTCCTGACACACGCACTTACATGACACTATACACGTACACCAACACACACCTGTACATCGACAACACAAGCACACCCAGACACCTCAAGCAGATCATTACACGTCGACAACTGGAGCACATGGGCGTACCCAGACACCTTACAAACGAAGGTACACTCAGGCACCTCACACACACAGAAAAAATCAGAAATCTGGCACACATGGTTACGCACAAATACCTGGAGGCGAAATTTTCCATTCGAACTGTAATTTTTCCCCGTTATCAATCTACAATATCGGCACCCTTAGCGCAGTTTAAAAAGTTTTGTTCGGCAAAGTTTATTGTTGAAATTGTCAAAAAGAAATGATCAGGTCCAACAGCAGCACGTTAAATATTATGTCAATGAACTGTAGAGGACTGGGCGAAGTAAAGAAAAGACGAGATGTTATCAATTATTTGAAGACAAAAAAAGACAACAACGTAGTATTTTTACAAGATACCCATATGACAAAGGAAAAGATACCGTTGTTCAACTCAATATGGAATGGAAGCTGTTACCATTCGATTAGTGAGAAGTTCCCCAACAGTAGAGGCGTTGTCATCTGCTTAAACAAAAACTTTTCACATACGCAGTTGGAATGCGAGACTTCCAGCACAGGCAATTTTGTATACGTGAAAATATTAGTCGATAAAGAGTCGTACGCCCTGATCAATATTTACGGCCCAAACGAGGATTCACCTACGTTTTTCCAAACAATAGACGAACTGTGCAAATGTTCACATGCTGATCATATAATCATTGCCGGTGATTTTAATTTCACGATGAACCAGTCCAAAGATACTCTGCACTACAAAAAGGAACACAACTTGAAAGCGAAATACGTATTCAAGCAAACCGCAAATAATCACGGCCTGATTGATATTTGGAGAAACTTGCATGACGACGAAAATGTGTATACATGGTTCAAAAAAACACCGTTAAAATGTAGCCGACTTGATATGTTTTTTATTAGCGACCACTTAGCAAACAGAGTGGAAAGTTGTGAAATCGTTCCGGGCTATAGAACTGATCATTCAATGGTAAAACTTAAAATAGCAACGTACGTAAACAGAGGGCCCGGTTTATGGAAATTCAATGACTCACTCTTAGACGATGACGAATACGTGAAGAGAATAAATGCTTGCATTATAGAGACAATTAATATGTACAACACACAAAAAAGAGTGTTAGAATTGAAGCAGCTGGACGTGGACAACTTGAGAGTTAACATTAGTATGGAGCTGCTGTATGAAACCTTACTGCTAATGATTCGCGGGGAAACAATCAGTTACAGCTCTCACAGAAAAAGAATCATGAAACTAGAGTTGGCCAAACTGGAAGATGATATAAATGATCAACAGGCAAAATTCAACGTTTCAAAAAGTCCACAGGATTTTGCTCGAGTAGAAGAGGCAAAACAAAGACTGGAGCTGAAACGTGAAAAAATTGTACAGGGGCTGATAATCAGATCAAAGTGTAACTGGCATGAACAAGGTGAAAAAAGCACAAAGTATTTTTTAACATTAGAAAAAAGAAACGCCATCAGAAAGTCAATAACATATTTGCATCACGAAGGGGAAAAAGTAAGTGAACAAGCTTTAATATTGAAATTGATGGGCGACAAAATAAAGTTAACATACAAAGCAGCGGCGACAACACCAATAGATCCACGAGATATGCAAGCTTTACGAAAGATCACAAGGGAGCAAGCAGTTCGCTTAGAACAACAAATTACGCTCGAAGAACTCAAAGCCACAATGTCAAGAATGAAAAGCGGTAAATCACCAGGACCAAATGGTTTTACGATAGGTTTCTTTAAAAAATTCTGGGACCCAATCGGCCATATCTTACTTAAAGCGTTCAAAGAAACACAGTTAAGAGGTGAATTAATACGATCACATAATGAGGCATCAATAACCATGATTCCTAAGAGTGGTACCACGGGCCACCAGATTAAAGATTGGCGTCCAATATCCTTATTGAACGTAGACTTCAAGATTTTATCAAGGACGATTGCCGAAAGGATCAAACAAGTAATTCCAGGGTTGATCAGTCAAACACAAACTGCATATATCCGAGGGAGAAACATCGCTGAAAACTCCAGATTGGTATTTGACCTCATCCACCATTGTCACAAAAACCAAATTGCGGCCGTAATCCTGGCAGCGGATTTCCAATCGGCATTTGATACAGTATCGTGGACGTATATGGAAAATATTCTAGAAGCACATAACTTTGGGCCTTTGTTTAGAAGTCTTATCAATTTGTTATATTTCAACAAGCGAAATTATTCCAGGATAGGCATGAACGGATATATAGGTGAAAAAATATTCCTAGAACGCGGAATTAGACAAGGTGATCCTATATCAGGCTATTTGTTCAACCTCGCAGTAGAATTAATTGCTGTCAGGCTTGCAAAAGCAAGTGACGTCCGAGGAATCCAAATACACGATCAAGTTGAGATAAAAATATCACAATATGCTGACGATACTGTTCTATTTCTCGAAGGTGACGCCCAAAATATTGAAAATGCAACCAACGAACTGGTGAAATTTGCAGAGATGTCTGGACTCAAACTGAATCAAGCAAAAACCAAGCTGCTTGCCCTTGGTGGTTATGCTCCAGTTACCCCAGCCGTAAGCAACAATTGGGTAGAAGAGCTGAAAATACTAGGAATACACTACACCGCGGACAATACGAGAATAAGAGAAAACTACACGAGAGTCATGAAAAGTGCAGAGTTAGAGCTGGCGCTGTGGTGCAAGAGAAATTTGACGCCAATAGGAAGAATAACGATAATAAAAGCACTTATCATATCCAAATTTGTGCATTTGTTCAATTCCATTCCAAGTTTAAGCAAGAATCAACTGAAAAATTTGTCAAGTATTCTGTTCAAATTTGTATGGAACAATAAGACAGATAAAATTAAGCGTAAACAACTTATTCAGAACTACAGCGAAGACGGATTATGTATGATCGACATCGTAGCTTTCATGCGCAGCATAAAGGCTCGATGGATAAGTAAACTGGCGAACGAAACAGACGGACTCTGGACTAGCTTAGCTAGGCTAAGCATTCCAGACGTCGGCGATTTAGTGAATTACGGAACACAAAAATTGAAAAAAATTGAAAGCAAAATAACAAACGAGTTTTGGAAGGACGTTATAATAGCCTGGCGATATTTTATCGAAAACTCCAATCAGGAAGACAGCACCATCATCTGTGAAAGTTTATGGTACTCCGATTATACGAAATATAAAAGCAGTAAAATTCACAAATGGGATAACGCAGGAATTCGCTTTATAGGCGATATAATAAACACAGAAGAAGCAAGAGTTTTAACGCTTGAGGAAATGCAGAATAAATTCAATATAAAAATTGATTCTCTCAATTTCACTGGCCTTCTAAAAGGAATTGATAAAATAGAATCTGTACTGCAGCATTCGAGTCATTACATTCAACCCAACATTCCCTATCGAGGGTGGATGATAAGAAATACGACAAAATTCAATCGATTTGCATATAAAAACATGATTTCATATAAAACGAATAATTCACAAGTGGAATTGGGGAGAACGAAAAGAAAATGGATAGAAGATATTGGCCACTACAGAGCAGGAAGTATAAACACCATTAAATCAGTGACAAATTCCACAAACTTGCAATACTTCAACTACAAAATCACTCAAAGAATCATCCACACAAACAAAACCGCATATTTGATCGGCATGACAAAATCACACACATGCACGTTCTGCAAAACACACACAGAAACGATATTGCACCTTTTCTGGAGCTGCCACGTTACAAGAAAATTTATACAAGAAATGAACACACACGTATTGGAGCCACTAGGTTTCCAAGTGAAAAACGAGAAAAAATGGTTTTTCCCGGTTGAAAGGAACTTAGAAACATTGATAATTACTGTCGCGAAAAGATGCATTTATACTTCACGTTATATCGACGCGAAGCCGCATATAAAAGCACTAATAGTGTCAATTATGAACGAATACGAAATAGGTCAGACATGCCGCAAACAACTACCCGATAGAGCCAAGCATGAAATGTGGAGGATATGGGAGCAGAAACAGAACGAGATAACGTGTCACTTCAATATGTCGTAATAGTGGTGAGTCATGAAATACGAGCGGCAGAGTGACAAGCTTTGACGCGACGGACTCGCGTATATGATGATCTGTTCACTTGGATGATACCTGTAACGTCCGCACATCGGTATATGTGCAGTTGATGTTAAAGAATTCGGCGCATTCTGTGGAATAGTGGGCGCGCTCAATGGATCATTTGACACAATTTCTGGAGAATTTGTTGAATTGTCGTTCATTGTATAGCTTGTACCGTACCGCTCATTGTATAACTACAACGCAAACATTAGACACTATACGGGCAAACGTAATGCCGTCCACTAGTGTGATTCACTGAAATGTTCCCGATGCGAGTAGTTTGTGCTGGTGCCTCGATTGAGTTGTTTTGCGTTTCAATGTTTCAGCCAAAATGTACAGTGGTTGTTAAATTTACGGGCGCTAACTGAATTGATAGGTGTGTGTGTGTGCATGTAAAGGCAAAACGTATCTATTTATATCTATCTGTCTGTATTTATTATATGTGCGTGGTGATTGTCAATACACTTCAATTTGAAAAAAAAAAAAAAAAAAAAAAAAAAAAAAAAAAAAAAAAAAAAAAAAAAAAAAAAAAAAAAATAATACACCATCATCCGATTCCACTCTATAATGTCACTCCGACCACTTTCCTCATTAAATAGCAACAATAAAAAATTAATATGCGATTCAATAAATGACAACCATCAATAAATAAGAATACATACCAATAAGTAGGTAATAAATAACAATCACACACACGCGCATAAATATGTGAAGCGAAGCAAATTAGTAATGTAGGTTATGCCCATTTTGGTTGAGGCGTTTAATGAAAATGCGGACAATGAAACTTTGTTGTGAATATGGCCATGTGAATATATAATTAATAAATTCATAGGTGTTTATTGAATATTTATTTAGAGGGTAATATTTTGATAAAAAAATTATTCTCATTGCATGCTTTATCATCTTTTTAAGGCACAAAAAGAAAAATAATTCATCTTCTATCCAATATAAACCCACTGAGAGATTTGTTCCAAAAGATGAAAACATCGACACCAGATGGCGGTATGAACGCAAAAACAACTTGCACATAAATTTAGCGCGTAACTCACCATGATTTTGACAAAAAGCAGCACAGAGTTGTCTAATTTATAATAGGCAACATTTGTGAAGTACGCGCAACGCTTAAAATAATCAAATTATTTCATTGCTCCAACTAAATATAGTATACGTGAGAAAGCGAGCTGGTAATATCAACAT